>VXBO01004456.1:75800-147074 GCA_013400135.1 Rhinoptilus africanus | reverse complement strand
CACCGATTCTATGATTCTATACTCAGAAATAGCTTTCTTGCTAAGAAGTTCTGCTTATGGGAACAACTACATCAAGTTCCACTGCCTGTGCTGTGAGATTATCTCATTCAACCTATCATCCTGTTCAACCAAATGATCCTGTTTCTGGCTTGAGACTTCACTCTAGCAGACCTTGGCCTTACCAGGACATAAAAAATTACAGTGCAAGAATTAGCCAGTCCACAATAAAATAATAAACAACATGAAAAAAAAAAAAGGAATTGTTTTTGTAATGTTTGTGTGGGTCCATTCCCTTGCATTTTCCACCTAAACATGAGGAGGAACTTCTTTACCTTGAGGGTGTCAGAGCACTGGAACAAGCTGCCCAGGGAGGTGGTGGAGTCTCCGTCTCTGGAGACATTCAAAACCCGCCTGGACGCGTTCCTGTGTAATCTGCTCTAAGGCGGCCCTGCTCTGGCAGGGGGGTTGGACTAGATGATCTACTAAGGTCCCTTCCAACCCTATGACTCTATGATTCTATGATTCTATTACTGGTGGGATTCAGGAGGGATATGTAAGATCCATGTAGTTCCCAGGCCTGCCCATATCTGTGCCTAAGTCAAGTAAGCTGAAGGTGGCAGCTCAGATGACTGGTAAATAGGCTGTTGTACAAATATGGAACAAGCTTTGACTTAATAGGTGTGATAGTCACATAGACTTAAAGTTTCCACAGCCTAAACACCTCTCCCTCAAATCTCCATTCCCTTCAATGCCACTGGAGATCATGCAGTTCCCTACTTTTCAGTATTTTATTTCTGGGTAGAGTTCCGTATCATACTAAGTTCTGGTTATAACAGCACAACAATCCTTTTGGGCCACAATGTCTACAGAGCAAGTTACCCACAAAATTAATGTTTCAAGACTCAAAAATATATACACCACCTCCAGTGTTGCCTGATCCAAAGCAGTGTGCTCACCTGCCATGTCCAGGAATCATGTGTCTCTTGTCTAACTGTTCTGGGGGTAATACCATCCCATTTCCCTCCTAAATATGGTATTATCTCCAAGAGTGAGAAAACCTTAAGTTTCAATGTAGGGACAAACGTTCTTAAATCTCTTTCCACCACAACTACGCATTGTGCTTCCCTGTGGTGCCTTAGAAAACTTGAAAAACATTTGTCAGAAAGATTTATTAGTCCTTTAGCCACTGCCAAATTCTCCAGTGTGGTAAATCATCACTTTCTGACATTCTTTCAAGAAGGTTTTGTAACTTTTCTAGTAGATCACAAAAGTGATAGTTTCCACATTCCGATGATACACCCATTTCACTGAGGAGCAGCAAAGCTGGAATTTCACTGCCTGGAATGTCTTCTGAAAGTCATTCACATTTCCGCCTTTTTTTCCATGAGTTAAGAAAACACTGTCTTTAATCATACAGACAGACTGTCCTGCCTACATCCAAAAGGTAAGAAGGGAGTTTACACTGCAGTACAGAGGATGATTGCCCATTTATACAGACCAAACAAGAAGCCAGTTTTGTTATGACTCTATGATTATAATCCTGCCCACAAGCTGAATACCTTTAATCACAGATTTTTAAGATGTAGCCCCACCAGAATACACCTCATGAGTTGCTGTAACGGAGTATGCAATTGAAAATAGGCTTCAGACATGTAATTCTTAGTCTCTAACATTGAAAGATTAAAGTCATCTATGATGTGTAAAACATGCCCATGAGAAATTTGTGCAGTTATTTAAACTTATTTGGGTCTCAAATATGTGTAAAGATATCCATTTCCCATTTACCCGCTAGGAATTAAGTGGTTCAGGATTTTGAAAACCTCACTAAACCTAAAAATATCTGGCATGTTTCCTTGAAATACATAAAATTTTTCAGAGAGACTAGTTGCCCTTGAAGTCATTGAAGATGCTCAAAAGTGCTATATTTATAAATAATTATTTTAGAGCATTGCTAGAAATATGAAAAATTGGACTGACTTTTAAAACTATTTAGAAAGAAAGTGACAGGCCTGCTTTTCTGAAGGCCTCAGCAACTGAACAGATATGCTGAGGTCTGAAATCTCCTGTTAGGCTTTTGGACTCCAAACATCAGATCTTTTTCATGTTAGAGTGCATATCATGTTTGGATACAGTGAGAAGGTATAACTGATACTTTAAACAGATTTCTGTTTGGGAAGGCTGCTCATCTCTTGAAATCCAGCACGTCATGTTTTCAGGCTCAATTTCAGTTGACCAAGTGCAAAAGCCATCTTTGAGCAAATTCGACTGCTATAAGCCTACCTACCTGTTGTAGCTGCTATGCCACCGTACTCTGGGGACTGATTGCTGACAGGCGAAGGGGCAGAGGGCACTTCCACTGAGGTGGCAGATTTAGCTGGGGAGAACGGCACTGGGGAGGGAGTTGGAGGAGCTGGTTCACTCAAAATAATTTCTTCTCGTATTTCTGCTGCAGAATGAGGGAAAAACCACCAAACATAGTTAAAGGTAGAATCAAGAAACACTGAGAAACTAAAAAAACCCCAACCCTTAATGCAAGCAGTTAAGTTCTGTAGGCTGTATTTCAAGAAATGCATAGCAAGAATCACAAACCTTTTAAAGAATTACTTCTATAACATTCAGCATTACAACCTTCAGTGTACCTTCATAAGCCCTCTTAAAGGGAAGTGCTTACTTTACTGTTGTATGGATAGGAAACTCATGTTTAGATGCTTAAGGTTTATATTTCTGTAATATACTATTAGATATATAAAATAAGGACTCCAGTCTGCATCAGGCACTCCTACTCCTTCTAGAGACACTGGAAAGAAACAGGAGTCTCCGGGGGATTCCAGTGGCTTTTGGTCGTGACCACCTCTCTTTATTGACTGAAGAGGATGACACTCTGGATAGCTATAGCTGCTACAGCTATGTGGAAAGTATGCAGGAGTAAGTAACTTGTTTGTCAAAAAACCAAGAGGTTATGGCAGGGCAATTAATTAAATCCAGGTCTTTCAACACATAGAAGATATTACCCCTAATCGCTCAAACGTCCTTCTTCACATAACTCTACAGAGTGGCAAATTAAGCCACAACTAAAATGAAGAATGGAACTTTCCAAAGATGATAGAGGGGTTTAACTTGCTCAAATTAATGGGAGATGCAAGGAAGGCAGATGACGGAGGATCCGTCATTACAAGGGACTGCCCTGAGTAGATGGACTAAAGGCAATCTCTGTTCACTTCTATTCTGGCGAGTCAGTGCAGAGTGAGCGGAGCATGGAGCAGCACTCAGAATCTGCTTCTGTACAGCTGCTTAGAACATGAGTACCAGAAATGATAGCTTCGGGTTTTGTCTTTGCTCACTTCTCCCATCTCTCCCTCTTATTTAAATGGTAAAATCCATTAATATCAGTGAATTTATTTTGTATTAAACTAGGGTGAAAGAGAGAATCAAGACTGGGTTCACTAAAGTACAATGGTGGCTTAGACAGACTAGCTGAGTTCAAAGGCTCAGTACAACAATTTCTGACGGAAACACCAAGCATGTGCTGAGGAATGGCTTCAGTCATCCAGAGTTATACAATGAACCAGGCAGGCCTCTTTAGGAATGTGGTGACCAGGGGCACTCCCCTCACAAATGACTTTTTGCAAATCATGATGGAACTGGAAAACATTTTGCTCCTAGATAAGCCTCGCTGGGTTAGATGAGGATAAAGGAATGTCTTAACATAGAACATAGTGCATCCAGTGGAACAAAACAACAGAACATGAATGAAAGAACAAACTCACCTGTGCTTCCTTCTCCTTTCATTGCCCTCATTAGTTCATTAGCTCTCTCCTGACAATGGAGTGATTCTAGCAGGTACAATACGTAGTCATCAAACATCAAGTGAATAAGGTGAAAAGACCCTGGTAATAAAGTGAACAAACAAAAAAGCCATTGACTGTATCAATACACTCATTAAACCAATGATTGCAGTATTCAACACAAACAGTACTGAGTAAGACTGCCTCCATATACTACTGCCGCTCAAGTATCTCTCTTGCTCAAGGTAAGAGAGGTCAAAGCAAAACTGGGGACTAAAAAATTCTGTTCTTTCCTGGATTTGTACAGGTTTATACAACCAATTATTGCAGTTTAGGGTGCAAGGAGGCTGCTTAGCTGAGAGCTGGGACTTGGTGGACTTTTCTTCTCCTACATTAGCACCAAACAATTTAAACAATTACACTACAGTGAGAATTGTTTCCTTTTATCTAAAGGACCAGATAAAAGTTTCTGTCAGAAGTAGAATCCTGAACTGGCTGTCTTAGCAACATGTCCCGGTATGAATTTTATGAACTACTTGTGTCATTGGACAAAGAAATGAGACTAATCAATAGGAAGGTAGAAATAACCTTCCAAATCTCCTGATGCATTGCCTGGACCGGAGGAGACATCCATTAACTGCCAGATGCAGAGGCATTAGCAGCAATTGTGAATGCCTTAAAGGGAAAGACTTGTGCCAAAGCTTTGCTCTGTCATACTTCTACATTATCTTTTCCCAGTCATCAGTTCAAATCATATTAGCAGCATAACATTTGGGCTGTTTCTGTGCTTACATCTGAAGATGCTGTGGATATTATCTCTTAACTGCCATGACAGGAACGTGAAAAATTTAAGCGCTAAAGGACTTAAGGGAAGAGTACGGGCAAAAGAAAGAGAAGTATTAATATTATTGCATGAGACACTGGTGAAACCTCACTTAGAATATTGCATATAACCCTAGTCACCCATGTTCAAGAAAAATTAGCACAAGTTGAAACTGGTATGGAGAAGATTACCAGGAGGATGCAGGGAATGGATAATAGATTTTAAATGACTAAAAATGCACGGCTGGCTTTGCTTTGCCGAAAGGAAATGAACTGCTTCCCCTAATTTATAAAGAAGAACACATGTCAGGGATGGTGAAGAAGTGTTTGCCATAGAGCACCCATAGCCATGAAAATAGATGTGTAAGAAGAGACCATAGATGCATTTCAGGGGAAAATTACAGGAGCAAAGCATCAGAGCTGAGGCATTGTGTGGTGTCCTCCTGAAAGGAATAACATTCATCTGCAGGGGAAGACTGACAAGCATCAAGGTGGAGTTTGGTCAGTTTATGCAACAGACTCCATGACACAGAGTATCTGTAATAGCTCCAGACAGGATTTGATCACACAATGGGTTTGGTTTTCTTAAAAGCTCCAATGTTTATTTCGACTTGAATGAAATATTTAAAACATGTTCATATAAGTCATTAAATAACTCAGGTAAAAATAATAGCCAGTCCAGCAGCTGTCTTAGACCAGAGAAAGATCACCATGTGAGACGGAAACAGAGATCAGCTACTGCTGGACAAAACAAAACACCTCATCTAGATGCGTTCCTTTCAAAATTCCATTACTGCATCTTGAGGAAAAATATTTTAATGGCAAAAAGATGCAATAAGTTTCAAATTCAATCAAATTTCATAATGATTGGTTTATTTACAGGAAGGTTAAGTTTATCTTGATGTACTAGCTTTTACCACAACAACGCATAACCACCCCTACTCCAACTTCTCTACTCAAACATACCGATGATGGGCAGAAGAAGTGGTCTGAAAGACCCTATATCCTTACACAATTCACCTTTCAAAGCAAGTCTGTGCACATTCTATTTCTTTGAGACCCGGATGGTCTTTGTGTTTCATTCTCTCGCTCCACGCCTGCACGGCTTCTGTGGTCACTGATATGAGCTGAGCACACACACTGGGAGGTGAACATGCACCTTTGTGTCCTTGGGCAAGGCAGCACAGAAAAAGGACACATGTGATTGCAACACCTCTGCTATGGGGAGGAAATGTTTGGCTGTTGGTGAACCTGAAGCATTCAGTTTTTCATTTGTTTCATGTATCCATGCAAATCAAACCGTAAGAAGTTTCCCTGTCCTTGCAAGGACAAATAGTGGAGATCTCCACTTAACTACTGCAGAGAATTTGTTTTAAGAAATCTTTTGGTCTCAAAGTCTGGTTAAATAAAATCCTATTCAATTTAGCAGTACAATAAAGACAGCAGATCTGACTGATCACCTTTTTCCTGACCTAGGATTTCTCCAGAGGAAAGCTGGATTATCAAGAATCTCCACAAACTGCTTGCTCTTCTTCTGATTACAGTTTTTCAGTGAAAATTTTCTGTTGACTTTAGTGCAATTACTACTAGTAAGTATTTGCAAGGTAAGAAAAACAGGCCCAAATGCTGGCAAACTTCATGTGGTGGTATAAAGCCCAGAGTATTTAGTGTTTCCCATCAAACTCCCTGCTCAGCTTTAATTAAAAAAAAAAAAAAAAATAAGGAAGGTTGCTTGTAGTTTCATAAAAGTTTTTGGAATTGCAAACCCTATCACTAAAATGCTAGCAAGCAAATGACAAAAACCCAATATTTGCTATTTTTAAAAAATGTCTTTGTTTTGCAGGGGGTGTGTAATGCTTTATTTTGAGGACTTGGGGTTGGCAATACTGAATGCAGCATTTAAAAACACTCCAGTGCCTTTGTCACTCTTTTGAATTCCTCTCTTCCTCTCCTATTATTTCTCCCACTGTGTATTTTTAAACTCTGTATAGAGTTTTTGAGCCCAGAATTTGCGTGAAAGACACTAGACAAACAAGTTGTTGGTACTCAATGAATGCAATATTTTTACATTTTTAAACGAGTCAAATGAGATGTAAGCTATAGAGTGAAACCAATATCAGGGCACACATTTCAGCCACACAGTGAATAGCTGTTCAGCACGATGTACAATAATTTATTCTGTGTTTGCAAGCTACTGTTTTTCACATGAAACTATTTGGTTCTTTCAAGTATATCTTTAAGTACTGAAACGGATCCAACTGTGGCTGGCAAACCATACACTTTTTTAGGAAGAGATAAGAAGTCATTCAAGGTCTGTAGTTACAATAATAAATAGCATTGGGCTCTAATTTTCAGGACTGAACAGAAATCATAGCAATGATTACCCAGCTAATGTACAGTAAATATCAGCAGCTATTAACAGATAAAGCAATTATGCCTAAGTAGCAAAACAACAGTGAGATTTCCAGATCTGGAGAAAATCATTGTGCTTCTATTACTAATTAGTTACTTTATACACTGGATGCATTACCCAAACACTGTCACCAACTGTGCCTTTGATATGCATAGACAGGAAGGAGGGAGGGAGGGAAGGAGGGAGAGAGGAAGGCAGAGAGAAAAAGGGAGAGGGACCTTGAGAGAGAGGAGCTTTTTGTGTGCCGGGGATTGTTTCAACCTGCCCATGCCACTATGCTCCAAAGCTTTGCAGAATCAAGTCTCTGTGCTAGCCAGTCCAGTGCCAGGTATTCCAACTTCCTCCAATCAGATTTCTGTGTCATGTATTTCAAAGGTAAAAACATACTGTTCTGTACATAGTAAAAATCCCATCATTTAATATATTATTTCACTTTTTAAAAAAAATTACACTGTGAGCATCTGAGTCTATATGTTGGTTGAAGTGCAAAAAATCATTAAAAATCAGTCCACTGAAACAGTTTCCAATGCAGTAAATATGCAAAACTTTTTATCTAAGTTAAGAACAGGGGTAAATAGATGTAAATATTTAGAATAGTAAATCAGTCTTTGTTTCTCTCCATCGACCTCATTTAAATGCATACACTATTCTGAAAAGCTAGAAGGAACTGTGTGAAATTAAGTGCAGAAGAGTTTCTGCCATCTAGCTCTGAACTATTTACATTTAGGGGCTATTCTTTCATAACTTCCTCAACTCTAATTCACGAACAATGTGTCAAAAGGCCTTGCAGTGAAAGAGTATCATTATTAATACAAATTATTACAAATTTGTATCTGTGGCTAAATAACATTTGGGACATTTTGAGGGAAACAAGGTAGGAATAGCCCAGGCTTCTGCCTGATGGGATGAGGACATGGTTTTGGTATCATTCTCCCCTTTGAAAACCTGAAGGCTCAGATCTCCTCCTGCCTCCACTAGAGTTGCACCAGAGCAGGGAAAACTCCACCCTGTATAAATAAGGTTTATAACAAGGACTGAACCAACGCTTGTCACATCACCTCCCAGCAAAGGACTCCCCCAGCAGGCTGCACACCTCTGCAGCCCAACAAATGCTTATGGGGTTTGTATGAAGTTCAATAGTTTCAACAGAAAATATGAGAAAACCCTCCTGCGTGACAAATCCTCTAGCCTTTTGGTTAGAAATCTTGCTCTGGCAGTGACTAACACTGATTGAAGACTGATGATGCAGACAACTGTTGTCTAAGCACCAAAATATGGCAGATGCAAAAGAATTCTCTTTGATTTTACTTTTTTTTTTTAAATAAAGATTTCTGAATTGATTTAAATACCAAACTATCTCACCTTCACACTGAGCACGTTGATTTTTTTTTTTTTAAACTCTTGCTTTGGTTACCAAATTGAAAAGTAGTTATTGATCTAGTTGTAATATAACACCACACACCCATGAAAAACATATCAGCTATGACCAGGATATTCTTTCCCCGACTATGGTTACATATAAACATATCAAATTCATATTCAAAAGCCTGTGTCCATGTAAGGAATCATGCATTTTATATACACAGATCTTCCTAGTGAACGAAAAAGACAAAACAAAACAAAACAAACAAATAAAAAGGACAAAAGACAAAAACCTACAAAGTTATCCAAGCAGTTAAAGTTCTCAAAAATGAGATATTTAAGACCCAATTTTATAACACAGACAACAGGTAACTAACTATATTATGCTATACTATATTATGTTATACTATGTCCCAAGCTCAAACCAATGAATAATTTTCAGTCTTCCCATTTTCTCGCTATATGGCACATTCATAAATGTTTCTGTTAATAACTAAAAAAATCACAGCTGAAGATCACTCAATAGACCTTCCAGACAACTGGTGGTCTAATAACTATTTGGGGAATCCCTGTTTGATTAAAGCTGTTTTGGTGGCCGATGCTTTGAAACGGAGAATGCTTGATCAGGTTACAAACCTATCCTGAACAGGAATAAAAATAATGTTGTAATCTGTGACTCAGTAGCAATAATGTATCCTTGGGGGTATTTTAACCTCAGCATTTAAAGACTTCTAACCTTGTAACCTCAATACTGCACTAATGCAGGATGTTTTTCATTTGTTGGGTAACGGTGTGTGATTATGTCTGCAGAGGGAAGTGTAGCAACCCAAAGTGTTTGAAAACAAAAATTCAGCATTTACTCAACACTCATGCAAAGGCAATTTTGAACACTGGGGGAAAGTACACTGTTAAGCAGTATCAGCTACTTTTATGCCCACAACAAAAGAGAAGCTGCAGTGACTCAAGAAGAAAATGAGTCCTAGAGGAAGTGGAAAATAGATGTGACTAGGATACTGGTGCTGGAAACACAAGCCAGCACATGGAAACTGTGATCGTCTTGGGGATGCTCGCTATCCTGGTGTCTAATGGTGAGTAAGTAATATCTGTTTGGAAAATTCTTTACAATGGGAAGCCAGTGAAAGTAGTTTCAGATTCAAATATAAATATAGGTTACATCATGCCTATCTCTGATTATATTGCAATTTATGCTATTAGATGTTTCTAAAGCATAAAAGACATCAAAGCTCAGCTGGCAGAAAACCTTGCAGCTGTTCAATGCAGCGCCTTCAGAAATTCATTATTAATCTTCTACTAACATATTCTGACAAATGTGCATTCATAAAAGCCATCCCTCATGCAAAATCTGGTCCCAAGTGACTGCAAATGTTCACACTCATGACACAGCAGTCTGTTTTCAATCATTCCTGCTTTTAACTGATTTTAATCTGAACTGTTTGCATCCCAGAATTCAAGACAAAGCCCCTTTTAAAACTGTAGAAAAACAATATGCTTTTTCATTTAAAAAGTAAAAGTCTCTTTTTCCACCCTGACTGAATTCTAATAGAATGGAAGATAACCTGTCCAGGGTATAGAAACACACTTATTTCACAAAGACTAGTTTAAAATGCTGTGTCCTTTAAAAGCCAGCTGGCAAAGCAGTTCATTGAAGAACTTTTCATCCACTTCAGCGCAAAGTTATCTCCCTCAGCATAACGTGTGGTCAGGGTGGTTTGGGTAAGTAGGCTCGCTTTGCACTGAAGTGAATTAGGGAATGTTCCCCGAATCAACTCCTCCAGCTGACCTGTGACTGGTAACTCCGGCTACTGGCTAACAACGATCAGAAGGAAGTAGTAATGTTTTCAGCTCCCCTGGCCAGATCTTGAAGAGAGACATCTGTCTGAGTATTATTTCCAAATGTCAATAGCCCCAGTTCTTTTTCCAATAGAGCCCTGGACGTGTGAAAACTGGTATGGTTTCACTTAAACTGTGCATTACAAGCCAGGATGCAAATTTTTTTCATGGTGGCATGCAATTATTACAGCAAAATGAAAGTACCAAAGCTGGGTGCACTGTGCAAAGTCATGTCCCGAATCACTCGAGTGCCAAAACAGGACCACATCAAGAGGAACTGCTGAGCTACTTTCTTCAAAGAGCCTTGTCTCTTGGCAGCTACCTGCAAGAAAACAGATATATCTGACATGGAGAAACTTTTCTTTCTACTGCCCAATACAACTGAATGATGCATATGTCTGTCTTCTTTTTATATACAGAAATACTACTACTTACCATTATCTTCACATTAAAATATACACTAAAATTTAAGAAAACCAAAACATCAACCTTACACAGAAAGTCACCTTGCTACTATATATAACCTTCAGAAAGAGGAAATCATAAAGTATTATTCAACACCAAGACTGAATTTCCTTTACAAATGATGAAAGGACTGCCAAAAAATTGCTCTGATCTTCATCTTAGTCTTATTACTTACATGTTCATTCTTGCTTCCTAGTCAAGGAAACAACTTATAATCAAGAACGTTTGATCTACACTGAAAATTTATATTAATATTTCTATAAATATTACTGTAATTTTATTTATTTAATGTAATTTTTTTCTTCCTTCATGTTTTTACTTTTGTGAATTCACATAGTCATTTTACTAGCAAAATTACTGCTTTCCAGAAAGCACACCTTAGGCATCAACTCTTCAAAAATTTTTTTACCATAGCCATATGTGAGTTAAAGAATTAGGTTAATCCAATTAGCTAATAAAATTCATGTCAAATTCTTCATGAAAATTAACAATTATGGTATGAATTTCAAATTGCATTCCACTGACTAAAAAAAAAGCTCCCCAAAACAATCAATACATTTCCAACAATCTGGTGAAGTATCTGTTTTTTCTTGTGTTCATCATCTTTCGCAGCAGAGAGAGGATGCATTTTTATTTATTTATTTATTTTTACTACTTAGTTCTAACAACTGGAATGAAGAGTTGAAATTCTAATAGAACATCCTAATACAAAGTACAGCTAGTGACAGAAGTTAAAATAGTCAGTCATATAATTTCATACTCTACGTAAAAATATGGTAATGTCTGATGACTTTTGAAAATATTTTTTAAAGATTTGTTAATAGGTTTCTGCACACACCAAAATTGAAATAAAATACAAGTCACTGGTATCCCAAATCAGCTCAAAAGGCAACATAAATGTGTCCTTGATTGAATGGCATTATAGACTTTCATCCTTACATTTGAATGTACCTAAATGATTTAGGTAGCCTAAATATCCTTTTCACTGAAATCTTAAAGGCCAGACTAGATTATGTTTTTTATCTGCAGTATGTAGTTAGAATGACTCTGAACTCGTCTCTCTATACCCCTGAAATACTGATTTGATTGGAAACCTCAACCCTGTTCCATTCTTGAATATCATCTTTTGGGATAGAATACACAAGAGCAGAATAAAGCAGAATCCTGAATGTGAGCTGTTCTCATACTGAGCACGAAAACTGGTGAGATTTTGCCCACAGCTGCTTTAACTCCTGATTATGATCAATGTCTGGTTTGTTTGTTTTCTGTTTTTGCTAAAAATCTAGGATCTGAATAGAGCTCATCATGCACACGACTGACTCAGGTCCTTATTCCTGCTTACCAACCTTTACAACGCATCTATCCACCATGGAATCCAGCCACTCAATGTATGATTCAATGGGGGACTGCTCCTCCAGAAGGTGATCAAACTCCTGATATACTGGCAGACAAAGGAAAAATAGCCCACTTTAGTATTTGCATTCCATTTTGAACAAAAGAGAAACAAATCACAAAAAGCCACCAATAACATCACAAGTTTTCTGTGTTTTTTATAATAGATTGCTTAGCTATAGCAAATACATCTTTCTTGGTGCTGACTCAGTAAGTTTGCTTGGTCTCTTATCTTATTTCTATGGAAAGTGATGGAGTCATTGGAAGTGGTATTTTAATGTGAGCAAATCAGAACCAATTGTTTAAAATTAATCTTTAGATTTAAGTTTCAGCTGTCTAGTGTGCCCGGAAGTGAAACTCTCTAAGAAGAGTGTGAAGCCAGGCCTTGACCCTGGTGAAGAAAAAAGGTCATGCATGAAATTGATTTAGAAATGCATAAAGAATCTTCCAAGCACCAAGTGGATGAGTATTGTTGATAGGGCTCTCATCTGTATAATGAGATGTTGCAAAATACGTTGCAAAACCATGATTTAACTGCTGCAAATCATCTATTTGCAATGCCAGACACACACACAAAGAATTTCCATAAACTTCTCCTTCTTCAAAACAAATTGCTACCAATGCACAAATGCTATACTGAATTCATCAAGAAGAGCTTCCAAAAGCAACCTGAATACTTTTTAACCTCTCCCAAGAACACATATTCATGTTTTAATACAAAAAGTTAAAACAATCAAGACATTCAACTGCAGCTCTTAAATAAACTACAGGCTTGCAGTTTTATGAGAATCAATGACCAGAAGCCAAAGAATCATGCACTTTGACACCTTAAGAAACTGTTCTTCAACTCAGCTAAAATAAAAGGCCCACTAAATCAAGAAGAAAGATACTTTCTACCTGCTGTGTTACAGGATGATCTCAATGTGCTATGTGTTTCCATTTATGCTTAATTATAAATAACAAGAGGAAGGAATTTCCCACCATAGGAAAGACAGTGAGGGAGGTGGAGGCAGCAAAGCTTAGAGATGATAGCTAGAGAAGTGAGCCAGAGAGGCTACCCGAGAACAACGCAAAGAACAAGATTCCTGGTCTCTAAGTTGGATCAGCAAGACGAGCAGCAATGCATTTGCTTCACACCTGACTTTAACTTTGTTTAACTGAGACTTGCAAAGGCTGGATGGTCAGAAACTTTAGCTGGGAAAGAAGGGAAATAATGACGTCTGGGCTACCCTTGTCTTGTTTCATTGAATGGGCCAACCTCTCTGTATTCAGAACCGGATCACAGAGAAATCTAAATGTTGTGTCCTTACCTGAGTATTTGGCTGGACAAAAACTGCCTGATACAACAGATGAAGTAATTCATATGCTGTGCAAAGAGGGGAGCAAGAGTGGAAAAACGAATCAGTTGCCTGCTTTGCTGCTGAAGCAACGCAACTGTGTACAACAACTTATTTGAGAAAAGTAACTGTGATTACTAAAAATACCTCGACAGAATGTGAGAAAAAGGGAATAAAGAAGAAAC
This sequence comes from Rhinoptilus africanus, assembly GCA_013400135.1. Lineage (NCBI taxonomy): Eukaryota > Metazoa > Chordata > Aves > Charadriiformes > Glareolidae > Rhinoptilus > Rhinoptilus africanus. The sequence continues at coordinate 133,462 of VXBO01004456.1, read as the reverse complement.
AATTTCAGAGACAGCTACCGTAGCAAAATAGGAAAGAGTTTCTCTTATACACAGGGATTTTTCTCTGTTTCTCTCTATGCTTGCTTTTAACCTTGTAAACTTTTTTTTCCAGTTACAGTAGCTGGAAATTGTTATTCATACCAAGAATGTGAAAGCACGCTTTAATTCCATGTCATATGAGTCATACAGAGTATGATCTTNTGGAATCCCATCTCATGATTAACATTTCTATTAGGTTACCATTTCTGGGTAGTTGCTTACTGGACTATATGGGCCCAAAAGATGGAAAAACACCTGTTCAAATCCATTTGCATTCAGGAAAATTCCCTTTGGTTTGATTACACTTAAGTTCATATTTAAATTGTTCACACATACACAAAAAGCTTTCCTAAACAGTAAGGATTATCTGAATGAGAGCCATAACTGTTGCTGCTACTAGGGATTATAACTTTGAGAACTCTTTCTTTTTTTGGCCAGTGTGAGGATGTTGGGTAGATATTAAAAACCAATAGGCGACAGAAAGATGCACCCATCTTCTGGACTCCAGTCTCACTATATGTCACCTCCCCTGCTGCTATGCGAAGTTTCTGTCTGCTCAAAAGGGAAGAGGGCCATGTCAGGAAAAGAATCAAGGATTAAGAAGGAGAGGAAACAGTACCAAGCACCTCTTGCTGGAAAACAGAGCTAACAGAGAATGCAGGGTCTGTCCCTAAACCGGGAAGAAGACTTCTAGCATTAACACAGTGGGCCAAGTGCCAAAGTCAACCTTGCAGGGTCCAGTGTACATGTGTGGGTGTCAACCCTCCTCTTTCCAGCTGTTCACTGAAAGAGTTACCCCACTAGCAAACCTACCCTTGCAGGGCTCCCACAAGTGGTTGCCTGGGTTGCTCCCCATTACGGCTGGTTCTGGATAAAAGATGAGTGGTCCTCCTCAGGAGAGAGATGGCAATACAACAGGTGGGTTCACAGGGAAGTAAGATTATGAATGACGCTAAAGACGAAGCTGGTCACCTCTGGTGCCTCAGAGGGACAAACTCAGCCATGCACACTTGCTGGACAATGCAAGTTAAATTTTATATTTTCAAAAGATCTTTGACTCTAAACCCAATTTGCCAACATCTCCAAAGTCACTTTTCAGTTCACGCCCTTCACTACACTAGGCAGAGTCTAAATTAGCCAATGAGCTTGCTCATTGCTTCTAGCTATTCATAAAAGTTCCAGGTGAAAACTCACCCCATCAAATTGCCTTCTTTATGAAAACACTGTAAAGTGAATCTTTTTATAAATCAAAGTTTACAAGGGCCTCAAATACACAGTCATTTTAGCATCAAAGCCATTCGAAAGACAACTTTCCTGCAATTCTACAGCAAGAGACTCTAGACATTATCAGATTTAGTGATTAACTCATAGATTTAGTTTGCTCAGTTTCACAGAAAAAAATCCCCCTGAATTTGGGTGCAAGGGTTGTGCCATTGGCTGTCCTGGTTACTAGAAAGGAACTCATTAATGGAAGAGTACCCAGATCTACACCACAAAACATAGGACCTTGACAGGGCTTTGCCTTATATTTTGATAAATGTCTCTATATTTATCTTAAGCCTCCAAGAAAACCAGTGGCTGCAAAACCAGTGTTACTTTCACTGAGCATTTTTTCCAGCAGGAAACATAGTTCACCTGGCTGTATTTCAGGGTTCTGCTCTTACATTGTATGATGAGCTTTCTGTGTTCCTCCCGTGAGTCCTCCATAGTATAGAGGGTTTGTTTGGTAATGCTATTCAGATCCACATTCCTCCAGTCCTCCAGCATTTGAAATGTGATGTCTGCACTGTGGATCACTGTTCTTGATGCCTGTAATCCAATACAATCTATTCATTAGTTCATGCTTTATTAGGTTAAAAAATAGGCTTTATCCCCTTTTACGCTTCCTTAGCTAGGCTCACCAACTTGATTCTCTTCATAGACCCCTACCCACCAGCTTGATGTCTTATGGATGTTACAGGGCGCTCTAATCACAGTGAATTCTCAAGTCATTATACCTACTTCAATGAACTGCAAGTATTTTGCTTGCACCCACCACAAACCCTGACGAGCAACCCTAATCTGGTGGTGCTGTTGCTAGACTCTTCAATCTCTCCTTCGGTTTAAAAGCAAAAAGCAACAAGAAAAATCAGGGCAAAACCAAACAAAACCCACTCAGGGTTGCACCCTCCCCTCTCCCAAATTATGAAGACTCTCATTCTTCCCTCAGCCACATGAAAAAGTTAAAGCTCATTTGCCTCTGCATCAGATCTGCTTCTTGGCTGGTTGAGACAGAGTTCTGCTGTTGATAATGGGAAGGATGGGCTGAGACGAAAGGAAGTGACACAAGGTCATGGTCATATAACACACACCAGATCTCTGTAAGTTAAGTGGAGATGATAACCCAGGCTAAGGTTATCAGCTTCCCCAAGGAAATGATGCATTTGAAGAGTCTTTCATGTAAGTAAACTGTTTGATCCCAGGTCTGATGCAGAAGGTTGTGGTCTCTGTATCTCGATTTCCTCTGAATCCCTATGGACCTCCAAAGTTCAGTGATGATTCACCATGTCTGGGGAAAGGTAGCACTGGCATCTTTGCCTCCACCACTAAAATAACCGAGGAAGAAATCTACAAAGTAGTCCTTCAGGAGTGTTTCTTTGACCCCAGAGCTTCTTCCTGTGGGCTTCACCACTCACAGGGTTAACCTGGGGTGTTGGATACACTTTCGAAATGTGAAGATTTCAGCATGACAGGGAAAACAAACTATTTGCTCCAAAGCATGGGCGAAACATTAATGAACTCAATGCATCCTTCCCCTTTTTATACTAAACAGAATCTGGCCTCATGAATTTTTGATTGGTAGTTGTGACCTAAACTAACTGGTGAAAACCAAAAACTTCAGAGTAGTTTTTATATTCACTTGCTATGGTTGCAAGAATATTTTTATTTAAAACCCCAGTGGTTCAACCATTTCGGTTTTTACTAAGTTGCATTTGATTTATAATACACGATCAGACTTGGAATTTTCTGTCAGGCAGAAATTTTTCTTGCTTTGCAATAGTCCTGATACAAACCACTCTGAAATCAAAGGAGTGCCCTCTCATTTATTTCATGGAAATGAACCACCTCTTCAAATCAAATAATAATTTTGTTGCATAAAAGTTCCCTGATGAATTTAATGATCAGGGGTTGACAGTTCTCTAGAAAAGCATTTTTTGATGATTACTTTTTAATTTTATAAAGGTGGTCACAGCAAATATTGGAGACAAACTGCTAACATAATCTCTTCCTCTTTGGGTAAATTCCAGCCTGCCAACTCATAAAATTATTTGAAAAGGCAGTAAAAATGGCATTTAGAAAACATGGGTAACAAATACTTACCTGGCAGAGATGATTTAGTGATGTCTGTCGCCGGAGTATTTGGGAGAATCTTCTGGACACTACAGGAAAGAAGAGAGAAATATTTACAAACTGTGCTACATAAAGAAAATTATTTCTGAAAATACTAAATTAAAACAAGAAACAAAAAAAATACATCCAGTTTCCTGTATACAATTATGGCTACATGAACTTCATTCAAATAGCCCAGTTTTAACTTAGTTTAAACCTTGACTACAAAACTTAAATCTGGATGCTCAATCAGTTTTACAGAGGCATATTACAAGCAGTGATTTATAGATGCTGTGAATAATGAGATGACAAGAAAAATGGAGAGGACAATGGAAGAGCTTCGCTTGTTCGGCATAGCAAATTTTCTCTTGATACGCAAAGGAACTGAAGGCCAGAAAGAACTATTTAATAGAAAGAAAAATGTTGATGCAAGAATAAGTGGGCATAAAATAATGATAGCTACATTATGCGTGGAAATTAGAAAAAGTCTTCATGCAAACAAGTTTTGGAGGAGACTTCTGACTGGACTAGTAGGAGTTAAAATCAGTTTCAGGTACAATTTGATCAAAGTTTCTGAAAGAGGTGTACTAACATGATAGGGGGTAAGATGTCCCTGGAGGTACTTGCCAGTCCTCTGCTCCTATTTTAGCTCTTTCAAAGCAATAAGGACCTTATATCAAGGTATTTCCTATACTTGGATTTTAAAATGTTGTATTGTGCATCTTTTTTTCTGCAATCTGTGACTCAGGAACCACAAACACGACCAAGGCTTGCAGTTCATCCTGGCAGTACCTCCATTTGCTGCGCACACTATCACAAATTCTGATGAGGAGGAAACAATTGCAGAAGCAACAAAGGCTCATGTAAAAGGTAGGAAGCAACCAAATTTTTCCTTATACTAAAATCACCAAAGATTTCTATCCAAACAGGCCTTAGATGTGGCCACAGGGTAGGTTGTCCCTCTGTACTGTTCACAGACGCAGTTAAAGAGTACAGATTGAGAATGACTAGAAAGTCTGTCTCTTTCTCTCTCCCTATAAGACTGGAAAAGATTTTGCTGTTGCAGATTCTGAATATTTTTGAGCTGATAAAGATGTGATAAAGTATATTCTCAGCTCTGACTTTGTGTAACTTTTAAAATAAATTAGTAAACCACAAAAAAAAAAAAGCTAAAATGAGTTGTTACAATTTGCATCCTGACTGTTCTCAGTAAAATATACACCTAATTTTCCATGCTGATCAAAATAGTTAATCCTTCTCCTAAATTAGGTTTTTTTTTTCCTTTAACTTTGTGGTGTGGAATTTAGTGCTCATGAAAGGCAAAGAATTGAGAGCCGTGAAATAAAGCAGGCTTTATCAATAGGTGATGTGCACTGCAGGCATCTACAAAGCATGTCTGAAAAGGACTAGTGCCCTTTCCTGTGGTGACAGGGTAATTTGATCTCCTTCATTTTTAACTCTGGCACTTTTTTGAGCAAGGGCCTCAAGCTGTATTCAAATTGTGCTAGCCTAAAGGTTTGTTTAATAATTTCCTTTGCCTAATATCAACCCTAATGTTTGCTTACTATCAACAAAATTAATTTCTTATCGGAATCCACAAGAAAGGAAAAGCAATTATTCTCGTTTTGAGCAGTGCCTCATTTCACTAAATGAAATTGGTTCTCATGAAGAAGTGGAGATTGTAAGTGAATACAAGATTTATAATGCTGACAGTTTTTCATTCCTAAAAGAATGCTAGTCTCACTTCCAATTAATTTGTAATCAATAAACAGTATATACATTCCAGGTTAATACAAGAGAGATTGGACAATACATACATTCAAATTTGATATTTCGTAGGTTTTCTGGTAAATCATGGAGAGCTACTTTCAGCCACTCATCCAATTGCTTTGCAAACTTTCGGATCACCTGTGTCAAACTGAAAAGAGAAATCACTGTATCACAACATGTTTACTCTGTGCTTTATGCTATAAAATCTGTGAACGTGTAAAGACTATGAGTCAGTTATTTACAACTCACTATTATCCAGAGTTGCTGACATATTTTGTTTTGTAGGCGTGAAGAAAAACCTTTCTGAACTTCTGAAAACATTTGCAGGAAAAGGAAAACATCATCATGTTCAAAACTTCACAAAGAATGAAAGTCTCTGTACTGCACTGCTTTCATACTTACAAACAGCATTCTTAGCTTGAAATAAAGTCATTCACACTCTGTACACACTATGTACAAACATAAAATCACAACTGTCTAAAGAAGACAATAGATCAAGCTTTGGATTTCAGCTTGGCTGTGCCCACATTTATACAGATGTACGCAGGGATGTGCAAGCGAAGCAACAACCCAACTATGCTGCAGGCTGAAGCCAGTGAATGGGTGATGATGGTGGGGAGGAATTCCCAGGCCAAGCCCACACAGGTGGGGGAAGCGGGGGCGGACAGGACCTGTCTGTTAAGCTTTGCACAGGGCAGGAACTTTCCTTTACTCTCCTTTACTACGCTTTCATGATAGCTCCATCATTTCCTGCTAAACTTGGTAGGCAGCACATCCTGCCCTTCTTCTTGGAATTGCTCAGTATAAAATGACAGATTCCAGGAAAAGTTGCAGGGTGTTGTGCAGGGGACCCGAAGAGTTGGCTCTGCCAGACTGAGGTGCACTGCCTGTAGCAATGCTCAAAATACACAAATGAGAGAGAGGAAAGATGCAAGGAACTTTCAGCCAGGCAGCTTTTTCTATTTGTACTCCTAACAAACTGCACGGAGGACAGAGCCGGTAGAATGAATGTGGCCATAGGCCCGCTCTGCTCCATGCAGAAACCTAACAAGACAGGGGATGGATGACAACTACTGCACCCACTAAAACGTGGCCTTTCTGGACAGCCAACATTTGTTCCCAGGAAGTCCCTCAGGAGATTCTGGCTGAGTCAGCAAGATTTCCTTCAGGAGCTTCCATTGCAATGAGACCCTTCTTCACCCTCTCCAGTGCAGGCTATGGCTTAATAGCCACAATCTGGCCCTTTATATGCATTACAAAAGTCTATATTCACACTCAAGTCTCTCCTTATTTGCTATGAAAGAACTAAGCAGCTTGAGAAAAGGACTGCTGTTCTGTTTAATCCTTCCAATGAAATAGATTTGGGGGGGGTGAGAGGCAAAGCCTGTAAAAATGTACATGTCTTATCAAGGAAAGCCCATGCTTGTAACAGGTTTCTTGTGGAAAAAATACTTTGCCTGTACTTTAGCAGTCACACAGTGCACACAGGAGAGCAGAAAAACATCTTGAAAACATTTGCCATAATTAGAGCCACTTTAAAATCTTGAGGGCCAAATATACCACACCAATAATAAACTTCTCAAGCAATATTCTTAAGAAATTACTCAACCTCAGGAAAGCATCAAATAATACTAAAGGTGCACACATATATTTAGAAAAAGAGTTTCCTGATGTTCAGATTAGGAAAATCTAAGGGCGAAACAGGTTGAATGCACGCAGTGATTAAACTTTTTGCTGTGAACTGCTGATCTCTGTCCTGCTTTGCCATATAAACAAGACTTCTCGGACTCAGATGAGCGCCAGGTAGGAAGAGAACAGTTGAAATCTACCACATGGAATGGAAAAGTTAATTTAGCTTTGAAACAAAGGAGGTAAATACTTGTTAATAAAGTGATCCTAAAATAAGCCTGCATCTGTTCTTCATAGGACAGTATTTAAATTAAACCAGTTTGTCCATTAATTCACAAGTATGATCTTCATGTTTTATACTCCTGGCAAGCAGAATAACAATCGGGTTCCAACAGCGTAAACAGAGACAGATACTTAGGTTGCAGTGTGTGAATATGCATGGGAGCATTTACAAACGAAGCAGCCAGGTCAACTCCTCTTGTCACTACAATTCAGAACACTGTTACGCTGTTATCCCAGACTAGCAGAAAGGTGCCTGAAATTTTCAGAAGACAATGTGACACTCTGCAGCCTGCAGCTTTCTGACACAACCTGAAAGTGGCAACATGACCGTCAGCTTGACATTAATAAACCAAGAAGGTGGCAGTATCCTTTATCACACAAAAAATAACAAGTTTTTCACAATAGAAGTCTTGTTAAAATCTGAACATTTCTTCAGGAACATGTCAGCTCTTCAACAACTTTGAATTGCCACTGTGATTTAAGCTAAGGAAATGGGTGGCAGCAAGTAGCTTTCTGAGAACTGGTGCCATTCTTGAAGAAAAGACATATAACAAAGACAGCTGAGGGAAAAGTGGTGAGCGCTGCTAGCTATACTGACCTGTCAGGTAATGCTTGTAGTACTGTTGGCATCAAAACTCCGGAAATTGCTTTGTACAAAATTGAATCACAAACTCCCACTATATTCACTACAGTTGAAGAACCCAATACGGGCAGCATATGAGGAGGCATCCCTTGCCAAAAGTGCAGAAGAAAACTTTGAACCTGAAATCACAAGAAGAAGCAAAAATGTTTAAGTGAAAATAATCAAAGGCCCCAAGTACCGTTTTCCTTAAAGGATTCTGCTTACGTAGTATATGTTTCAGCCCTAGAGCTGGACTGATGGTGTATAACACAGGCAAGGCATATTCCTTAACTAGACAGGCTTATATTGTAATGCAGCACACAACAGGATAATCAACCAAAGGGCGAGGAGAAAATCTGCATTGATGACAAGGGTGTCTTTATGTTACTACAGCAGACACAACCGTGAGTACCACCATATTTGTACCTTCCATCAATGGCTGGTGAGTATAACTCTTTGGCTTCCATGTGTCAAACCTTTTTCTCTCTCTTTGCTCTCTGTCTCTGCACACAAAGGAATACAATCTAGGGCTTGGTGTAGAGAGAGAAAGGACTATAGGACATGGCTTACAGGGGTCAGTATACCATCTTCTGCCTTCATTTTTGAAGGAAACACTATACTTTTGGATTTCTTCTTTCCTTCACTATGAAGGAAATAGAAGAAAGAATGGAGAAATGAAAAAAAAAAAATTAAAATGGGGAGGAGATTTCAGACACAGCAAAATATACCTCTGAAAATTTTCATTTAGGAAATAAAGGTGTTATTAAGTGAAGGGTATGATCAGTTCTAGAAGAGCTTGAACACTGGCATTCATAAGTGATAACCTTTTGCACACAATCTGTACTGAAATAAGTAACCACATCAGGTGCAGTAAAGAATATTTGCCATTTGTATATTGTTGGTGCTCAGCCCCTTTGCCACCATTGATCCTGACAAACAGATTCCCTAACAAAATGTAACATCCTACTTTTAAGAAAGTGTTCTGACACTCATCTAGCAAAATTTCCTGAATATGTGTTACATATTTCTCTCACATGGAAACATCTAGACTCGGTATAATGACTTAAAAGAACTTCAGCTTTAAACCAGAAGACTGTGAGAATTACACAGTGAGAGGAAATAAACCAAGGAATTTCTTGCCATTGTTCAGAAGAAAGAATCAAAAGACTCGTTTCCTTTGATTTTTCCCAGGACCTGGATGTCGTATTTGAATCAGACCCTCAGCATCTCTATAGTCAGATTTGTATTCCTGGGCTAGAGGCCTTTTCCACATGTACCATAAAACTGCTTGCATTCCAGTAATGTTTTATATTTCAGCTCTAATTATAGAGCTGTCTGCATGCACTGCCATAAACCCCTCAGATTCACTCAGATATCCATCTGTAATGGATTGCATCAACCGCTGAGCAGTGTGTCTGTTTCTAGCTGCACTGCAGTACAACTGAGCAAGTGGGGACTTCAGCTACAGCTTTCTGGGATGTCTGGGAGGCTTCAGGCCCCCCCATTGCCCTGCACCATTGTTAATAGACCAGCAAATCCCAACATTTTGGCTGTGGCACCTGCCCTGGGTTTGTGCTGAACGCTCAGAGGAATTCCTTCACACAGAGCTCAGTCCCAACGCAAAGCTTAGAAAAGTGGCGGTGGACACATTTCTTGAGTTGTAAGAACCAGCTTGTTCAACATCTTGTAAGGGGATATTGCTATCTTAATCCTGCTGGAGAATGATGAGACAAAAACATTCCCATTGCTTTTGTTCCTCTAACTCACACAGTGAGATTTAACGCCCTTGGTCACATATTATGTACTCAAGTATAGCCATTGTTCATTATTCATGAAAAGGATCGGCCACCACAAAACCATAAGTTTGTGATATCACATTCGAAATAAGGTCTCAGATCCATTAATACCTTATGTATCATTAAGCTACAACTGTAGTTTCCAACCATACCTCATCAAAGTTTGCTCTTATTACAGTGTCTAGTATCCTCTGACAGTGAGTTCTATACATCATAATAAAGGTAGAAACCTGAAAAAAGAATGAGAGGGAAACACACAAAAGATCATTCTACTTAAGAAATCCACTTTTAAAACTATCAGAATATAAAGCACAAAAAAGTAAGTTTTTTCTTATCTTACCTATGTACAATTGCAAAAATAATGAAATCGGTTAGAGTCTAGTTAGATTAGCTTTAAGATGAGTTTTCTTCTTAAAAGTAAATTCTCCCTTTGAATTCATGGATTTTTCTATGTCAATGGGGATTCTTCAAATGTAAGAGGAGCAAAAAGCCTCAGTGAGATCAAAGACGAGAATGTGGCCCTAATTAGGACATAAAGAACTATAAAACCCTATTCTTTTGTCCACTTTACATTGATACTACACATGTGAATAGCATCAGAAAACTAGCAAGCTCAGCCAAGAGCAGGCAGAGCACTTTTGTCATATGTGCGGACAGGATTCTCTTAATTTCTAGTCTAGAAGGATGAGAAACACACTAACTCCCTCTCTGCTCAAGAAAGCACCAGAACCGTTTTTCAGTTTGCCATCAAATGTGTTTGTAGACTAAAGAGCTATAACATATTGCAAAAACAGTTACCCTCAAACTTCACCTGCCGTACATAACGTGACTTTAAAAAAAGTGTGCCCAGGCTTTAGAAATACTGTACAGCTGATAGCGTAAGCTGCCAATTTTAAGGGAAGATAGTTCTTCCTATTATATGAAGTAATTACGTCCCCCATAAATAAAGTCAAAGCATTATTAAACTTACTCTAATCCAAAGCCTTTATATTTTACATAAAGCTTTCATCCAGAGAGGGGAAAAAACCCGAGACAAGCCAAGGAAAGATTTCCAAAATGTTACCTTCTCTTCTGGCAGACTGGCTGGCAGATTTAGATCTTTGACATTTGGAAACTCTGGCAGTAATGTTCCCAGTTTGGATCGTGGTGAATACGCCACTGTCTGTTTGGTTACTTCTTTTTTTCCTGTTTCGTTGACCCAGGCTGCTCCTTTTTTAGAATACATCACATCATAATACTGGGAGTTTTCTTTCACTGCGATTCCATAATAATGGTACCTGATACATAGAGATGTATATTTTATAAAGCAGATTGTTTGATAATTAAAAAGAAAATAATATGAGGTTAAAAGGAACTGAAAATGCTAATGACTCCTACGTCAAAACAGGCTGTGCATTAGTTTATATATTATAAATAAGCATTGTTCAGTAGCAGAACATTGCGGTAATATATTGGACTTCCAATTTTCGTTCCTTCAGGTAAAAGTAGCTCTCTTCAGAGTTAATAAAGCTGACTCTATTGCAGGGCAGGAAAATAATGGACTTCCATTTTATTATTTAAAAAAAAAGAGCATTCTAAAGCTACTTGTTGGCAGAGCTTTGCTGTGCAGCTGCTCCTTTAGTTTAGCAATAAGCAGGGATACAGACCCTCTGGACTGGCCCTTCTGTTGTTATTTCAGCTCCCTGATTCTCAGACTGTTGAGGGCTGGTTTGATCCCTGAAAAGCATGAGTCTTTACTGCAAATGAGTTGATCAGAAATATTCCAAAAATTGAAAACACTTCAATGAAAAGAGAAGGGAAAAAGAGGCTTGTGCTAGAAAGCAATGAGTGGTAGGAAGTGTATAGTTCCAAATTATTTGCTCCATAACTTAGCATCAGCACTGAGCTTAGATCAGTGATGGATACAACGCAATACTGTAACTCCGTCTGTGCAGAACAGAGCTGGAATTCCACAGTGTGCCTGTGCTATGAAAATGGATCGGTGGCCCTGTAGCACAAGTTTGTGCTACAACTCAACGTTGTTGGAGGTGTTAATGGAAGCACTGATTACACAGTCTAACTCTTGCAGCAAAGGCAATCTTTTTTCTTTCATAATTTGATGACTTCTATTTTAGTTTCTCAGCTGTAGGCACCACTAACCCATCAGCTACATTTTTTAATGACAAAAGGCATCACGAAATTGTGTTGCTCATATATTTTTGATTCACCCTACTTTTGATTCCCTAGAGAGAATTTTCAATGATCTTCCAGTCCTCTCCTTACAGCCTGTCAAAAGTCTATCACACCATGATGACACACTGTCTTCTGGATCCCACTATGGTGGTAGGAGAAGTTAACATCTCTAGATATTTGTTGTACTCCCCAGACAGTTCCTGATTTCAGAGTGCTGCCAGGAGATCTGTTCCCTTGAATGGACCCTAGTTTGCTTAGGCAAAATCAGCTGGTTTTACAGAGGTCATCAATTAAACTAGTGAAAGAGTAGCATCTAAGTGACGGTAGTTTAAACTAACTAAGGTGACGTTTTTCCTTTTTTCACTCACAGTCTTTCACCCACAGACCACTGCGTATCATAATCTTCCTCAGAAAGTGGTGGGAAAGAGCTAGAAGCCCTAATCTTGTCTACCAGCACAGGTGGGCTGAGAGGAGGCCTGGGGACTTGAAGCAACCTCCTAGTACACGGCTCCCTTGCCATGCCCACTTTTAATAGCCATTTGGCTTTTTAGCTTGAATAGTAACAACTCCAGCTTGCAGTTCAAGCCCTCAATTTGGTCTCTAGCAGCTGTCATGCATGCACTCCATGTAAGAGCCATAAAGCTCATGTACGTCCTGTGCGGTATGCCTGGCGTTGGGGAAACCCAAAGGAAATGCTGCAGGGAGCTAGCTCCACAGATTGCTGAGGGAAAGCAGGGATAAAAAGGAAAAGGTCACTGCAGGCAGAACTGGAAAATTTCTAGGTGGACTGAGAGGTTTGTATAACTTAAACAGCAGTTAGTCTCTTATATCAAGCTTCCTCTGAAATCAATTCAAGAAAAAACAATTAATGAAAGCCTGAAAAATGTAGTAGAATTTAACTGTGCATTATTTAATTTCTACTATATTTCACTTGGCAGTAAGCTACATAAAAGACTTTTCCAGGCAGCTTCAAAATCATACAGACAGCAATACTCCAATTAACTCCGATATGCTAGCTTCTTCTGTCAGTAATTTCACTACCCCAAATGGCAAAATCTCACTAGTGCAGTTTACAAAGATTCTTTTGCAAGCACTTTTCTGTACTTCTATCAGAAAAAAAACCCAACTTAACTCAAGAAACAGGGCTTGAAAGTTTGATCTGTAAAAGAATAACATGCAGACTACACAATCATTTTTTTGGTAAACAGTGGAATGCTTTTTTCTCTCATGGATCCGGTATCTGCAGCACTCCTTTACAGAAAGAAGTAAAATTCCCTTCACACTATGTAGTTTCCAACAGTTTAACTAACCTCTTGTGTACATAATAGAGGAGTTTCAAGCTACAGCAGAGAAAGAAATTGGCTTTTATGTTTAGCTGCCTTCTCATGGCTCACCTGTGGTGGAACTGTTTTTAAGCTCAATGCGATAGAGAACAGCTGCATGCTTACAGCAATAAACCCAGCTGCAAAAAAAGAAAGCCTCACAACTAACGGACAAGAGTGTAGCACCATTGTAGCTCTGAACTTTGTAATGTTACAAGGCAGCCGTACTATAAAAAGACTGAAGGCAGAACAGTATGAAGTCAGATAATCTTAACCACTTCTATGGCCAAATTTCCTTTGGCAGTAGCAGGGAAGTGGAATGAAAATCATATTGGCAGCAATCGGTCAGCACAGTTGGTGATTGAAGAGACTGAAGTGTTAATGCCTAAAGTAATTTCTTTATGTAACACTTAATTGGAATGCAGTCAGATGTTCCTGAAAACAAAAGCAGAGCTCAGTTACAGCTGTGCTGAATCTCGCTAGGAGTGTATTTACTGTAAATAAGTAGAGCATGCATTTAGTGAGTGTGTGTGTGTTTATACTTCTCTTCATTGGGTCAAATGATAATGACTCCTCTGCATGCTACTATCTTTGGGGTGTTAACCACTGACGAAGATGTAGGCATCCTCTTTTGGAGTAGAACTCAATTTCATACCTACTGAGGCTGTGAGATTTGAGTGACTATACTATCCCCCACAGGGGTCACCAGGGACTCTGAGGGGGCAAGGATTTTGCAGAGCACAGACATCATGCTTTACAGAACTCCCTTCTTATTTCCTAGATAGGGAGCAGAACCATTGCAAAGGCGGCATGAGAGGAGCATGTGACCTGAAAGCCCCTCTGACAGAATCATAGAATGGTTTAGGTTGGAAGGCACCTTACAGATCGTCTAGTTCCAACCCCCTGCCATGGGTAGGGACATGATAGGCATGCAGGTTAGGGAGAAAATACACAAGAAATACTAAGCCTCATTGACTTTTAGCCCCATTGAGAGTAAAGAGACATAGATTTTTGAGATGCAAGACACCTTCAGTCAGCAGATTAAGAGCATCTTGCCTGCCTGAGAGACTCCTGGAGGTGTGAGAGGAACTCCAGTTTGGAAACACAGCAGTGCTCATTCCTTTCATTAAACAGGAAGACAAAGACCAAAGTTGTAAACAATGTCAGAGTGATTTGATGGCTGACAGTGGGAACTCTCATATGAATGTTTCCATAAAGCAACTTGTGCATGCTTTCACTCCGTCTTTCTGAACTTCCAAAGAACTTACGTTCAGTGCTGAATCCTGACTCTCTGAGTCTGGACCTATCGTGCTTTTCTAATATGCTGTTGGACTATGCCAGAATTTGCACCTGAGAAATTTCTGGTGGCTCTGTTATGACTGATGTTATGGTGGCTCTGAATTTGCACTTGGGAAGATATTTCAAATCTTCAGTTAGCTGCTTAAATATGGCTGCTCTAGAAAAAGAAAGCTTAGTTATAAAAATTAGGAGAATCTCAAGATGGGGGAAAGAACATTTGGTCCCATCAAAGAGATACTGCTTGGCATGGACCACTTGTTAGAAGAGCACATTGAAGTTAATTTTAATGGCATTTTTTTTAGCATCCTGATTTCTTTTTTCCTTTAAAGAGTGGGTCATTCTAGCTTTAGCATGTAAGCTCAATTCTCATAGCATATTTGTTTCTCAGCATTTCGCAATATTATGTTTCTGGGCTTTGTTTTGAAAGAAAAGTTTTACCAGCAAAGATACCGTCTCAGGTTTTTATTTCTTCCTCCATAGTTTTCCACTTGCGATCTACAGACACTACCCTTAGACTACGCTATAGGATTCTGTGAGAGCTAATCAAGAAAAGCAGACATACAGATATTTTAAGGGGGCTTATGTTTGCCACAAAAAGATCCAAAGCTACACTGGAAAAATTTCACAGTCCACAAGCAGAAAAAAGCATAAAAACGTCACTGTACCCTCTTTATAAATTGGTAGAATCACATCTTGTCAACAATTGGAAAAAGTCAAATGCTCCAGGAAGTGCATTTTTCTTTCTGAATCAATTTCTCATTCTGAAATCAGGATGAACAGTTTTCAGGAAGCATCATCTTTTAGCTAAGGCAATAAACTGACTCATTGATCACTTCCAGGTGTATTGGTTTGCATTAGACAGGAAAACTGGTGGTTAAATCCAGGTTTGTGTGCAATTTCAGTTTAGGCCAATGTATGTTCCTACCTAAATTCCAGATAACATTCTGCCACTTGTCCTCCAAACTGATACATGATGTTAACCACCTGTCATTTCCCAGCTTCCAACAGTAGCTCCATTACTGCTGGGTGTGAATGTCCCTTACGTTGTGTAAAGTGAGTTGAGATGAAAAACATCATAGGAAAAATAAGGAAAATATTGCTGATGAAATCAGTAAAGTGTCCATTAGACATCTTTGCAGGACTATCACAGCTGAATAGTAAAGACTATAATAGAACCTCCATCAAAGTTGGGTTTTAAGTTCCCAACTGGACAAATTATTCCCTGATCTTATACTATTCTGTTCACTTAAAGCCAGAGCCAAGTAGGGCCCTGTGTAAGATGACACTAATACCATACACTGCTTACTTTGATTGGCCTCTGGTTCCAAGTCGTCTCGTTGTTAGCTGTGGAAACTGTTGCCTTATTATCTGCAAATAAATAGAACTTACATTAGAGAAAACTGAAAAGCACATTTTTAAACACTTAATTTAATATAGACTGTTCAGACAGAAAAGCAGAAAAACTGTACTGCAATGTCAGCAAAATTCATGGCAAGAGAAATTAAAAAAACCCTGACTTTTAATATTTTCCATTACTGAAAGAAGAGAAATAGATTTTAAAATTCAGTATAATTCCATTACACAGAATCGCAGAATGGTAGGGGTTGGAAGGGCCCTCTGGAGATCATCTAGTCCAACCCCCTGCCAGAGCAGGGCCACCTTAGAGCAGGTTGCACAGGAGCCCATCCAGGTGGGTTTTGAATGTCTCCAGAGATGGAGACTCCACCACCTCCCTGGGCAGCCTGTGCCAGTGCTCTGCCACCCTCAGTTAACTACCATTAATTTAAATAAAGACTTTCTGAAGTTACTGGAGTACATTTCCTTAAAATCTAACATCAGTTCTGCCTCTAAACTAAGGAGGGTTGTACTTTGAATTGGCCTAGTATTTATTTGTGTGAGTTTGCAGGATCAACAAACTTGGTTTTGCTGCAAATAGAGGAAACTCTCCTTCTGAGAGTTTTGGAGATCACAGTTCTTTAAAGATCTTCACAATCCTGACATTAAATAGTCCTTTTTCTAAAAGATGATTCCCTGAAAAGATTTTGGTATTTGACAGTGGCACCACTTCTACCAGGGAAGACTCACTGTTGCATTTGTAAAGATAGCTCGTAATCAATTTATCCTCTGTGGAAACAAGTGCATCTCAGAAACAGCAGGGTATCATCAAGAACCTGGACTTTAGTTTGTCAGCAGAGATTAAAAGAACATTGCTACTGTAAAACAAAACTTCTTTAGTGCCACATGCATTTAAGGAAATGGATTAATGAATGTTGATTGTGCCTTCAGTTATCAGAGCCTCTGTCAACCAGGCTACTCCTGATGAAAAAGTTCGCTGTAGTTGCTGGAAAGACAGCACTCGGTACCTCACAGGATTGAAGCCGACTCTCAGTGTGGTCTGCAGTAGGAGGAAAATTCTTCTGGCAGAACATCCATGCAAGAAAGACTGCAGTAAGCCTTGAGGATTCACTTGCAAAAGGAATTTTTTTTTTTTGTAGGTTGTAATCTATTTTATTCGTGTTTCCATTATATAAATTGCTAAATGTTTCCTCTTTCAGGGGGACACCAACTAATGCTAAGGAAAAACAGGAATACAAGATGGAATACAACTGCTCAACCAGAAGAAAACATTGATTAAAATTGATTAAGTAATATTGATTTTTTTTCTTCATGAGCCATTTTGCCACTGTGATAAATATTTAATCCTGATTGAAGACTGAAAGCTCTGGAACATGGATTTGGATCAAAAGCTGCTATATAAATAAAGACATTACAACGTCACATATTTGACTGTTTCTTCAGTAATATTTTCTTCAGCAAATGTACAATCAGCTTCCCTTTGTACCATGTAAAAATTGTTCTGTGTTGGCTTCCAAGAGCTTTGTACAACGCGGCTGATGTCAAAAACGCAGCACAGACTCAGAGTCGCTAGGTTGTTCAGCTTTAATTTCTGGAGCAAAACTTCAGCAAACAGTAAAACACTTTTGTGAAGCTGTGAAACTTCAGCCTAGCTGTTTGATAAATGAGCAGACAGGCAAGCAGCCCTTCTTTCTTTTTTTGTATGGATTCAATGAAGCCTGCCTAAAGAACACCACATGCTGTTCCAGCTACTGATCTAACATTCCGCAACATCTCAGCCTTCCAAATTCCCTTTAATTACACATTAATCCCACCCCTCTCTCTTTCATTTTCTGCAGACAGGGTTGGGGGCTCCACAAGGCTGTGGGAAAAAAGGCAGTGTTGAAGAACTACTTTCTGGGGATGCTTTTTGTGGGCTAGGGGATTTTTTTTTTTTTTTTTGGTGGCAGTTATCATTCAGAAAATATCCTTCCTCTCCAAAAGTTGATTTTACAACAGTAGACTTACAAGTAAATCTTAATATTAGAGATACTTTTACCCTATTTTTTCTTTTGGAACAACAAGAACCCATATTACTTTCAAAGTCTTTTTAGTAGTGATGAAGTGTTGCAATGCACACTGTAAATGCTACTGCATGAACCATATGCCGTGGGAGTTCCTGGGATTTAAATAAATCAGCCAGTTTCTACACACCAGGGCAGAGGTGATCAGGAAAAGAGAAGAAAAATGGAGCAGCTGATCAGATGATCCCTTTTTCTTTGTTTGTTTCTTTTTTAAATCCAGCACATTTTAAACAATGAGACACACCTTTCAGAATACAGCTGAAACGTATGCATCACTTAAAATATCCTTTACCAATAATAATAAAAGAATAATCTAGCAAACTTTTGGGAAAAATGTCAGGACTTTTTGATCTAATGATGCATACATAAAATATGTATAACATGGCACACTCATGCTTGGGTGGTGGTACACATGAGCATGGGTATTTGTGTTTAGAATAACACAAGTCAAGTACTAAAAGAACTACCTGTTCATATAAATGTTTATACTCAGCTACATTTATGCAAATGCCTCTGTAATGATATTGCCCAAGGCAGTGAGATTTCCCTGAAAGCAGTGAGGTTGTCAGATCAGGAAGGACAAAGTGGAGCTCTCTGTGTGCTGAAACCAATAGAAAAAGCAGAGGGTACAAAGCGTTGATTTTTAAATCACACTTTTAGCCTGAAAAGTCCCTCTATAAAATACATCATCATTGTGTTTCATGTTTATTAACTTTCAAAGACCTACAGAGAAAATGAGTTAATTTTACAGCTGGGTGGGGAGGGAAGAAGGTTCCTAATTGCTGGACATGAAAATTCAGGTTTGAATCTGAAAACCAAGTTGGATCATTTTCCTTTCATCACTGCAATGGGGTTGCGCAAACAAACGAATCAAGAACAGACCACGCAGTTTGAGCTGCTTTCTGAATGGAGACCAGTCCCTGGTTCTCACAGCAGCGCTGGCTTCTCAACAGAAGCAGTGGGAAAAAGATCTCATGGGTGGTATCCATGGGAATTTTGGAGTGAACAGGCCTTTTACCATTGTCCTTCAATGGAACTGGAATTTCATCTTATACTTCTCCAAAGTGACCACAAATCCAGCCGCGCTATGAGATCTGCTGAGTAAAAGGGTACAGGTTTTATGTTTTCCAAGTAAAATTCCACCTAAATTATGTGGCCGTTTTAACTGTTAGGCATTTTTTTATACTACTTGGCTTCTTGGTTTTCAGACACACGTAGACCAGGAGTTTCACTTGCAAATAACTTCTGTCCCTACTATTAGCCTCAGAAACCGATGCTCCTTCAATTTCCTTCTTGGTTACTAAACTTCAGGTGTGCTCTCTTTCCTCTGCGCCCTGCCCAGTACCTGATCTTGCTTTATGCCTATAGCAGATCTTATATGCCTTTCTTGATTAAAAAAAATTAAACATAATAAATTAAGAACTGCCTTATCTTTTTGCAGCTCCATAGTTCTTTCAGTGATTGCCTACTGTATACATAAGAGCCACACAGAAGTCACCACATTATAATAACAACTTAAATACAGTTTGCACTTTTTCAGGGGACTAGTATATGCAGGTCAGCATTAGTTTAACCCTTTTGCAGGCAATCCTGACACAGAGTTTTAGGAATGCCTTTAGAACATAAGGGGACCTTTTCCCTTCCGACAGGCAGTAAACTTTCCACTGTGGATGTATGGGGCAGCCAAAGTGAATGCAGGAAAGAAAAGTCTTCTCATATTCCCTCACACAGAGATTACAATGCTGGTAGTACCACATTCAACGTATATTGTGTGGAACTTGGAGCTAACAGGATTTTCATGCCATTTTGGGTTTTTTAAAGCTAGTAGAGGTGTCTGAATAAACTTGAATTAAATATCTAGTGATTTGTATTTGTGGTCATTCTTAAAATAATGGAATAAAAATTAAATAAGTTATTTAAGTATCTAAGCAAAACAGATACAAGCTTTGTGAGCTAGAAAAACCCACTTCCTCTGTAAAGGTCCGTATTGCAGTCTGCACAACCTGTTAACCTTAGACATGGCTAACTGCAGGAGTTGCTCTGTTACCCACAAATGGCTGCAAAGGTGCATTCCTTCATCCTGATTGCTGCCAGCTGGAATTTCTGCTACTGCATCTCCCCTCACATCTCCAGCACTGTGACATTCCAACACAAGCAGAGCCAGCCCCAGCTTTAAAATGAGGAATGCATTCTCTATTCTGCCTTCATCCATACACTGCCCCCATCACGCCTCATTGCATTCACTACCAAACTGTGAACTTCATGTTTCCCAATTATTCCATCTAGATTCCTCTATGATATGAGATGTCAAAAGGCAGGGAGTGGGGGTGGCGGAAAAAACCCCAGTCTTATAAACCATCTTATGCGTCTGTGCTCATGCTAACAAATAAGGATGGAAGAAACTGAAGATGTCCGGGAACTTCTGAAATTCTTTTTTCCTCCCTTTCTGTGTCAAAATATTAATTTTTTCTCTGGGGGAAATAGGCAGAGGGTGACTTTTAGGAGTCTTTTCCCTGGAATAATTTTAACTGCTAGTTTTCAAAAGGCGTGTTCATTTTGCTAGTGCCATCTGATCTACAGTGATGTTAATCTTCATGACTCTTGTTCCTTTCTGTTTTAAATAATTCTAGCCATGCTTCTAGAACTTTCCAGGGTAATGAAATAAAATCAAATTAAGTTGCAGCCCAGCATTTGTACTTTGCCAGAATGAGAAACAGATTTCAAGCTCCAGGCTCTGGAGCTCTGGGAGGTTCTAGAGAGATTCTAAATACAGTGCATTAAATTATCTTTCCTCTGATAACAATTTCTCATAACAAGGCCTGGAGCTATTTACCTCAACTCAAGTTTCAAGTCCCATATCTAGAAGGCACGCTTTACATTTATAAGTCTGGTACAGAAGATCTGTGTTTATTTACCAAATTCTGCTGTAGCGATTCAGTCTTAAGCTTCTTTGCCATGGCAGCAGGAAAGAAACCAGTGATTCCAAATATAACTATACTCCCACACAGCTATGCTTTCCTTAATCTCAACACTGTGAAACACAAAAAACCCCACTGATATCCTCAGTTTTACATGACAAGTGTAGAATGTTTAGGCTCATTCATCTTTGGGCTGGTACTGCTCCAGCTGGACCATTCTGGGGTTTCCCCATCTGCTTCAGTGCTTTTGAAAATCCTGCCCTGAAACAATCTGTTAATAATAACAACACCTGTGTTAACAGATACCTTTGGGCTCAAAGGTGGCTGGGGGCTGGCTTAACTGCACATTACCTTGAAGAAAAGGTCAGGAAAGCTTTGCCCCAAGAAACATCCACTGATAGGAAAGACCACGGTCAAGTTATCCCATTACAAAATATCATTCCTGTCCTTTAAATCCCCCAGACTGTGCAAAGTAAAGGAGAAGAGGTGTGACTGTGCCTATACTCTTTCTACTTCTTGCTTGCTTACTTGCATGGCTCAGAAGAGAAGACTGTAGTGTACAGGTCTGGTATGCTTGACCCCAGATCTGTTGTCTGTTTAGATCCACTCACTTCCATCATTTTGTGGAATGGGGCACGGTTTAGCTGTAGGATAAGATCTTGTTTCTAGCACTGATACATCTCAACTGCAAAGCAAGTCAGAGAAGCCTGCTGGCACTTTCTTTAATGCCTGTCTCCAATTCTGCCTGCTACAGAGATTAGGCACCGTGAGGACCTCCAACTGAACTGGACTCTTTAGTGAAGCTTGTGAGACCTCTCCTCAAATTCATCTATTTACAGTAATATCCTCCTTCAGCAGCTCCACTGGCCAGATGGAATTCAGCCTAAGGCGTGATCAAACAGATTACTGCATCCCAACAAAGCTGCAAACGTTGAATGCTGTGACTCAGATGCTTAGCTGAGCTGCAGCCACTTTCAGTGCTGACTTGCTGAAGCCAAGCAGATCTAAAACCCTGCACGACTCCCCCTGCTCTGTACTGATGCCAGCACGCTTACTGCCGTCACCCAGCATATCTGTGGGAAAAGGCTGAGCGCCAGCATCCCTGCACTCTGGCAGACCCTGTGCTGTAAGAACAGCCTCTGGGACATGTTGACAAGGCATGAGGTAAAGCAGCCGAGAGGCCACTCTGCTTCATGCTGAAGACCTAACCAGAAGCCAGATGCTTGAACTGGAGAAGCCAGTAACTCCAAAGCCACTCCAAAGAAACTCAGGTGTCCTTGCTGGTTTTCTTACTCCTCAAGCTCAAGGAGAAAAAGGCAATAGTCAGCAACCTGTAATAATACAAGTGTTCTGTGAAGCAGAGCCAAGGGCACAAAGAGCTTTCCAACGACACTGTGGGATCCCCGCTCCCCACACCTGTACAACTGCTTGCTTCTGCGGTACTTGTGCTATTATGGCCTCCTCAGAGGAGCTTGGCCTAGAAGATTTTGCATCAGGAAGAAAAGCCATGGTGGTGTGAACTATTCTTTGGTCAGGAACCTTAACTGTTAAAAAGGGATTGAAGGAAAAGCAAGGAATGCTCAGATAGCGCTGACAGATATGGTCCTTTGATGCAGTAACAGAAACCACATCCTCAGCTTTAGATTGATTTTTCCCCAGTTCTATTTTTCTTTTCTATATTGACTAGAAAAAAGGCTAATAAAAAAAACATTCCCTATGTAGTAATTGTTCGTAATAAAGCAAGTGCTGTTTTAGTCTATCAGAAGAGAGCACTAAAAGTAGATTTGGCTTTGCTATACCAGTTACTATTGATGCTACTTAAGAGCAAATTGACATTACAGGACAAAAAAAAAATAGATCTTCAGAAGTATCTCCTTATGCACAGCAGGCAATTCCAGATGTGTGCATTTCAATAAAAAGACAAAATAGAATGTAATCACATTGCAGTATCATTATCAAGGAGGTCTCAATAAGGCTACTTGTCTGTCCTTTTTAAGCATCAAATATGTATAGTGTGATAGCGTGAAACTGTAAATCTTATTTATGCTAATCATGTTTGGAGGAGCAGTCCTGGTGACAAAATTTCTGGGCATAGCGACAGTGCACAGTGATAAAAGAGGACTCTGGCTGGTACAGCTTGTACCTCCTTGAGCAAAGTAAACTATTGGAAAAAAAAACCCAGGCACTTTTCTACTGGTATAACTGTGCTTCAGCCCATTTTTTTTTTTGGAAATGGGGTTGAAATATTGGTCAAAAATGTAACAGATCTCTTTCCTAAATAATATTATGAATCCATTGTGGACTTCACCCTTCTTTATTTAGTGAAATAAGTTATTGGCATCTAATTTTCACTTACAGCAAAGCCGCTCAGGGAGCAATAAAGAAGCTCTAAAATTCGCGTGAGCACGCATCCTTGTTAAACCTCTTTATGCTGCCAGAGTGATGTAAAGGGACCTCAGGCTGGGGGAGAGCCACCCTGCAGCGTCAGCATCCTTCATTTTCCTTTTCAAATATTAATTTACTATTGCTTGTGAAAAGACATGGCAGGAAAGCACCAGAAGGATAAAAAGAAAAACAAAAGAGGAAAATATTTAACCTCCAGGGGGCATATGGGAGTTGTGGGAAGAACACTTCATGAGGATGCAAAAGAGGTTGCACCAGGAGAAGCAGTTCTGTGAGAGATGCGGCAGCCTGGGAGGGGACTTAGCACTGCACAGTAAATTTAAAGTAGTGAACTGAGCACATGGAGGACAGGGAAAACCGGTGCAGAGGAGGAAGGTAACATCTTCAAGAGGCTTGACTGAGAAAATAAGGTTCATACAGGGTCTCAAAAGAAACAAAGAACAAACATGAGCGTTGGTTAAGAAAATAAATTGGAAGAGAAGCTCAAAGGCCTGCCAACCCAGCTCAACAGCTGGGTGACATGTTACATCTAGAAGCTTTAAGCAACCCATCCATATGCAATAGCTACCGGGGGATTTGGAAATGCTCAAAACATTCCTGCTTTTTAAGTAATTTATTTGATTTAGTGAAGGCCCCAATTCAGAATGAGTTAGTGTTTGCAGCTAAAGTCAGTGATAATAATGAGTCAGAGCCTCCATGTTAACGCACTGCTCAGAAGAAACCCTACATCTGTTCAGCCCTCCCCACTGCAGGCAGCGGCAGAACTTACAGTTGGAAACACCTTAAACTGCTCCGAGTCCACAGGGACAGAGCAGAGCCGGAGGCATTTGCAGCACAGGGCTGAGGGGCACGAGGTCGCCGTCTTTTTTGAGTGACCTCAGCAACAGGGCTTTCACTCCTTCTGCCTGAAGACTAATTCACAGTCTAAACATGTTCCCTGGGAGAAAGCTTTTTCTCGTATGCAACATCTTATTGTTATAACTCAGTGACACGCCTGCCCTTCCTCACTTTACTTCACTGTCTTTTCACTGGTCGCATGGAACAGCTTTACTTACTCTTCTTCACTTTGGGGTGAATCCTGATCCTGTTGAATATGATATGTTTTGCTGCCTACAGTATGAGACAAAGTTTAACACTGGAGCCTCCACTTGCTGATGCTGAGCTGTAACCAGCAAACACGGGGCCGTCCCTAGCCATTGTTTAGTTAAAGTATAGGGCTAAAAGAGAGCTTGGTCCTATCTTTTGCAGGCAAGAAAAAGTTCTGTAATGACAGACTAGGCAGCGTAGCTATTAGCAGGTTGGCAAATGCTAGTATAGACAAAACAACCTGTAATTTTCACATATTAATTGGGTGAGTAAAGAACTAAAATCTTGGCTAACGTATCAAAGCTACAGCTCCATTTGTCATACAAGAATATATCACATTAACAACTATATTAGAGTCTTCCTTATTTTAAATGTGCTTTAACTGGTTTAGGGGAATAGGCTGCTTTTTAAAAGGTGTTTATTTATACAGTACTTCTATTCTTTCCTCTTCTTGTTACTTTTGTTTCTATTCACCTGGTTTCCGTAAGAAACAGCCTATGAGACACTACTATTTCTCTGCTAAACTCTCCACCCCCAGACAAATTTTAGTTTTGCTGATCCAATATTACCAAATGCCTGAGGTCCAGTCCACGTCCTACAAGTTTAGTAGAAAAGGCTGGCTGTATAGTGTGGAGATCATATAGCTGTTAATGCTGGCGAGGAGACGGGGGGAAAGCTCTACCTGTAGTTGAGCCATTTGGCACTGCCTGACTGGAGGTATTATATAAGATTTAGGTAAGAAGTCTCCTATTTAACATAGGAGATGGTAGGAAACAAGGTCCATTAGTTCAGCTGTTCAGGAACGACTTGTCTGCTCTCCTTTCCATGCTCTGTTGTGGATGTATTTGACTTAAGGCTTCAGGCTTAAGAAGTACACGTGGGCTGAAGCGCTGTCTACAGAACCTTAATCTGGAGAGATTCTGGAGGCAAGTTTCACATGTCTCCACTGGTATCTTTAAAAGTGAAATCAATGCTGTTCTGTTATTTGAGATGTAACTGAGTATGTAATAATACATTAGGATGTTACTTATGACAGATTGTTTTAATGTGATGAACTCCACGTCTCTTTCTAAAAACTACCAGTCTGTTAAAGAAAAAGCCTAAATGTTTAACATTGCCCACGGAGCTAAAGTTCAAAGATGAATCATAAATTCAATGTGACGTACTGAAAGGCGAACTGTCTACAATTTCACAGAACAACTAACTCCTTTCTCTGGAGTAGATGACAGCTGCAGGGCTCTTGAGGATTTCCAATGAGGACAAACATGTCTGGGGTCTCTGTTTCAGCAGCTAAGTGCGGAAGCCCTCAAATAGCACCTATTTCACTGCACTGCCTCCAAGGCCTTCATGCAACACACATTGCCAACACGGTACTTAAATCACATGGTAACAACTCTGTTGGCTAAAACTGCATGCATGTACCTGCTCCTAAGAAGAACCTGACAGCAAACCATCAATTGAATAAAGCGTGTGTCTACCTTGCAGATCTTCATGACTGTGCAGTACATTTTCTTAGCAATAATAGGTTGGAAAGAATCACTGGGGTCTGCTCCGTGTTCTGCAGATGCAGAAGCCCATTCCACTTCAATATTTGTGTCAGTTTTGTCTGAGGTTCCTGGACACACCTGTACAGAAGCCTCCCTTCCTAGATCCAAAAGTAACGGCCACACAAAAAACTAGTTTAGGATGTAGAGCACTAGGATGATTCTGTATGGAAGAATAAATTTCATGCCTCACTGCTTCAGAACTTTATTGCAACCAAGTGGAAAATACTTGTAACACACATTGAGCACATGAAAAACACGTTGGAATGCCATGATTTTTGGATGGAAGACACTGTACCTGTCCTGCTAGGGCTAGGTCAAGGTACTCCTACTGATGAAGAGGTGTATGTGTACGACGGGCAGGGGAGAAGGAGGATGGAGTAATGTACATTGTAACAAGACTGCCGCATACTGAAAATTGGTGAAGTCCCTGGTAAATTTACCTTCTGATGAAATTATTTCAATATATTTACACCTTACAGTTTACAGAAGCTTTTAGCAGCAGCAAAAGTAGCATTGTGTAAATTTTACCCATGTTCCAAATTTCTTAGCCTGAACGATATCTGTTTCCTGTTCTCACTGTTCCTAAATTACATGTTGCCACTACACTTAGCACTTGGTAGCAATAACATGTACAACAAACAATTTCATTCACACTTATGCAGTGTATTTAAACAGACACCTAACACAGAACCAACTGAGCTATGCATGTCTTTAAGACACAACAAACATAGTAATGTTACAACATGGTACACTTTACTTGCCTTGCTAAACTGCCTACATAAAGACTCACTATAGCAAATGACACCTCATTAAATACATTCTTCTCCTTCACCTACTCTTTACACAGGCACTTACCCTAGGAACAATTTTCCTTCTTTGAATACCCAGCACTTCTATAGAATAAATGTTGCAAACACTAGAAGAGACCAGCTGTCAGGACAATCGGCTTCAGATTCATGCTTGCAAGCATTTCAAAAACAGTGGCAAACTTTACACTTTGGGGTTTTTTTACACAGCCTACAAGTTTTAAAGGCCTGTAACACATTCTGTAGTAAAATTTCAGTTTTAAATAAAAAATTTAAAATATAAAAATATCACCCAATTTTTCACTGAGAGAAAGACATCACCTGACAAACAAATCCAAAATAAGAACATTATGTAACATCCTAGCCGGCCATTAATGTCTGCTAGTGATGTACAGCATAAGGGCTTTACTGCTCACATCTGGACTATGCACAGCTGCATCTGTGCTAAGAGTGTGTCTCCTCTCTGAGCCTGGAGATAAACCCAGTGGCTCTAGAGCCAGATTGGGAAGCAGAAGCGCAAGGAATCACACTGCAAAGATAACTTGGCAGCCCGTACCTGCAAGGGCCACACAAATGCCATTAGACGCTTTCTGAACTTTCACATCTGGAGACATTGTACTCCACTATGTGGATTTGCCAGTGTGGGCTGATATCGTTAATTCAGGAATCTCCATATCACACTTACATAGGCAGGGCCCAGAATTAAATGACTGATATTTTACCCTTTGATTTAGAAAAAAAGAAATATATATTTGCTAAAGCAGGGCAGGTCACAATGCAGATGCGGTTACACTGACTTGTATTCGACTTCCAAGTTGCCAACATTGTATACCATGTCTGGGGCTGCAAGTCATAAAAAAATTTAGTGTATTCTGGAGCTGAGTCATTATTAGAAACCATTCCAACCTTCTAAACAGTTAAAATCTTAGCCTTTGTCCAACATAAGAGATTCCCTTCATATACATCTATCTCTAATGTAAATGATGACTTAATTCTTTTCAATGATCCAAACTCACTTGAACCAGGTGAGAGCTCGAGGCATCATACTGCTGTTTAGACTCACCTTCCCAAAGCTGGCAGCATTAACAGGTTGCGTGTCATTTTTCTCACAGAAGTCCAAGTAATGCATGTAGAGAGCACTTCGAGGAATGCAAACACCTTCTGCAATCTCATAGTTCTCCTCCAGCCTTAAAAAGCAAATATCAAACAGAGAGAACTGCAAGTATGTTGGATGTCCTGTATGGTAAACAGTATGCAAAGCTGCATCTTTAAGAGCAAACATTCTGCTTTTTGCTTGTTTATCAAATTTTCTCTGCTTTGTTCCTAAGAGGTCCTTCCAATTCATTTCCGTAATGCTTACTTGCTTCATCTGGTTCATGATTGCTATCAAAAACATAGACTGTGAGTTCTCAGGCAAGTAGAGATTAGCACAAAGGCTACTGAGTTTTGTCCATGCTCCAAAAATGCTATTTTTAGGAAAAAAATATACTAGTAATATATAAAAAAAATATACTGTTATACACTGAAAGCATCCTGCAGTAAACAAATATACATATGACTATGAAACAACAAACATTCACTGAGGGAACGCACTGTCTCATTCATTACAGGACTCTTCAATCCTGTCCTACTCCAAAATTCCGTACCTTGAGGAAGCAGATGTGCAAGTTATTTGCAAATACTCATGAGTATGGACAAAATCATACCTCTATAATGTCTTCTTGCTATTGCTTATGGAAAAAGTGAAAAAAAAGTCCACAATCTGAATACAATCCTGAATAAATAATGAAATAACATCCTCCTTTGCCTTGTAGATACTATTATTATCCACTTGCACGTGCAAACACACAACTATAAAATTTTAAATTATGCATCAAATACACGAATAGGCATATGCTTCATCTTTAAAGTCTGAAACTGGGTTCATTATAAACCTATAGATTAGAAGAAACATTCCTTTGAAATGACATTTTTATGACTGCTAATCAAACAAAGTTCAAGAGGTATTTACATACACATTAACTTCAAACCAGAATTAATCTTGTCATCCATGGTGTCACTCATATGCATATAGTTACACATTTGCTTGTCTGCTGACTAGGAGAAGAAGGTAGGTGCAACTTCCTCTTAAACGTATTAGAAAATTAATACGTATTCTCAAAAACCTCCAATTTTACAGCAAATAACCCCCCATCATTTGATAGCTAGAGAACACCTTCCAAAGATCTAGTTTCTCTCCTTCATTGCCTTTTTCAGGACCTACCTACCTTCCATTTCAGTTATCGGGATCGTTTGTGACTGCAAACTATTTTAATAAGATATCCGGCCAGATGAATGGAATCAGTTTGTATGGGCAACATCTATTCTTCCTTGGTTTCTACAGAAATATCATCACGGCATCTTTCCTCAAATTCATAGCGCTTTAACAAAACCTCCTTTCAAAACCTGGAGAGTTCGTTTGTATACTATAGCTGCTAATTGGAATGTCAGCTTCCGTGACCAAGACAGGAGAGAAAGAAAAGCAGTTAATTATTTCTGTTCATATCTGATGAATTTTTCTCTTTTTCTCCTCTCTTTCACAGAGAGTCATTAGTCTGACACTGAACAATGCTCCATTATACCTGAACTTTTTTTTTAATGATCAAAAAACCCATCTTGCTCCAGTTCCTTTATTTTCCTGTCTTTTATTTAACAACTTTATCATATTTTGAATTCAGCTTCATTCTACAGTATTACAGAAAGATAATGAACTCAATCTTCTACCTAACAAATCATTATCAGAAATAATATATATATAACATTTTAAATGTCCTAATAAAGCCATGTGAAATCCAGTAATTCACAATGAGACCTTTTATACCACTACAGTATAGCAATAAAACCCCTAATCCTTCCACATGCATGAATTTTATTTGTCCCTGTTACCATTTCCCTCTTTGTACTTACATACTTCTAGATGAAATGAGATTATTCCATAGCAGAGTCATATCTGTAGTTTGTTACAGACTTGTTTTTAGGTAGGAAAGCAACAGAACAACTGTGATGTACCACTGCTCATCACATAAAGGATTCTAGAACAGATTAATTTTGATGCATTATAGCAATTTCTGTGAAACTACTAATCTGGGGAGAATCCATTACGTAGCAGTGCGCTACCTTCCTCTTTTTCACTTCTTTTTATGAATGTTCCAAAAAACAGAATAGTTTTGTTGTCTTTAGCTTCACAATACCGTTATTATTCGGAGCACCTACACTGTAAGCCACCAAACTGCATGGAATTAGGCTGTCCGTGCTTTGAATAATTCTGTGTTTGAAGTAGTAAACACACGCGTGCATACACACACAGAGCAAACTGAGGTAAAATAAAGTTTCATGCTTACTATTTGGTCAACCAATAAAATAATCACAAATGTTTTAGAGCCAAGTGTTTAGCAAGCTATAGCTTTACAATAGTAATGAACACAGGAACACAGGATAAGCACAAGATACTAGATACTGGTATATTCATGTCTTAACGGTTAAATTCAGGCTGGTGCAGTTTCCCCCAATTACGATATATTTGGCAGTAACGATATATTTACTAGGCCTTTCACTTCATTTTGTGTCATCAACGAAATGAAACAAAACCAAAACATCATTCCTGTTTCCAGGAAACAGATATTTAGCCAGGCTGACAGTCATCCAGACATGCTTCTGGCATCTTCAGCTACTTCTTCCTCCTTCTCATTTTTAGTGTTTGATGTACTTTGCCTTTGGAGAGGCAAAGAGATCCCCATGGGACTGATGTTGTTCACTCTTTTCAGCAAGATGCCAGACAAGAAATAATTAATAAAAGTGATGGCAATATGAACCTTGTGAAAAAATTCAGGTATTTCCCTTATGTCTTGATTCACTTTCCCTACAACATTCCTCCTCTTCTTTTTCCTCGCTACGGGTGTTTCCTCTGCTTCTGTTCTCCAACACACTCTGCCTTCATTAGCTGTAAATGATAGCAGCATCTAACAGCAAAAACATGACCAGCTTAAATTTGGCAGACACCAGACACTGCAGACAATCCTGGTGCTTTCATTTGCCAGAACAAAGCAAGTTTGGTACTTTATCCTGAAATATGGCCAATAATTTACCCCACCACTTCCATCACTTGCATCTGTCCCAGAGATTCCAAGAGGAAGGTAGGACACATGCTTGCCCAGGGCATATTCAGGTAAATTTAGCCTTTTGTCTTTCTTCACTGTACAAAAACTTGGTCTGAGGCCTAAGCAGGTAAAACTGTCCAACACGTGAAGCTAACCTAGAGGAAGTGCTCAGAGCACCTTTTGTACGGCGCTGACCGCAATAGTTTATTGGCCCATGTGTTGCTAGTACAAGTAATGTTAATGATGTTAATGTGTCTGTTTTGCCAGAACAGTGGAAACTTGACATCTTCACGCAAAGCAAGCTTAGTACTTTAGCACTTTGATCACATTTTTAAGGTTGTAATTTTTTTTAGTGCATCAAACTCAGTAGCGCAGTTTCTCCAGGCAATTCAAAGCTGCAGTACATAGGCTGAAAAAGCATATGGAAACCACCAGAAAACTGTTCTATGGTATGGCTACTAAGCTGGGAAACTTTTACCTACAGGTCTACTAATAAACAAGGTGATCGTATAATTCAGTTTGACACCAGCTAAAGAAATTGCACTTGAAAACTTCTTTGCTTTCTTTTCCCTCATGCATTTTTGGGTGGAAAATTGGATGGAGGAAATTGCAGATGCTCCAAAAGACGCAAAGAATATCTGACCTATGTGTAAGAATGTGTAAGAAACATAACACAACAGACAGGTAGTAAGCCAGTACACTAGCAAGGGGGAAGGGAAGATGATGTAAGCAGCCTTTTCAGAATCAAAATTCTAGGATTCTATTGCAAACACTGCTGAAAGAGCATTAGTGTGCAAACTGCATTCCAGTGGGGCTCAGTAATATCCCAGGAGTTTAGGGATTTATTAACCTTTATGACCGAGGAAGCTTGAAAGTATTTGGCAAAAGATTGTTTACAGTATTTCCATGTTTTCTGTTGGGAACGGTATCGTTGGTGTGTTCTAATTAACTCTGACTTCTTGGCTAGTATGTTATTTGCTCCTGTGGAAAAGACTCTTAGCTGACTCTACTGCAAAATAAACACTGTTCTGAATTTGGGACTGGTAAGTCCTGCCTGCTATTTTATTTTAGATAGATAGTTCTTTCTTATCCTCTTTGAACTGTGTTGAAGTTGTTTGTGTGAATAGAAAATAATAAAATAGACCTATAACATTTCACTATTATTTTAACAATATTCTCTCTGTCTGTAGTCACTCTCCTTCTTTATTCATTTTTGTTGAACTTCTGAAAAACAGCACTTCGGTGAAACAAATAAGTGCAAAGAAGCAACAGTTTAGCAGGAAATGCCTTTATATATATTTGCATATCTCAGCATTTGCACTGGAAGTGTCTGCAAGTTTCTTCAAGGCAGAACACCTAATACTTGCAGCAACCTATTCTAAATCAACCCACAGGTTTGAGGTTTTTTTAAATCTAAAATTTGACTGTTCAACTTTAAAGAGTAAATATAGATGAAATCATCTATAAAGCTCTTTATGCATATTTCAAAGAATCAGAGAATTTCACAGGCAGAGAGAGAGTAAAATTCCCAGAATGAATTGTTCTTTGCTGTTTGTTTAGTTAGATCTTCCAAGAGACTGACAGAGCATAAAAATAATTTTGCTAACTTCCTACATTTTTTGTCAATAATCTTTCTTTTCATTCAGAAAACTACGAGACATACTTACAGGTGAAGTAAATGCCTTTCTTTAAAAGACCTGAAACAAGCTAAGGAGTATGGTTTTTCAGATAAGCATGCTCCAAGGCTTCTCTGTAACAGAGCCCTGTTCTACCAGATGCAAGGAACCTCACGAAAGATGCCTGATCACTTCCAATATTAAGAAAGTTAAACCAGAATTAAAAACCTAAATTAAGGGAAAAGTCAACAAAAGTCTAAGAGATATCCCGTAAAAGAGATGTCAGAAGTATATGTAACACTACAGAACGTGCAGCCAAAAATACTGCTGTAAATCACAGTGAACAGCACTCGTTCATTTTTAATAGCACATTAGACTGACTCTCAAACTTTCTCACCATCCTCTCTTTCTTTCTTCCTAATCACCCTTCCTTTTTCCCCCCCTCACGAAATTTGCAAGGAGATTTTGACAAATGAATCAAACCTCAAACTCTCTCTCAGTCTTTTATTGTCTTCTGTGCTAAATTATGGAGATCTCATTTCAGTAAAACAGTCAGTAAGGATGGGCTTCAGCAGACACTGAAACAAACGTGAGTCTTGAAAAAAAAAAATCTACGTACTAGTTTTCTTTTTGTAATAGATATCATACTGATGATGAACCACAAAACACCAGCTGGCAAAGCGGCAAACAAACACGCCAAGTAGATCTTCTAAACTGTATCAGAGGTTTCGTATGTTCAAACCAAT
Organism: Rhinoptilus africanus; assembly: GCA_013400135.1. Taxonomy (NCBI): domain Eukaryota; kingdom Metazoa; phylum Chordata; class Aves; order Charadriiformes; family Glareolidae; genus Rhinoptilus; species Rhinoptilus africanus. The sequence continues at coordinate 100,485 of VXBO01004456.1, read as the reverse complement.
CCCGTAAGAGTAACACATTCGTTAAGAAATGCCGTGCAGGATGCTAATGAGCACATTAAACACATACACAGCGGAAGTGTCTTTAGAACTGTATAAGATATCTGAGAGCTCTATTCTCTTCAGCTGGAAATAGGATAAAAAAAAAAAACATTAACAGGTTTTCTTGATTTTTTTAAAAAAGGCATCTTACCATTGCAGTGTAGCTGGAGTTGAGTGTGGTTTTGATGCTCTGTTATTTTCTTTTTCCTCATCTGTTAAGAAACAAAAATTACTGTGTAATTTCAGTAGGAATTGCTCACACATTTGTAAACTGGTAATGAATTATCTGATCAAAAATGTTCTCAAGTGTCAAAGCTTGCCCAAAACATTTGCTAAATTGTGGAAATGTAAATAATGATGCTCCCTAAGCTAGCACCTGTAGGTATTGCTTAAGGCAATAAAGCTTGCAAACATCACTGATAGCAGGAGCGGAGGGGTGCACAGGAATAATGACATTGGAAGCATAAATTTATATGGGAAAAAACCCCAACAAAGAACCCTTAGGTCTCTGGCAGAATGTCAGAACATAAAAAGATATTCACCTACTTTAAGGGACCAGCTGCCTTACCCAAATTGTATATTAGATGAGGTGTTTAACCAAATGGAATTCATCTACTGTTGTGATCCTAACAGATGATATATAGTAGATGTTTACAAATTGACAAAGATTAATTCTGAACAAGAAAAACTGAAATGAAAAACATTCTGTAAGATACTTTATTTCTTTTAATGTAATTTTTCTGATGGTAATCCTCATTAACTGTTTCCAAAGTAACTCTCTGATTTGCTGACTTTCCAAAAATTTGAATAAAAGATGAATAAACAAAAAGAGAAAGATAACAAAACTAGTTTAAAATACTGGATTTTTCCCAGTTATGTGAAATAATTTAAAAGTATATCTAGAATAATTCATATTAAATTGTGATTTGTGAAGCATATAAAACATTCCTAAGTGAATGCTGAGCATGAAGCACAATCAGCATCTCCAGAAGAGTATTCTTTGGGAAACACAAAAATATTAAACTGTGTTTGACACAACAAACAACTTTGTGCCTGATGAAAGTGCTAAGCGTAGAAGGCTTTGATACCTAAACAACGAGGTAAAACACTGGGCTTGTATGCCACGCTACAAGTTTCATTTCTTCAAACAATTAACTTTTATAAGTTATTTAAGTGAGCCTTTTATGATGCTGAATCTTAAGGGAGGTGGGCTATCTCCTCTGAACATCAGACCCTGTTGGGAGGCCTTTTGTGCAGTCCCAAGAACTGAAGCACACAAATAAAACCCCGCTTCGGAAAACCCTGTCTTCAGCCTTCGCGCCACAGATATTCCTTCCATTACAACAGGGCGAGTTGTGTTAACCGAACATCCTTCAGCCTGCGAGGCCGGTCCCCTGAACGTCAGGAAAATCCAGATTTACAGTTCCCCGCAGACACTGCGGGCAGCCCCTCTTCTGCATCTGCATGACAATAAGCTTCTAATTATTGGACCCCACACTCCTTCCCTGCCTTTCAGGGGCCCGCTTTTATTCCGCGCATAGGACCAACATACACATTTCAAATCGCTTTTAAATTGTGTTTTTCGTTTGTTTTTCCTAAACAAACGGTCGTCACGCAACAAGCCTTCGGCATACAGGGCTTGAATGCCGAGCGGCCACGGCTGCCGCTGAGGCTCCACACCAGCTCCCGGCCGCGGCGGCGGGGGGACAAAACCTTCTCCATAGCGAAAGCAAGGCCATGCAGGATGGACTTAAACCACTGGATGGGTAAAATAGTGGGGGCCTTCCCCCCTCACAACACCAACCGTTTTGCCCTTCTTATCCTTAACTGACAGCACAGACACCCTAAAAGCACGCCTGACTCCAGCCTTCCCTGGGGAGGAGGGGGCAGCCATGTCTACCCCACTCTGGAGTGGGAAGAGCCTTCTGGATTGGGATTCATGGTTTTCCAGGCAATAGGAGGTAAGAGAGCCCAGTTTTAGAGGTGGGAGAGCGCTTTCTGGGAGGGTGAGCAAGCCCCTGCAGGGAGGGTGCTGTGGTTGCCCTGGAGGGGCAAAAGGCAGCCAGCCTGAAGAGCCCCGTCCAGTCTTGCATCCTGCTGTGGCTTCCCCATAGTCCTGGCCAGGGAAAAAATTAGGTAGCAGGGCTGGGAGGGATTTATGGCAGCCCCCCGAGCCTGGGGCACAGAGGCTGCTGCAGCTTCCTTCACCCACGAGCAGGCTGGCTGAGCCTGCCAAGGTCCTGTGGGTGCTCAGCGGCCGGCGGCATCCTAACTGTTCCCGAGGTAAAAGTGAAAGGGGACTAGTTATAAACGGTACCTCTCAGCAAAGTCTTGCAGGGGGTAAAGTGGTGGTTGGGGTCTTTTCTGTGGCAAGGAGGGGAACGCAAGCTACAACCACCAGGGCTGCCAACTTTAAGGTATCAGCAGCAAGTGGGGGCCCAGCCCTCCTCCTCCTGCACCCCACTGTCATCTTGTTCAAATTAAGGTTATCACTTCCCAGGTGAAATGTTGCCCATTTTCTTAATCAGTATATTCTATGCCAGTGTCAAAGCCTGTATCATCCGCTGGTTTAAGTTCACTACACAATTGTTTCTACCTCACTGGAAATTGCTTGGGGGATGCAAATTGGAGAGCCACTGAGCTAAATAACCACTCATCTAAGGTCCAGAAATCCTAAATGACATCTACCTGTGAAACCAAGAGGCACTGCTCCCCCTCTCCCCAGAATAAACCTTATGATCATCTTTCTTGACTTAAGGGGGTCAGTATTCAAAAGTCTGTTACTAGATGGCTTTCCCTTGTGCTAACTAGATTCCATTTTCCTCTGGATATATAGCACTATCAGACTAAATTATACAATGAGAGTCTCTACATCCCTTCCATCCCTCCCCCAGCAGTTTTTCACTTGCATTAAGAGAAAGCACCTGCAAGCAGGGGTGCTTTACCTAACCTGCTCTCAGAAACACTACAAGCCAGCCATAATCATGTACGGATTTGTTTTAACAACAGAAACTAACAATAAAATCATAAGCTGCAATTTAAATCCTCCTCCTCAATTATGCCTGCTGCCTGGGGATCCTTCTTCCAGACTCCATCCTCCATTAACTGTCTCTTAAAACCAAGAAGGAGAATGATGGACTTTGAACTTCTTAAAAAAAAAAATCTTTAAGCACCACTTTCCATCAAAATATTACCTATTGAACAATTGGATTTTCAACAAAACTAAAATTTTCAGAGTTAGTTCTTGTCTCCCCCCAAATCAAGTCTCTGTACAAGAAAACAGAAATTTTTTTGCGTTATGTTTTCTGCCAATGGATCAGCTCTCAGTCAAAGTGTTTCTCATTTTCACCAGGTGTTGGCTAAAATACTTATTTTCTGAAAACTTTCACTTTTTTATTACATAGATGGACAGAACTGCACATGGTATAGGAATGGAGGGGACCTAGAAATACAGTTTCAGTATTACATATACAAGCACTTTATTCTACCTTGTATAGTTTAACAATATAATCTCCTCAGATAATTGAGTAGCCAAAAATAATAAATATCCCTATTCTTTATGTTTGGGGCACTAAATGGCTTCCCTATTGATCAGGGAAAGTTTTGTGTAACTCTTGACTCAGGTCTGATCCCAGATCTGGTTTTACAGCATGAAAGAGGTAAGAAATGCTGTTTTCCTTTACTTTTTGGCGTGCCATTTTATCAGTCCCCATCAGAACAAGACTGTAGATTAAAATGAACCCATACAGTTTAAAATTCAATACTTTTAAAGCCCAATGTATTTTGTAAAGAAAAAAACCCAGGAAATAGAATCATAGAATCATGGAATCGGTGAGGTTGGAAGGGACCTTTAAGATCATCAAGTCCAACCATTAACCTACCCTGACAAAAACCACTTCTAAACCATGTCCCTCAGCACCTCATCTACCCTTTTCTTAAACACCTCCAGGGATGGGGAATCCACCCCCTCCCTGGGCAGCCTATTCCAATGTTTAATAACCCTTTCAGTGTAAAAATGTTTCCTGATATCCAATCGAAACCTGCCCTGACATAACTTGAACCCATTTCCTCTTGTCCTATCACTTGTCACGAGGGAGGAGAGGTCAGCCCCCATCTCTCTAAAATAAAGACACTGAAAAGAAGTCTTGCTCCGAGGCACTGTCAAAGAACAGAGCTGGCAATTCTTCTGCGACAAATACAAAAGGACTTGAAGTCGTGAGGAAAAACCCTGCTCCTGATGCACAGCTGCAGGTGTTCACACACATGGCAGCGGTATAGCACCTCGGGGAGAAACCCATTTGCTAGGAGCAGATCTAGTGTGTTCACTCCACAGCCAGTAGAAGGATTACCAGCTTTCAGGGGAAGGTATCTTCAAAGTACCTGGCAGTTAGGAAGCCTGGTACTCATCCCAAGTTGAAAGCAGGTAATGGCTTAGTTGCAAGTAAAACTCTCAGCACAGAAAAGGCCTTTGACAAGTTCAAAACTGGGATAATTAATGTACTAGAAAAATAGTACTTCTTGGCTCCCAGAGATATCAGAGAAAGTTCTTCCCAAACTTCATGTAAATTTCTTTGAATGGAAAAAGACAGAGCTGTTAGCAAAGTTCTCTTTCAAAGCCACCAGAATAGAGTTCTGTCTTGTGCATATGTTTGTGGCTTTCCCTGAACGCTGAGTAGGACCCTCTTACTCTGCTGTCTGACTTTAGGTTCAACTCAAGGGATTTCTTGCTTCTTGGAGGAAGACATGGAGACAATAGGAGCTATGCTCAGCACCGCTTTAGGCATTCTGCCTTAAACACAGGAAGCGGAACATCCACACCTGCGTTAGTACACCTTTTTCTGAAATGCTGATATTAGTCTGTTTGTCATAACTAAAGCGGAGTTAAAGGTCTGCTTTCCACTGTGGAGATAATAGAGGAGTCCTGTACTTTCCAGGGCTGCCTGCATGCGTCTCCAAAACACTAAAGTGCTAATGTGTTATGTTATTAGTAGCTTTATATGGATAAAATCTTTCCCTCAGTTCAGTTCAGGTAGCTCCACACCTTTCAGAAGAATAGCCTCTTCCTCTGTAACCCCTACAGTCCAGGTTCTGACCGCTCTCAAAAGTGATTTGCCCTCAGCTAAAATTAACTGATAGTAAGAAGCTCCCTTGTCTCTTACTTACATGCAGCCATAAATAAGATTCAGGCTCATTAGCATGCATTCCATGCTTTTAAAATAGTGGGATTTTTTAAAACCCTCTGAGAAACATGGGAGCATAGTTCTAATTGAGTGGGTACGAGGGAAAAAGAAAGAATTTTCCCCAAGGAAAATGTCAATGAAATCAAGTAGCTCTTTTTTAAACATTTTTCAATGGAAGAGCAAGAGCTTTAGTTCAAATAAAACAAAACAAAACAAACAAAAAAAGAAACTGTTGGATAAATCATCCATTTCAGCCTGTTTTAACACACATTTTGAACACTGCTTCTGTAGCACTAAAAGTAGTCTGAATCTTTTATCTCACAGGAACTGTCTACACATTGACATTTCTAAATATGAAAAAAATTTGGACTGGCAACCCTTCCACTTCATCATGTAAAGCCATGACTCCTTCCCCATGGAACTGAAGTTGGAACTTTCATAATCCTTGAGCTGTATTCTTACAGAGCCCTATTTCAATTTGGTGAATCCACCTCAATGCATAGTACCCAGAAAATGTTGTGGGGTTTATTTTAATTATTAGATATGAGGTTGTACCATTCCTTTCTCGTGTGGATCTTTTAATTAACATGGAGAGTGTGGAAGTGGTGGAAGGAAAAATTTAAAAAAAAAAAGGAAAACTGAAACAAAATTTAACCAGAACGTTTATATTAAAGTGTAAAAGCTGCGTTTTGAGAGGGGTCATAAAAGGTTCCAAGAGGGCAAGAAGCAGCCCATGAAGAAGCAAGACCATAAGCATCCACAGCTGTGCGTCATTGCTTCCCTTCACAATGTAATGCAGGTTCAAGTGGCCTGGAGGTGTCTGGATGAGAACAGAAGGTTGCAAAGGACCCCTGTGGCCTGAAGTATGGTTCTGTAGCATACTTCAGCTGTAGAAAAGGAGACCAGCAAAACTCTTACTCTTGTGCTAAAACCCTATGAAGTCTAAAAGCATCCAGGAAAAAACAGTCACAAGAGCAAGCTTGATACTGAGTAACAACATTATCAGGTCACAGTGCAAATTCTCATAGTCTTCACTGGATGCAAGGCCAAAAATAACCCCAACACCCTACCAACATTTTCTCTGGTAGAGTCCAGCCAACAGCTACCTAATGTATTCAGAGACAAAAAACCTAAGTAGTCAAGAGAAAGATGGTTGATGCCTTCTTTTGGCCGCAGATGAAAACTGGAGCTCCATTGACAACAGCAATTTGACCACTGTTCTGAAGAATTCAAATAGGGTTACGCAGGTTTTCTGAAAACATTTTGCCTCCTGCTGCTTGTAAATGTATGACAGAGGCTGGACAAAGAGTGACACAATGGTTTGGAAATTTCTTGATTGGTGTGCGGGCACTGTTAGAGAAATGTTAGAAAGAACTCAAGGGCTGGAAAGGAGCACATAAACCAATGATTTCCAAGGCGAAACTTCTAGTTTGTTCTGGATTTCAAAGATTATTGGTTTTCTTGCTGCTGGGCAAGTGGCTTATTTTTCTTTCCCGCTCCTTCCTCTTTACCCTTTCCCCTTACCCTCCCCCCGAAAAACAAGGATGAGTTTTCAGGTGGATTAATTCTGTTATCTGCGCTGCAGAAATGCCGGTATCAGTACAGAGGAAGCATTGGGAAGAACTGGCTATTAAGCAGGAAGCTTGATGAAATCAACTCATATTCTCATTTGGGTTTCCATTACATACCATGACAATGTATTTTGCACACAACTTGTGCCGTAAATTCATTTATATATTTGTTTTATCAGTTCTAAATTTGCTGCCTTTCATTATCATCACTTGCCCCTTAATTCCAGTACCAGAAAACAGAATGAACAGCCATGCTATCTTCTCAGCGCCCTTGTCAGAAATATCTAACCCACGTAGGTCCACTTCTTACTGTCCCTAGGTATTTGGAAGTTTCACCTGAGACTTATAAAATTAATTTCACTCTGATGCTACTGAGAAAGCTACGGAAACAATTTGTAGTGAATGAGATGCGATTTCAGAGTTTTAACAGGTTCAGAATTCAGAATTTAACCCTTTTGACTTTAGTGAGCTTTTCCTTAGACTCACAGTTCAAGACAGTATTGTCAAGATAATTTTTTAGCACCACTAGCTGTGTTAAAAAAACCCATTAAATCATAATGTCATAATTATGTCTCCTTATATGTTCTGTTCTAGATCTGTTACCCTAAATAGCAAAACTAACCATAGTTTGTTATATGTGCTTTCAGTTTAAATGCAAGCACGAGTCTTGTAAAATGCAAATTAACAAGCAGATGCTTTTTCACTACATTTTGCTAAAATTTTATTTTTAAAGATAAACTAATTTATAATTCCTTAATTTTTGAAAATCAAAACCCCCAAACATATCCAAGTGTTATTGACTGTCTTTAAGGATTCTTATCCACTGTCCTTAGCTGGGGAGTCATGAATAAATACCATGTTTCTAACACCTCCTTTCTGCTTCAAAAGAGGTATTTCCTCAAAAGAGAACCCTAAAAATAGGCCCTCAATATAGCAAATTACTTGATCTACTGAAACACTGTGCTGCAAGGCATGTAATTTTACTGTGACATCAAAATAAAGTAGCTCTCTTACAATGCAAAAAATATAAAAGAGGCATTCAGCAATTAAGAAGTGACGAAAAATACATTTTCCAAACTTATGTACTTGAATATTATAAAAATGTGAGTCTTTCTGAATTAAAGAACTCAGTCTGCATTAATACCCTGTAACATGAACTAACATATGAAATACGGAGAGGAAAACGAACATGAAGAGTATTTTGCTTCAGGCAAATTAACTAGAATAGAAATTGCACAAACAGGGAAAACTAAATGGGAAAATAAAGTTCTGAAAAGCAACAGTTATGTTATTTTAAGGTATTTAGGGGTCTTTTTAATTACCTGGGTTTTTTAAAAAAATTAAGATCTAAAATTACCATAAATAGAAGTGATAAGAAAAAATAGCTATTTAAAAAAATCAGCTAGATTTATTGATCCCTTTCTATGACTAAAAAGGAAGCACTATCATGATGTAATATGTGGTTTTGTTTTCAATCTGGATTGTTTAATTCTTAAAATAAAGATTTTATATCCATGATTTCACATACTAGTATTGAAAAACAGCACAATTTTTCCTGTATTTCAACTGCATGGTATTCACCAGTGAAAAGCAAAACAGATGGTTTTACTCATGAGCTAATACTAACAGCACATTTCAGAGGTCATCCGCCCTTTACTCAAATGACACGCAAATTCTTCAGGTTGTTTTAACTAATAGATAATGTTCCTTCCTTTTAAATAATGCAAAATAGCAAATATTCCAGAAAAAAAGAATTAATAAAAAATACTGAGGGTGTCAAGTGAGTTGACTCTTCAAACTATAGAGTACTAAAAATATTACCAAGATGTAGCAACATATAGCAGGAAATTAGCCCTTGGGCCGTTCACGTTCATTTTAAATGAATGACAAGTTACTTACTTTCATCGTTAGAAACGTTCCCCAGAGAGGTGTGACTGGAATAACGTTTGTTTTCACTTTCATTGAGACATCGTTCAATCCAACTCTCTGCAAAAGAACAAAGATGCCCTTTTTTTGTGTTTGTCTTTGCATAAAAAATAAACTTCCAACATATAAAACTAAATAAAGCACTGGTTTTAAATAGATGGTGCTCTGTAGCATTTCTGTTAAAACATGGTCAGTCTGAGGATACTTAGCAAGAAAGTCTTTTCTTTCAAATTTAGCTGTTGCTTTTTAGTTTCATTTTTGGCTTGTCTGTTTTTAAATGACAGGAGCTGAAACACTTCCATGCACATAACAAAGCTCCTCACCATACTCTCTCCCCTCCCCATCACATGATATATTAAAAAAAAATTTAAAAATCACCTCACGTGGGCAACAGAAATTAATGCAATTTGTGTGTTTCAAAGTCTTCGTCTGGCAAAGACTTACACACTCAAGTATTTTCAATGATTTTGAACCGACTCTTTATGGGCGTAAAATCAATCATGTGAATTTTTGTTACAGTGGGGCTCAAACTGTGCTCTCTGAAGTCCAGTCCTACGACCCTGTTCACCCCGGTGGAGTCCCAGGTGCTGCCGAGATCTCTTCCACGCTGGTAGGAGCCCAACATAGCGAATCAGCAGCCACTGAGCTACTCGAACCTTTGTCACTCCACGGTGGGCACTCAACCACTCCCGTCCTCCCTCATTCTCACTTCCAGTTTATTCCCACCCGCCAGATGAGGTACGGCATTACACTGATTTGACTCTGCTCTTCCTCTCTGTGGAACCTATAACATGCATCCCCTGGTGACTTTAGAGAAGGCACCAGGCGCAGCAGAATTTACTCTTACAGACCTTCAGGGCAAAAGCTGCACTCCCTGAGTGCTTCCTTGGACAAAGCATGAAGTACCAGTCCTTCAGTTTGCCTGGAGTCCCTGGATATTGCAACAATAAACCGACCTCCCTCATAAGATTATTTTTCAAGGGCATGCACACGGGTAGAAAGGATCTTATGCTCACAGAGCAACCTGTGGTCAAAGCAAGAAAAAGAAGGGACAGGTGGGAAGGCTGGAAGGTAACCCCACAGATTACAACAGGAAACAACCCCACTGAGCAAAGAGATGCACAAGAAGTAAGGGGAAAGAGACCTGGCTGTCAGCAAACTGCCAGAGCCAGCAACACCTTCAAAGACGCAGAAAAGGATGCAGATTCCTTTCCATAAGCCACCCCCCAGACACGCTGGGCTACCAGCACAGCACAGGCAGCAGCCTGCCAGCCGGAGAAATCCCATCACAGCAGCAGGCTTGAAGGGAGCGCAGAAGCCCAGTCTCTGGGGAAAGCTGCCCATTCTAGTTTACAGAGGGTAAAAGTTGGTATCACTTCATTTCAGCACTAGACGCCAATAAATAAATATACGAATAGTCGTGGCCAAACGCATCCTGCAGAAAAAATGCTTTTACAACCCAGATAGTCACGCAAGCTTGTGTTTATTCCTCTGTACACACACCCTGCACTGCCACACAAACAAAAGGGCAACGGCCTCTGCGCAGGGCTTCAGACAGGTCTGCTGAGAGCCCTTCGGAGTTGATTTTCAGGCCCTGCCACAAGACTCCAGGTACCGTTGTTTTGGGCACTTCTGGTTTTCAGGCAGTGTAAGAGAGGTTGTGGCAGCTCCAGGCCATTCCCTTCCCTCTGCCTGTTTTCCCTGTGGTAACCAACACACCGCGGTGCTGCCTTTACCGGCACAAGCATGTCCCTGTGTGCACCTTCCTCATTCGCCAAACTGCCCTGTGCCCATGGAGCCTCACGACCACAACGCCTCTTTCTTCACTATAGCCTGCCGCTTTGAGGCACTTCTCTGAAAATCAGGCAAAATGATTCTTGTTGTCAATAGATTTTTTTTCAGGATATTACTTCTCCCATGAAATTCAACATGGCCTTGTATAAAAATCACTTAAAGGTTGCTGACACCGCAACTTAAAACTTGCCAGTGAGGGCTGTGTTGTCTAATCAGCTCCGCTCAGCTACTAACCCACAAGCCTGCGGCGACTCAAACTTCGAGGCTTTCCCTTCTCATGCCACTCAGCTGCGTCGGGTGGGGGGGTACCACCTCCTTGTCTAAAGGCCAACACAACGAGATGGCTGCTTCGTGCCAGATTTCTTTTACTGACCTAAAACTGAGCTAACAGCATGTCCGCCTCTCCCATTTCAGTGCCACAAGCTGGGGGACAGGAGCTGGGATCCTCACAGATTGCTATGAGGTGAAGAGAAACTCGCTGCTGAGGCCAACACCAGAGAGAGGTGCAAGAAGCCTTGAGAAAGATTACCCTTCCTCCTCCTCCTCCTTTCAGCGCACAGCCATGGCTGTATATAATTCCCTTGGCTCTGAGCCCAGCTGCAGGGAGTAAAAGCAAAGGCGGCTGCCATTAGCGCCAAGGAGAGAGCGATGCCCAGCTCTGCCCTTTCTTTTTCTCCGAGCACTGAGAGCTGGGAAGCTGGGATGCATCCTCTTCCCTCGGCAGCAGGGAATGGGCAGCAGCCATCTTTAGTCACGTTCCCGGTGTAAGTAGTAGGAAAAACAAGTTTTTTAAGTGTCACTCAATGACAAATTTCAGCATCCTTGTTCACGTACTGTCTCTGATAACCACATATATACCCCTTTTTCACTGGTAAAGCAAACATTTCACACTACAAGACACCAAGTCTCTAGAGCAGGGCGCAGTTACTGTTTAATTATGTGCTGCAACTCCTTTGGTCCTGAATCACCCCAGTTCAGCTCGCTGCAGCCCGAGTCTGGCTTTGTCTCTGTGGCCTTGCATTTAAATAGCTGGTAGAAATTCTTCAAGCCTGAAAAGATACATGACCTGTCTGGCAGCAAAGAATGAAGAAAACTAACTCTTTTGAGCAAAAATGTCAGGGAGTTTATGGCAAATTTGTCAAATTATTTGGCAGATCACAAAATGCAACAAAACCAACTGGCTACTTAAAGGCTGTATTATCTCATAAGCTGAGTGATGTAAGTATAAATAAATATTAATAAGTAGATATTTTTACTGTTTGTTTGAAGAAAAAAAAAGTTTTTACAAAGCTTTTAACTCCCGATATTAATGAGAACATCTTCAGGCATCAAAAGAAAACACAATCACAGGTTTGCTGAAATTGAAAATACTCCCTTCAGGAGCCCACAGATCACAGATATGATAGCACTGGCCTAAAATATAAGAAAAAAAACCCCAAACAAACAAAAGAGAAAGAGGCGGAATAAACAAAATAGACAGTCAAAACTAAGTCTGATTTGTATAAGTTCTTTCAGAGTTAATACTGGGTAAAGCCCTGTGTACATCGAATGTTCTTGTCCTCACGACACGTGGGTGCACAACCCAGCTGCTCCGCTGTCTGTCCCAGGCCGTCCGGCTGCAGAGCCGGAGGAAGAGACCCGCGTCCAACCCTCCCTCTCCCTAGACGGAGGCTTCGTTACTTGTTCCCAAGGCTGATGCCAATTACACTACACCGCAGTTCTAGACAGGCATCGAGTGACATGGTATGGAAGGTTTTATATGATTAAAGCCTAAATTATTGCTCTTGGACCTTACAAACTTCTCGTAGACAGGATTGCACGTCGGGAACAGTCACAGAGTACTGGAGAGTTCAGTGGTGATTGAGCAGAAGCGCATATCAGACCTGATAGCAATTATGAATCATCAACACAACAGGTAGAACCCCCAAATTTCTAGTGGGAAGTGCTTGTGAGAGCAAAAGAAAATACACTCTCTCTCATACCGCGTGTATTTTTACTCACTGTGTTTTCAGGGTATCCCATCGTGAGGCATTTCCCCTCCCTGCTCCCTAGGACTCCTTCCCACCCTGAGCCCCAGCACACCCTGCCCTCAGTTCTACCAGCACAGTGGTTTGAGCATTGCCACTAGCCAAAAAACATCCAGGCAAAATAAATTAATATGTAGGAGTAGAATGTGGTGTAGTCACATGCTGCTAACTCTGTACTGTGACACCATACGGAAGCCATTACAACCTTATTATCAAAGAATGCAGCTAAGGTGTATTTAATGGTGTTTTGAAGATGCAGCCTTAAATAGTATATCAAGTATTTAATTTTGCAAGAATCAAAAGTAAATTATAATGAAGAGCAAAATTACATCCCTCAGCCTTATAATTTTTGTTATATAATTTTGTGCACCACTACATACGAATACAGTATATATTCTGCAGGATTCCAACATGAGGGAAAGGAGACGATTATTCAAATTACAATAATTTCTCCAGTGTCGATTTTCTGACAGAATAACTTATCATGACACCAAAAAAAATTAAAACAAATTGTTTCCAATGAAGTGTGGAAAGATGGATTAAAAAGAACTATGGAACTACTTCTGACTCCCATTTCACCTCTTCTCTTATTGGTCCTAATCTCGCCAAAAGTGATGCATCCACTGAACCTCAAGCATGAAAGTATTCCTCTTCCGTTAAATGTGTCCACCACGCTTTCAAGAACAGAAGGTTAAATTGAGCTTGTTTTTAAGAGCTGCTAGAACAGAGGCCCGCATGGCTTTCCCCTGTCCCCACCACAGCTCTTCACGCCAACAAGTGTATTTTTACTGATATGGTGCTTCCAACACGGAGCTGGGAAGGCAGACCTGATACTCCCTGAAATAGAGGAAAACACATGACAGCTGCCCAGGGGCAGGAGTTTTCATGAACTATCAGGAAAAAGAAGCGCAAACTGTTTTTTAAACACACCTTTGAAAAATAATTTTGACACATTACCTCCTTCAGAAGGGAGGGTTTGCTCCTGCACCTTTGAAAGGCTTCTCCCTACAGAGCCTCATTTGAGGCGAGGGAATACAGCAGAGATGCCTGCGTACTGCCAGTACATTTAATGAGATAATTACTCCGTCTTGTTTGTATAATGATTATTGGCTTAGCATATTTGCAGTCCAGAAAAGAAAGCGTTCATTGCTCCCACATGTGCACAGCCATGGGGAGAGCAGCGGGAGAGCCACCGGTGCTCAGTACCGCGGAGGGGCAGAGGAGGTGGGTCTGGTGGCAGCCCGCACTGGCCTCTGCAGCTGCTGCCCTGCCAGGAGGGTTAAGAGCGGCTGCAGCGTTAGCACAACCTGTCATCACGGCCCCTTCTGGCCTTTGAGAGCCACCACGTCCTGCTCAGCACCCAGGCAGGATGGCAAAAGCAGCTGGAGGGGCAGCGCCACACAGCTGGGAGGTGAGTCTGAGCTGCATTTTGCCTCGCCTCGTTACCCTACAGTGGTACTCGCTGCACTGGTTTTCCCCAGTTATGCCATATCCTCTCATCTGGATGTGGTCGTATCACTGGCATAATTGTGAACGGCCATTTTTCACTCAAATTGTACAAGCTGAGAATCCTCACATTCTGCAAGCATAGCCAAGGCTTGTGGGAATCACAATATCAGAGCCTGCACAATCACCATACACTTATTTCACCACAGCCCTAGCAGCTGCGTGGAAACCCCTCACATATACCTTCAGCGCTAGATGGGCTCCCATACTCTGAATTTTAAAGCCATTTGCCAACAAGCATGACAATCTATCTAGTGCTCTGCACAGGGACCAGCATTTCTTCCACAGAAGTTTGCTTGTCACTGAAATAGACACCTCTGGAAGAAGAACTAGAGATTTGCCAGGACCCAAACTACTACTTGAGCCATGTACCAACTTGGATGGCGCAGCTGCAACAGTCCGACTCCTTATTTTTATTCACAGCTGCTCTTGTAATCTTTCCCCAGCTTCTCACGGCAAACGCAGAAAAAAGTAAAAAGTAACTGTAAGCAAAGGCATATAAAATTTAGATAACTCAAATATAAAGGGACCACCAAATTTTAGTGGATTTACAAGAGGACCTGTTGGAAAAATGAAGGCTCAGAACTGATGACAGTCTTAATTTTACAGTTCCTGTGACAGAGCAGGAACTCCCGTTGTGCATATGGAGCCTTAGCACCCCTCTGAGTTATTTGTTCATCGTTCTCAGAGGGAAGAGTTACTCATCTCTTCCTGCAGCATCTCTGCCAAGTGTCTCAGTACCGAGCTGGCCAGCAATACTGCCTGGCTGCTCGTCTGATCTGTTAGGCCAAGAGAAAGCGGTTGCAAACAGCAGATTTAGCAGGTAAAAGCAGTACATCAAAAGCTCAGGAGGCTGACCAAAGGTCATGGAACCTCCCATTCCTGGTTTGCTAGCCCATGGTATTAACCAGACATGATACTATCACAGAAACGTTCAGTGGTGTTGATGGGATGACATTCTATAGCTTTTCTTTTTTAGGGAAACCATCACGGCCCTGACAGCTTCTTCTGTTGCCTGTCTCTGAATAAATGCTGAGGTCTGCATGATCTATTGAGGCTTTTCCCTGCAGAGCTTGTCTTGCTGAACATGGTCTGAGACATGCCACCACCCCACAAACCCTCTGTTTGTGCAGTCTGTGTGGCACCATCGCTGCAGAGAGAGAATTTCTATCCTCTACAGCTGTTAAAATCATAACGTCTGAAGAGTCTGTCTGCTCTGACTATCCGTTAGTGTGAAAACCTAATTTCTAACTGCCATATGAATGAAGTAAAGCAAAAAATGAGACAGTGCATCTAATATTTTCTCTGGTCCAAGTGAAAACTACGCCTTATAACACTTCAATGTCTCACTTCACTTAGTCATATCAACTTAGAGGACAAATCGTTAGTTTAAAACAGTCCCTTAAAGGCAAAAGAGACTATCCCTTTCTGTCGGGGGTAACGATTAGGAGATAAACCTGAAGTCTGGCCCTCAAACTACTGAAAGCCCACTCTAGGACCCACGGCACATCACACCTGCTCTGAGGAGAAGCAGAGGATGCGTGTTCTGAACCTCCCACACAGGCTGCAGCACACCACTGCTGGTTATGGGCACATCCGCCACCCCAGAAGCGTAGTGCTGGAGTGCTGCCAGGGCTGGTTACAGCAGCACGTTCAAAGATTTTCAAGAACCACACTCTTTGAAAGAAAGAAAAAAAACAAATTAAAAAAATCACCTTTTCTCTGAAACCTCAATCTACTGTAAAACCAAGACCTGAGCAAGATCTCCTAGCCTGGCCTCCGCACAATGCCCTGAGGAACTGTGTGCCTGTAACATGCGAGGGCTTGGCAGCCACCAGCTCCCATGGAGGGCGTTAAACTTACAGAAATCAACTAAAATGAAGCAGAACAAGCTATGAAGGACAGCTAATCACACAAATGGGGATTCTTCTAAGATTTAGGATTTCATAGGTGATGTAATCTCCTTCTCTCCACTGTCAAATGAAAGGCATCTGAGACCAGATTGGCCATCGTCCAATTGCTGTTCTCTCCGATTACTCCATCACAGACACTCCTCATTCACAAACCAGCTCCTCTTTGACCATCGAGGTGGACCTGCCACACAGACCCCGATTTTTCTCCTCGCTGCCTCGGCTGGCAAGGCACATATCCTTCAGCTAGTGCGCACGAGCTGTCAGGAACATCTTCAAGCTCCACAGGAAATCATGCCAGTGTCCTCCTTGGTCCTGCATAACCATCTTCTGTTCTTCCAAGAGACCTGCTCCTCAGGGATGACAGTGACACATGGCCTCAGTGCAGATGGTAGAGCCGGTACCCTGACAAGCTGCCAGATACCTTGGTGCTTTGTTTGCTAATCTAACTTTTTATTTCATTTCCAACAGGGCAAAATGTCAGGCACTCTTGTTGTAGTCCTTTCTTTTGTTCTCGTTTCTTGGCATACAGTTCTCTTGGAACTCTTTCAGGGTTAATGGACGTTGGTCCAGGGCACTCACTAGATGTTGGCAGGAATGTTTTTGTCCTTTTCCTTTGACTCGTGATTCTGGTGAAGCATCATGAAATTCACCATGATGTAATAAGAACTGAATCTCTGAGAGTTCTTTCATTTTGTTTAGCCAAGTCTTTGCTCCTAGTACTGATTTTCTGTTAACCCATTTGATAAGGTATATTAAAAAAAAATTGCATGCTGCATTTTAACTGATATAAAGCACCAAGGTTCATTGTCTTGTAACTCACCTACAATACTTGAGTAGCAAAACTGGAATTTATGAGATGTTACTTTCTTGTTACTCTGTGTACTATGCAGAAGTTCATCTAAATGTGATACTTTCATTGAAGTGCTCTGTCAACTATATTCCTCATTAAGATGCTGCATCCCAAAATGTAGATCATAGTCAGGAAGCCTAGAATACAAGATTCCTCTGCATATTGACTCTGGCATTTAGGGCAGTCTCCAACCTGGATCAGACAGGACTTCCAAGTCCTATTCCCTTCTCTAGAATCACATGTCACGTTGCTATCACATTTCCAACTCCATATGCATGTTAATTGGGAGTAGCCATTTCCCTCTGCCAGTAACACACAGATGCTACCTATCATTTTATTTTTAAAAGTGAGTTTCACCGGACTCACAAATAGCCTCTTGGTTTTTGACATATCAAGGCCATTCCTCATTGAACAGAGAAGAGAACCTCACCTGGTCCAATTTCACTGCAGTGACATTTCCTCACTTTCACCTAGGATTATTTAAGCTAGTGATACCAGTATCCGATCAATTCAGCTCTCCCAGGGCACTGAACTTACACGGGTGTGCAACAGGCAGCCAATCTTTCCATCAGTAGGATAATCACCCATGTCATGTGCTTTCCAAGCACCACCTATGTGTACAGCAAAGCGTACCCTCATGCTTCGACACCATGCTGTGTCATAGATCTTCAGCCCTCCAGGGTCTGCTGAATGAACCAATGTAAATACTATCCATTGCCTCTGATTTATCCACAGTGTTTCCTTCCAAGAAAATGCAACCATGCCCCTTGATTATTGCCAGTCCGATTCTCTCCCAGAATAAAGGATGGTCTCTTGATGCCCTTTTTGCCCCAGGTTTCATTAAGTTATGATACAGAATTAATGTGAGGCACACTAGAGAGCTCATAAGAGGAGGGCCTTCACTTCTGGGTACGTATCACAACAACTCCTATACTCCTGTCCTGCAGCAGACTCCACTCATTAGCTCTTGGGTTAAACATTCCTGACTGCTGCCGTGGTCCTTCAGCTCACCAGTGTGCATGAGAAGACATGGAGTTCTCAAACCCTTAATTCAGCTCCCCTTCACCAGTGCACGAGGCTGGAGTCATTTGGCTGAGCAGGAAGTCTGTGACTCAACAAGAAACAGGATTTGCATCAAGTACCCATGAAATGCTTCCCTCTGCCCCAGGATCCGATGAATCCAGCAGACAAGCCAATTTGGCACAGAAATGGTAGTACATCAGTAAGACAGGCCCACAAAGATGACAAAACAAAAAGATGCAAGATGGGTGGGAGATGCAAGAAACGCTTGGCTGCGGGGCTCAGGGAGGCGACAGAAGAGAGAGAAGGCTGGTTGTTGGAAAGGACATGAAAAACAAAGGGAATGGAAACAAAAGAATGAATGACAAAGAAAAGGGCATGGTCAAAAATAAAGTATAGGAGGAAAGAGTAACTATAGTGAGGAGATACTTTTTTTTTTTTTAAATCAGAAGAAAAGAGGTCAGCTCCTGCAGGAACAGGACTACAGTAAATATTTATCATAAGAAACAGCATTGAGGCAGGTAGACTGAAAAAACAAGACAGACAGACACAAATGTGCAAAGAAGGTGTCAGGACGTAATCACAGCAATAAGAAAGAGAACAACGACTTGACTGAAGAAGAGCGTGAATCAAAGGAAACATACTGTATTTATTCAAATGGTGGCCACTTTTCTCTCACTCTATGCACATCCATTCCAAACGTAGCAGTTGTTCACTACTGTCAAAAGATGCAACTATTACATTACTTGCAACCATTTTTGTGAGCAAATATAGCACTAACCGGACAGAAACAGATTTCTTCCAGCTCTCAACATGAACCCCGAGAATATCTGCATACCAAAACTAGCAGAGAGGACATTAATAAATCATCATAACATACTCCCACAAAGATTGCTACCTACCAGAATTAATCTGTGTATACAGAGTAAAAATTTCATGCTATTAAGTTTACAGCCTAAATGTGCCTGTCGGAAAGTCCTCACTCCGTCCTAGAGTACCTAGACTGACAGATTGATAAACCTTGTATGAATTTAGTCCCTTCCACACTGTCTCTCCCCTCCCCTTACAAAGTAGTATGAAACTAGACCAGTGCTTTTAAAACTAGGAGCCTGGCTTTTCTGAGAAGCCTCCAGTCTCCTCTGAGCAATATGCAAAGCAAACTCAGGGAGGGAACATGAGAAAAAAGAGAAGTCTTCTTTCCTCCTCCTCTTTTTTTTTTTTGCCTAAGACTCACCAAAACAAGAGTCTAGTATTGAATATTCAGCACTGAATACTAACTGCTCAATAGACGGTCTGTTTGCAGAGCTCAAAGTGGAAATGACCCAGCAAGTAGGAGAGGTGAACACGCTGCTCCATCCATGTGATTAAACCCCTCTGTAGATGCAGTCCTTCCCAGTTCTCCCCACCTCCTTACAATGGAGGCCATTTGCTGCCCCTACCGCAACTCATTTTAAAAAAATGTTTGCATTAGAGGGGCCCCAGCAGCAGTACTATCCCCATGGCTCCGTGTTTAAGAGCAGAAAGTGGGCTCCAACGTTGGGAAACCTGTGCAAGACAGATAACCCAACCAGCGGGATCCATTATTGCCACTGCTTGGGAGGAAGGAAGAACAGGGCGCAGACATAGAGGAGCAGAGCGCCCTGCCGGGTGTCCCAGCTCTCAGCCTGCACGAGGTACCAAGTCAGTCCCACCTGGCAGCTGCCGTGTTCTGCCACGGGTCTCAGAGGTCTCTTAAGCTCTCCTCCTCTGAGCCAGTGCATTACAGCATCACACCGTGAGCACCCGGGATCTCCATCTCACACAGCACTGGGCATGGCTCTTCTCCTAACAACCCTGGGGTGCCGAGCGCGTTGACTAGCAGATCTCTGGCCCGCTGCTCAGCCGGGTTTGACATACAGAGACACGGAGCTGAAGGGCTGCGCTGGGGGGTGGCTGAGGCTGGGGAACCTCCCATTGCAGGAGAAGGCATCTCTCGTCACAGAACACCATACTGCTGCTGTACCCTGACACATAGCACCTGTGGAGCAGGACTCCACTTCCACATCTGCTTGCACCATGGTAGTCACATTTTGTGGTGGGTTTGGGGGGTTTTTTGGTTTTTTTTGTTTTTTTTTTTTTAATTTTTTTTACAGTGTCTATTGGGTCACTGTCACCTTAAGGACCAGTCAGGAATTTTTGTTTCCCCCTGTTGTTTGTTTTGCAGGGGGGAGAGGGTCAGGAAGGATTTTACTTTCCTCTGAGCATCAGTGATGGCAACAGCCAAGAGCAGGGTACCTACAAGCTATGTTGCAATAGTCATTTGCTTAATTAGGACATCCTGCCACATGCTTATGGTTAAACTCAATGCTAGATAAGGTGGGAACCACATAAGTCAGATTGTTGAAGATTTTTCTTTTCCCCTTTTGAAGGACAGGATTGGGTCTACTTCCTCCAGCCATCCACAAGTTTTATCCAACAAATGGCTTGTTTCTGCAAGATCCTAGACTATGAGTAAAACATACAACCTTTCCTGCTTGTCCTCTGACACACGAGACCTTTTGGTCTTTGGCAGCAGGTTGCAGCTTCATTACAGGGTGCTGGGAAGTGTTGTGAGATGCAAAAAGGGTGACCTGTGGGGCCTTTCAAATGAGGTATGATTGCTGTCACCATGGGGGAACCCAGCTCTGGGACACAGGTGGCTCCTCCCAGCACCGGGTGGTGGCTCACATGAATTGAGCTCCCCCTCCACACTGCCCTTCCTCAGCTGCAGCTGAGGCAGTTTTAGCACTTCTGACATAGTTTAGCAACTAACAGCACTAAGAAAAAAAAATGTTAAGCCTTCTATCATTGCATTTAGTGGTATCTGTATTTACCTCCACATTTAGCTTTTTTTTTTTTTTACTACTTTTAAATTCTCCTTGCTATTGCATTTCTGGTATTTTATTGCTTTCCAAGTTTAGCACAAGCCAGATCTGAATTTACAGATCTATACAAAAACAGAAAGCTCAGGCCTGTTGTGTTAATTTAGAGGTCTCACTTGCAAACTTGCATTTGCATGCGAGACATTTTTCATATAGCGAGTTCTACCTGACTTAATGTGTCGGTTAAGTCTTGTGCTGAGTAGCCAAATCAGTAAAAATGGCCACAGTGAAGGAAACAGGACAGTCTGACTGTATTATTCTAATGAGTGAAAGTTTAAAGAGAACAAAGAGGTGAGAAACTAATAACAATATTCTTTAAAAAAAAGAAAAAGGCAACGATTCGTAACACTCAAAACTTGTAGTCCTTACTTCCAGGCAAATCTTTTTTCTAGATACAACCTCAGCAAAGCAAATCAAAACCCTTAGAGAAGAGAATTTTGTGTTTTGAAGCATCTGAGTCTATGCCAGGAGTTCCCGAGCACCCAGAGCTCCAGCAAGAAGTTTGTCAGAGCGACGACCACAGCACCCGTCTATGGCAAGCCCTGAAAACCGATGAAATCCCAGCATACATCCTCAACCCACTGCTCTGAAATTAACACCCCTAATTCCCAGGGACTGTAAATTTCAGGGACACACTCATTCAGAGAACATTCCAGCTATCTAAAATCCACTGTTTCCCATTACCATAATATTTGGGATCCTATGCAAAAATGCTCAGGATAAGCTGCTAATTAATTGCAAGCCCATCACTCATAGTTGTGAATCGACTCCTCAGTCCCTCTAACAAATTCCATCATAGAGAAATTAAGTTCACTTACCAATAAAAGAAACCAAAGTGCTTAACTGTAGCTGAAGTGAAGGAAACGAGACAGCGCTGAGCCCTGCGCTTCAGTCTTGAGGCAATTTAAGCTGAAAATGAGCTTTTTCTTCCTTACTAGGTGCAGTGAGAGACAAAGCTCTGTTTAACCCTCTCCACTTTTCCTAATTTCAAATTTATCAAAAAGGGAAGAATGGCCAAAAGTATTTAACTCAGCTCTTATTTACATACAGAGACAGAAACTGCAGCTCCAACAACAAGTCAGAAAAATTACAGCACTGACTTAAGGCACCACTTCTAACACTGGCCGGTATTTTACAGCTCTTCAATTGCTCTTGCTGCAAACCTCCCGGGAGAAAATAAACGGGAATGAAGACAGGCCAGGACAGCTAGTTATGCATGTAAAATAGCTGCAATTAAGTTATTACACATTCCCAGCTGTTGGGAGGGATCATTACGAGCTAACCCTGGGCACCTGCCCTCTCCAAGGCAGGCACATGGACCTCAACAGGTGTCTCCCCTGTGGAGCAGACATCGCAGGATCAGGACTCATCTCTAATTGCAAATTGTATTACAGTTTTAAGTACTCACAGAAACATATATACAATTCTATAGGACCCAAAAAGATGTGTGTAAACATGTTTTTAGTACAGACATATTAAAAAGAAACCTACACAGATTAATCATCACCACGTACTCTTCCTTCCTACACTTGTTATCTATAGGATCGCTCAGCCATCAAATATCCTTTATGCTATCCATCTTCCCAACTAGAATGTTAGCAATCAAATCCCCTCGGCCGCCGGGGCGCTGGGCTCCAGCAGGGTCGGCTCGTCCGGGTTATTCATTTTCAGACACAATGAAACAAATAGAAAATCCAGCCCAGAAACAGGCAAGTGGGCGAGCTCAGAAAATTCACAAACCTCAGTGCTCGCGGAATTGTGAGCTAATTATTCAGACTCGAATGTCACACCAAATATCCCCAAAGGACTGACCTTATATTTGTATTAGTTACATGACAGCCCACTGCTGCTCTGAAGCCACTGTCGTGAACCATCAAGCCCCGGCTGTATTTAAGACCACCTCTTCAAAAGTCTTCATCTGAAGGAGGTACTAATGTTTCATCACTGCGCGGATTTCAGCGATCCCATGATTTATTTCACCTTTATTTTGCTGTGGTGAAATCTTATGTATAGAAAGAGTATCTCCAGGGGAAGCTCCTCCTTATGGCTGTCCTAACTTGCAAACCACTTGCAAATTAAGCCAGAGAAATGCAAAGGTGTTTCCACTTGGAGATGCTGCAGATTTTATGGCTACGCTAACCTTCGGTGCCTGCCTGCTCACTGCACCAGTGGCTGAAAAACAGCCTTATTTTCTAAAAGCAATCAAGCCAATGACCCCGATTACTGTGCCAGTGACTTTCTGTGGGACAGCTCTAACTCCCATCACATGTACCTCAGCACAAAATGGAATTTCAAGAAGATCTTTTGCTCGATAGATATTTACTACAGTAGAGGTGAAGCTGCGACACATCAACTGAGGCTACAGGTTACTTTACAGTCTCACAGACAAATGTTGAACCTGTCTGAATCCCCAGTCCCTTCTTTAATGATGGTTTTACCTAAAACGGAACTGTAACTTAAATAAATGAAATAGTTTTTTACAGCTGTCTGACCATCCTTATGGAAAAGCTTGTGTTAGTTCTTTTTTCCTTCCATCCTTTTAAAGACCTTTTCTTTATTGCAGGTAAATGACAGATTGCAGAGCAGTGAAAAGTATCGCAGCTCCCCCTCCCTAAGTATTTTAGAATTAATGTGTTAGCAGACAAATAAATCATAAAACAATTATTTTCTCTGAGTCAGACTTAGAAGATTGACTTACTCGATCAAGGTAATTTTGACCAATTTACAGACCTCTAAAAAATCCCCACGGATTTTACAAACTTCTATTAAAAAAAAAAAACCCTCAGGAATGAAGACCTGATCCAGTGCTGGGACTTGGGTGTAGATTCCAGCTCTGCTGCTGCTGAAGGCAGAGGGAGCTGCCAAGGATCGGGCCCTCCTGCGCAAACATTGTCCGCAGGAACTCTGCAGCCAGCGGGAAAGAAAACATTTCTGTTGATTTTTTGTTGTTGTTGTTGTTCCATTTCTTTCACGTGTGAAATCGTGTAAGATATGAAATGACATTAGACAAATGGTCGGGTTACATTATATAAAGGAGCAGTGGTATTTCTTTTGAGTGTCCGTATCATATCAAATGTCGGATTCAAAAGAATCATTGGATCATCTCAGCTGCTCAGCAGGTCAGAGCCTTTAAAAACACAAATCCTAGAACAGTAAATAACTTTTTTTTTAATTTACTGAAACAAAACTAAATCACGTTTTTGCTTGAGTACGAAAAGTACTCAAGAAAAGTAAGAAAAATAGCCAATAGCAAGTTCCTCTTTATCTGTTACTAAACTGTGTTGCAATAAGCAAAGCAAACAGTTTTCAGCAGCAAAATCAACCGTCCATTTGGATTAAAGAATCGAGACCAAGGGTCAGCCGCCTCAGCGTTACACATACATTCTGAAATGTCACAATTGCTTTCCCAACTGGCATTCAAGTATTTCATATCAGTATTGGTGATTTCATTAATTGAACCAGGATATGGAAGCAGTTAATTCTCTTCAGCTGTTGCTTATACAGTAGATTCTTTTT
The DNA here is from genome assembly GCA_013400135.1 of Rhinoptilus africanus. Taxonomy (NCBI): domain Eukaryota; kingdom Metazoa; phylum Chordata; class Aves; order Charadriiformes; family Glareolidae; genus Rhinoptilus; species Rhinoptilus africanus. The sequence goes on along the minus strand of VXBO01004456.1, from coordinate 76,243 downwards.
AAATGGCAAGCTCACAGAAAAGGTCACCCACCATTCCTGCAACACCCATATATTGGTAAGGAGAGGGACTGAAATCTGGCCGCCACCACAACATGTTCCTCCCGGGCACTGGCACCCGCTTTTTGCGGTTCCCACAAACAGCTTTAAGGGCCTAATCCCAATGTCCCTGACAGCAGTGAAAGGCTTTCTGCAGATTTTAATGGGGTTTGGATCCGCTCCTAAGTCTCAGCTTCACGTCCCAAGGATCTCATCCATCTAGCGCTTTGAAACCAGCGGAGTTTTTGCCTGGCTCCAGCACTGAAATAACCAGGGATATTTATTGAGTCACGCGGAAAAGCTGCGCTCCAAGAAAGCGCCTCCGTCTCCCGCTCCCTGAGGCGGTGCGGCGGGAGCTTTCCCGGGGACGGGGAGGGTGGCGGCCCCCCGGGAAACCCGCACGCCCC
>VXBO01004456.1:20749-71394 GCA_013400135.1 Rhinoptilus africanus | reverse complement strand
CCCCCCAACCCAGTTTTGGCACCGGGAGCCCCGTGCGCCTGAAGAGGGGGCCGGTAAAAATAATACCGGCGTGAGACAGCGCAAACAGCGAGTCCGCGGCCGGCGGCGGCGGCGGGGAAGGCGGCCTGCGGGAGCCAGGCCCGGCGAGGCGGACGCCTCTCCTCTCTCTCCNTGGGTTTTTTTCTTTCTTTTTCCCCTACGGTTTTACCATGGTGTGGTGCGAGGCCTGAGGGGAGCCCGTGGGGTGAGGGGCCCTTGGGGCCTGCCCGCCCTTTTCGGGGTGAGCACAGGCCCTGGGGGGAAGCAGAAGCCCCTCAAAGACGTGAGGGACGTTTTGGGCCTTGAGCAGGGCTCATCTCCGAGGGAGTTTGAAACCAGCGTTGCCTGTAAGAAACGCCGGCCGTGCTGCAGGGCGCCGTCTCTAAGCAGGCAGGTTGCCTGATGCCCAATGGCTTCCAGCGCGGCCCTGGCTCTGCCGGTGGTTCCTACCCCCGGCAGCCCCGCGGGGAGGCTGAGGCACCCAGACCCGGGCAAACACTAGCCCGAGGGGACTCGCCCGGGCTCCCCTGCCAGGGGAGGTGCACACTCCCACTGCAGGGGCCTGACCTCTGGAAGCACGGCAGACCTACAGGGGCAGCTGCCAGGTCTCCATCGCAGGCACTCTGCAGTTGTGGAAAACTGGTCTTCAACAGTTTAAAGCATCAAGGAGCTAATTCCGTGTTGCTGATGTCCCAGAGAGAGAATCATAGAATCACAGAATCATGGAATCGGTGAGGTTGGAAGGGACCTTTAAGATCATCAAGTCCAACCATTAACCTACCCTGACAAAAACCACTTCTAAACCATGTCCCTCAGCACCTCATCTACCCTTTTCTTAAACACCTCCAGGGATGGTGAATCCACCCCCTCCCTGGGCAGCCTGTTCCAATGTTTAATAACCCTTTCAGTGAAAAAATGTTTCCTGATATCCAATCTAAACCTGCCCTGACATAACTTGAACCCGTTTCCTCTTGTCCTATCCCTTGTCACCAGGGAGAAGAGGGCAGCCCCCATCTCTCTACAACCTCAGGTAGTTTCAGGTAGTTGTAGAGGCTGATATACACAAAACAAAAATACAGGATGCAGGAATGTAGGGATATGTGCTTTTTAGGGGGGTGAGAAGGGTGGGATTTAGCACAGCCTAGATAGCTTGAGGCTTGGGCTCTCCTTTGACGTGATGCAAAGATGTATGTTCTCTGTAGGCGGTGATGCATGGGCAGGATCGTCAGCGGCACTTGTGTTAGACCAGAGGTACTTGCTGCGATCTGTTTACTCCCTGCCTTTTAAGGTTGGCTCCCATCCTCTTCCTGCTTACCTAATCCCTTCCTCAGTGTGTCCCATCACCCTGGTGTACTCCCACAGCTCAGTCCTTGCGACTCGTTTGGGTTTTACTTACCTCTTTAAAAAGCACCTCATGCTTCTGGATATCCCACGTGACGCTTGATAAAGTGCTTTATTTTTCTGAAAGTGTGGAGCATCTCCTGCTGTGCTGCAGGTCGGCAGTTTACAGATGGAAGCACTACAAGTCACTAGCCTTTTTTTTTTTTCAAATGTAGGCTGCAGGATTTGATTTGATACAGAGCAAAGGGCAGGTCTCAGCAAGGATGCAAAAAGTATACAATTGGGAATTTTCACTCCAGATTCTTGCATACGCAGAAGATCTACAAGCCATAAAACAAACAGCATAACCCTACACTGCATCAGATGATTATTTTTAGTGGAACAACGCCTTTATTTGGGAAAAATGAATCCAAACTCGTGCTGGTGCATGGAGAGAAGAGCAGGCTCATCAAGGGAACACAAGACACATTCCGGACTGCATCCAGGCTGCCGAACAACTGGATGTGATGTTGTCACATCCTTTTAGATGAGTGACTGATAATGAGTTTCTTTTGATGGTTCAGCAAAGCGAGGGCAGAGTGGAGGTGTGACAGTTCATACCAATTTAATGCCTTGATGATTTGAGCTCTCTCAAAAACATATTTCTGTGACTGTCTTCCACTCTGCAGTTGATTGTACCAACAGGCTGTGACCACACAAACTTTTCTTGCCATAAAAAGCTGCTTATGCTGTTACTAGACTCTTATATATTGGTGCTAAACACCAAGAAGAGCTTTTTCAACAAAACAAAATTGTTGGCACAGGAGCAAAAAAGTATAAACTGTTATCTATTAGTTTAGCTAGAATATCCAGGCTGAGAAGCTTTCTCATAGACTAGTAGGGACAAGAACCGGCATTAGTTTTAGCGAGGAGCGTGAAGGGCTTGTGAAAGGAGCCATGTAGTATGGTTATCTGCAACACCAGGGATCTGAGTTCAGGGACTCAGGGGGATCCTTTTGGATGCGATGTGTCTCTGCGCAGACTGTAAGATTGCTGGCAACAGCCAAATGCACAGTGACACTTCATTATTTTAGCAGTGGCTGCACTCTGTGAGTGGTTCCATATTTTCTTACTTGCCTAAGCCAGCAGCCGCCTCCTCCTCCTCTCAGAATGAATCCACACTTCTGTCCCCTCCTTCCCAGCTCTGTTCCTCTGTTTCTGCCTTCTTCACCTCCTGGGCATGGAAGACACAGAGAAGGAAACTGTTTCTGTATTGGCTTCTCTTTCCCACTTACTCATCTTTATTGTCAGGACAGGAAATGTTAACTTTATTTGACATATATTAACACCCCGGAGGAAGCCATACACGTAGGTGAAGGACAAGATGCAGAGTGAGCTGACAGATGACTTCTGGAATCAACTCTGGGTATGTGTTTGGGAAGTGTGATGCTGACAGATGCAGGAACTAGAAGAAGAACATCAAAAGGCTGCCTCGGTAAACACGTGCACCGATTCCTTCAAAAGGCTTTAACTGACACAAATACTGAGAGAAAGTGGCTAGGGCAGGCACATGCGCAGGTATCTGGGAGAAAACGAGCAGAAGAGCTGAGGCATGCAAGTGATGGATTGCACGTGCACCGGGCAGGGGGTACCTTCTTTCTAGTTTGAAAGAAAAGCAACATGAATTGCAGCTGGCTTGCTGCAACTGTACGTAGACCTGTCTGGAGCCAAGTTGTGTTGAAGATGAGCACAGGTCAACCTTAAATGATCTCTTTTTTTATTAATGTTTGTGAAAGGAATTTTGTTCAGCTCCAGTTCTCAAGTTCATGGAGAAGCGCAGTGGCAGTGTTGCCAAAAGGGACCAGTGAAAATGCCTCCTTCACACTGGTGGGCTTCAGCCTGCAGAGAGGAAGGGAATTTACTCTTTTGGGTGGTATCAGCGTCCACAGGAGTCTAGAAGGACCCCTGCCCCCAGGGCTGCTGCCCAGAATGCTTGGCCTGGAAGACTCTTGCAGACTTCAGTAGGAGAAAGGGGCAAGCAGTCATCGATTTCTGAGCCTACACCAGATTTAGCTGGCTTTTGTTGTGTGTGGCTGGTACGAGTTACCAGAGGATTTGTACTGTGTGCTGGAAGAAGAGCCAGCCCTAAAAGCTATTACAGACAACAGACACAGAAAAGATCCATTCCAGACTGCACCCAAACTGCCCAACAACTGGATGTGAAGCTGTCATATCCTTTTAGATGACCGACTGATAACATGTTTCTTTTGATCTGCCTGGAGCAGGGAGAATTACCTTCAGCGCCTGCCTCCGACTGGCAGGGTGAGGCCTGAATGCAGAGTTAAGTTTCCAATTCACTGGGAGTTCAAGGCAAAAAATTTCCATTATTAGAACATAAATTTAGCAAGAAATGAGAAACTTACTGTTTAGCAGACCAATTTCTTTTCTTAGAGTTTTCTGTTTACAATGTTTTGTTGTTAAGTCTGAGTGGACAGTAACCACCATGCACTCTCTGGAATGGTAAAGCATGTGCATAGGTCAAGTAGCTCCCCAAAACTCATGCTAATGAAAGACAAAGGCTCTGCTGCAGTTAGCAGCAGGGAATTACTTTTGATTTGTAACTGACTGTGAGAAGGGGACAAGGACATGCACAAGGAAGCTACTGGAAAAAATTTGTGGCCATTGGAACCTCAGAGGTACCTGCCTCAGGAAATACACAAATAACAGGGTAACTGTAATTAGGAGAAATATATAGTTGTTTGTGGTTTTTCCCCCTAGCAGCAAGATGCAAAGAGCAATGGGCTGCTCACAACCTTGGAAGGATTTTTCAGAAGATGGAACAAAGGCTCAAATCCATTCGCAGGGGGGGTCAAAAGAAATCTTTGCTGTTGACTTCAAGACAGGAATAAAGCCATATAAACCACGTTTTAAAAATTCCAACCGCCAAAAAAAAAATCTTTGTTTTGGCTCTGACCTGAGTTTTAAGAGTTTAATTGAGAATTCTGGTGTTCTAGTATGTATGTTCATACGTATGGCAGTCAGAGAGGGTGTATTTGCCTCCTGTATTTGCCTCCAGTGAGTTCTTGAAGGATTGCTGAGAGGCAAAACTGACCCACTGGCCAATTCATGTGGTCTTTGCTACACGGAAGAAGAGAATCTGATCGGGGCCATGTACACAGGGCAGAGTAAGGTTGATGAAGTAGCCAGTCCTTACTCCTGCTTCTACCCTCTTCCCAAAGAACTCCCCTACTGAAAGTGGTGGGTCCAGGCTGAGATAGAAACATTTCATGAGAAGGATGGACCAAAGTCAGAACTTGTGTTCATTCAAGCATGCTCAAGTTTCTAGCAGCAAACATGCTCAAGTTTCTAGCAGGTCTAAAATATGGATCCATTTTCTGGGCTTCTGAGCCTTAGACACAGAAACTGGAATCCAGATCTTCACCGTGCCTTGCACACATTAAGCCTCCCAGCACTGGTCCAGATAATAGCAAAGAGTCACCATCTGGCTGGATTTTACGGTTTGATGAAGTGCTCAGTTTTAAGGCAAGCACGTGTCTGGCACCTGGGGACTGCAGAGTCCTGATCCCAGTTCTGGCACGGTCTTTCTGTGGCCCTGGGCAAGTCACGTCCTCTTCGGAGGAGGGAATTCATCAAGTGCCCCATGGCCGCGCTGAATCGGCAATGGGCTGTAAAACAATCCTCAGCTCCAACTGGAGGAGAGGCCGCTGCAGGGGCCTCTCGCAGCGCCGAGCCAGCTCTGTGCCAGGCCCAGAGACGCTTGTGCTGGGACGTGGCTGAGGAGCTCCCCACGCTGCTCCTGCGGGTCACTGTGGGAGAGCTGTGAGCCAGGTAGGTCATTTCAGGGCTTGTGCTCGGGCCATCCTAGCCCTCAAGAGCCTTGAGACAGAAAAAGTACAGACACGTTTCCAGCCCCTCTAGTTCGGTTTTGCAGCTGCGCGATTCCCAGTTATTCTTGCCACCAGACTTCTCAGGTGTGTTCCGAGCAGGGCTCGCTAAACCATTTTCAGATGCGCAGCACTATTCATTCGCTTGCCATTGGTTATCACTAACCAACGAAATATTCTTCAGTCTTTTTAGGCTTTTAATTACGATGTTCTCCCATTGTGCTATAAACCACATATGTTTTTCTGCTTACCATCAGAAAACCCGAGAAAAGATATACGGTAATTTATCATCATCATAGGTCTATGTTTTTCATTGGTTTTCCTCCCTGCTTAAGCAACAAGTAAGTAGGGAGTCCAAAGAATTAAAAGTCTTCTTTGCTGCACACTGAAGCTTCTCTGTAAGCAAAACTCTTAACGAGATATGGATATTACAAACAAAACCAACTGTGTTTAGTGGGAGCCCTTACTTTCCACATCCTAAAATTATTACATCTCAGTATGCCTGTATTTCGTATTATACCCTCTTTGAATGCCAAAATTGTCCACTCTGGTTTCATTTTTCTTTATTGTGCAGTTTTCTACTTTCTATGTTTGGAAACATTTACCTTAAAAAAGAAAGTAAAAAACTTGTAAGGGTTAGGTAAGTGACTTGAAGTGAGGCTGTTATTCTGAACAAGTGACTTACCTTGCCCACGCTTCCATGACTGGCTAAAAGACCTGTGCTTTGCTCTGCCCCACGGCATCCTGCAGCCCAGCCCCAGCTTGATTCCATTTCTCACCACAGAACAGCAGAGCTGGACACATGTAGTGTTTGAAGGGGTAGCTTTTACTTAATGTCTGTGTTTTGCAGTGAAATAATAGACTTGATTGCTGAATTCTAGGCCTGTAAATGCTTCTACATTTTAATAGCATTTAATCCTTTATCTGCAAAGTAAATGGTGACTTATAATATATGGAGTTAGAGATATCTCTTCCAAGAGCAGCACACACCTCTAGCTTATCTCAGAAAGTGGACTGTATTTGGCATTTCAGATGGGACTAATTCTAGTGACCTTCATGCTGAGAAAGCCTCTCCTGGACTCTAAATACAAGAGATAAAGAAGTTGCAACGGAATGAAAACTTCACTGCAGTTCTACAGACACATCTCCTCGTGATAAAGCCTTAAGATTTTGTGTTGTTCAGAATATTATATCTCTTTCAACCATTAGACAAAGAGTCATGGCAGGGTTGATTTGGGCAAGTCTAGTCACAGCAGTGACGCTGTTCGCTGACATGAGACCTCTTTGTGAAGGCATTCACTGTATAAAAAGAGGGGGAGGGGAGGTTGGCTAGGAAGATAATTCAAAGGGCTGCAAAGATGAGGCTCACTAGAGGAAAGCAGTGTGAGAGCTATGGGGTTCTGAGAGCGTATTTTACCTCCTCAGTCCATGCACCATCATTTTTCCTGGCTGCAGTAGGATTCCTTCCTTGAATAGTCGCTTTGACCAACCATATTCCAGGAATCCATAGCTGTTTGTTCTGTTTCTCCTGCTGGTTTTATAATGCTTATTCCATTGCCAAGAGATTATTTGCAGGTGTCTACTATGATGGAACACAGGTAGCCTTTTAAAGAGGGGCAAAAAGTAAAAATCAGAGTTTTGACTCAAATCTGCACTCGGATAAGCCTCCAGTGTATGCACTGGAGGCTTTGGTTAGACAGCAGTGATGTGGAAATGGAACTGATGAAGGTATCACCAGTATAGTAGAGTGGATGACCCTCACTACTAGACTTGTCTAGTTTCCATGTTCTGCTGGATCCATCATTGGCTAAGGCTGCCCCTTTCTTCCTAAACTTCAGCTACCGCAGAGGATCTCCTTCACCCTCACTAAACCTTTCATGCCCACGCTTTCATCAGCTTGAGGCAAACTAGGTGCAAGGCTACCCCTCCGGGCTGCACACAGACCCCTCCTCTCAATAGGGCTACTCACCAGCACACTCCTTTGCTCCTCCTCCATCTCTGCTGTATCTGCGTAAATTTCCGCAGGTGTCCTTGTATGCATTGCTTAATCTTTAATGTCCTGTAGCTCTGACCATCTAACCTAGGAGGCCACACTAGCTAATAAGAACACCTTATCCTCAGCGTAGTTTGCTTCATCCAGGTGAAAACGCCGCTCCTCTCCCCCCTCGGCAAGCTGTAGCCTTTGAGGCTCACTCCCTCTGCTGGTGCACCCGAGCCTCAGTTTGGCAATCTCAGGGAGCAAAGCAAAGGTCATTAATTTGGTTGGGGCTTTTGGTTAACCTCTCCTCCAGTTTCAAGCAGTACATCACGCTCTTACAACTCTTTATAAATAGTTCAGATCCTGGTAGAGGTGCTTCAAGAGCTTTTCCAATCCAAATGTGCTGCGTTGACATCTGTGTTGTCATTAGTCTAATTGCAAAGAAAAAGTAAAGTCTATTCCTTCAGACTTGATTTGTAAGCCCAGACACAAAACTACTAGTTTAAGCATTTTGGCAGAAGCTTAAAAAGCAAGGCTACTTAGGTTGATACTCATCTGTGCTTCTCAAGCAGCTAAGAGAACAGCAGCAACATGACTGCAAGGGCAGTGACAGGATCGGCATGCACAATTCAGCCATGTGAGAAGCCAAAGAGCACCTTGGGACTTCCAGACCATTGGCAGCATTCTACATCCTCCTTGATCCAGAGTGCTGCCTTTCTCTGAGGCACCTGAACATGCACATACTTCATCCCTACTTCAGTGGGACCACTCCTTTGCTTAAAAATTTAACCATATGCTTTGCTGAGTAAGGGCTCAAGTGAGTTTAGGGTACTAAGTGACTCTTTGTTCATCTGCTGCTTTAGTTCTAGGCTCTAGATCTCATGAAAAAATTCAGATGTTCCCTTTCTAAATCCTTTCAGGTCATTCAGATCTGCTTCACTGTCAGTGAAGGATTTGTTCTTCATAGTTCTTTTTTTCTTTAATTTCACTCTTAGAAAAAGTTTTAGCTATGTCCATATTTAAAAGAGTTCTTAACTCCTAGGAGGGCATCCATCGGTACCTAGTGTTTGTAGCCCATCTTTTCAGGGCTTTGGCCAGTGTATTATTAAATCTACTATAGTCAGTAGGAATTGAATGGGCATCTGTAAGCTGTATCATGCACTTACTGCATATGCAGTCACCTCCCTTGAACTTCATGGAAACTGCGTACATTTGGCTGAAAGCAGATTGACTGTATAATCACACCACTGCTTGCACATAAATGCACCTGCATATTGAAATCCCACTAAAAACATCTTCTGATTTCAAGTTCTCGAGAAAGTAGTTTCATTTCTTTAAGCCTGACACTACTTAACAAAATTTTAATGCTTTAACAAAACGCTTTAGGGATAGGAGAATGGTTTAGACATTATAAGAAGGCTTTACCATCCTTTCACAACCATCAACACATATTCAGGCATATTATTTAAAACATTTATTAGTCTATCATATCACACTGGTCTGGAAAACATTTTTAACCTCTATGAATAAGATCTGCATTTAGCTCAGCTCAAGCCCTAGTCCACCAGAGCACTTTTCAAAACCAAGCATGGGGTTCTTTGAAGTGATGCAAGTGCTTTGCTGGATCGTGGCCTTATTCCACAATTCCCGCATGCCCTGTTCACTCAGGCTCATCAAGGCTTTCAGAACTTCTCCTCGCGTATTCTACTGACAGAGTCTCCCCTGCCAACTTAAAACCAGGTAGGATACGCAAGAAAGATTTCTCACACTGTCTTGCACTTCCCTTCTACCCACTCAGGTTTCAGAGTTATTCCTGTTCACCAAAAAAATCTTCCCTTTATATATGCTGGATTTCAATTTCTGTAAAGTACTTTTTTCCATCTTTTTCATCTTGTTCATTCATTGTACTTAGCTAGTTTTAGCCTAGGTATGATGTTCATCGACTGCAGTTCTTGGAATAAGAGCTTACAGGCATAAGGTATGCGCAGAGAAGACACGTGACATGATGATTTGCAGTAGTGGCACCTAGGGAAACAAACAAAAAGAAAGTCAGAGTTGGTGCATAAATGAAGCTCTGCAGAAAAAAACCCCCCAGTTGCTACTATCCACTGGTTTTGTCGTCCACCTGCATTTAAACACTGGTCTCAGTCCTAGAAAAAGCCAAGTGCTCAAGACGCATTTTAGTGCTTAAGTCAGCCATAACTTGAAGCCCTTAAATAATGTGACTGAAGTCAATAGGACCTTAACGTTAAACCTGCACTTTTCTTGGAGGAGCATCACAATGGTCAGCAGCCAACAGGGCTGACTTCTACTTCTTCACCACTCGCATAACTGCCAACACAAATTCAGCACTGTGTAATGAGAAAAAGGAGGCGAACAAAGCTAAGTATTTCTGAAAACATGATTAGTAGTCTAATTTCTCTCTTGTATATATGTCAGAAAAAAGAGGCAGGAAGAAAGAAGGTTCGTTTTTTTCCTGATACACAATTTCACCCTATAATGTCTCAAATCAGTTAATATTCCAGAAAAGAGGCATCTCTCATCTTACGTCTCTGTGTTAACAGCCAAAGCTTTGGTCAAGATGGAAAACCAGCAAAACAGCTTTAATGCATATTCTTTGCAGCCTTTATTCAAATTACGATCTTAAAATTCCTGGGGGAAGTGATTTTTTTGTCATATAGATACAACCTTGACCATATAAGGAATATATAGGCTGGCCACTCAGTATCGGGACTCAAATTCAGTGGTGGTAGCAACTGCTTAAATTATTTAATATTCTGTGTACACACAAATTAAAAAACATATTTATAAATGTCAGTTTCTAACTTCCCTATTTCCTCATTCTCCGTACACTCCACCTTCTGGTTTTGGAAAGTTGAGAAACCCAGGTCTCTGGGAACACAGACTGACTCAGCACTTCCTAATGGTCTAACAAAGCCCTATTTTTTGCTTCTCTGTTTCAAAGTTGTATTTCTGGCATAAAGTAATAACAGTCTGAAGATCGCAAGGAAGATTGGCAAAATTCCTACATGATTCTGTGGTACAGAATGGGGCTCAGAGTCAACATCTACAGTAAAGCCAATGCTTAGTCACTTGTTTGTTACCAGTACACTTGACTTAGAGCAGATGGAAGTCAATGGGGACACATCCAGTAAAGTTGATCAGCATTAATAAGGTTCCTGGTTATGAGAGTCGGCATTAGTCTTCCAGTTACTTTTTCCAGACTCTGCTACTTCTTTTTGACAGACATACTTAAAGGGCATGTCAAAGAGCTGGTTATTTCCCAAGAAAACTGAGGCTGCCTTGGCCTCCATATGCACCATATTTGGGGTATTTATTTAGTTTTTAAAACCAAGAAAGCTTTCAAGTAATGGTACAGAAGCCTTAATTACATTTCTGCAGTTCATGATAAGGAAGGAAGCTTCACTTATTCCCAGTAATTGCTTTGCCTTTCTCTGAATCTGACTGTAGGCAGTAAGAAGGCAATAGACTGAACTAGGTGTTTCCCTGGAACAGGCTTCTCTTGTAGACACTGTAGAGCTAGTATGCCTTTAAAACAGAACAGGCCTCAACTGCAGGCTTAGAACTACTCCCCTAGTCCAAATTTATAGGAAAAGGTCCATTGTTATGGTGAGAGGAAGTGACCTAAACAGAAGCCATTTTCCAATGACAACATACCAAGCAATTGTTCTCAATAGAAGAAGCCCTGCAAAGCCCTAAAAGCCTGACGAGGCACAACTTTTCTGCTCCAAGCAGATGTCTGGCATCTGATTACAGCTACCAGGGACTGAGGAGCAGAGACCACTCATTACACCCAGGCTCAAAGCTACACCATTCTGGGCCTGCTTTGTGCTTGGATGGGAACCACCCAGAAAGGTGTAGTAAGCACAAAGCTCTGTCAAGGAGAGATCGCAGAAAGTACCTGAAAGACCATTTGGTGCTAAAATTGATACTAAACTGGACAGGAAAAGGCAACTGTGCCAAGGCTGAATCTGGACCAGAAACAAAATATTTATTCGTGTATATTTTAAAATGCTCAGACGCTAGGGATCAGAGAAACTTCTCATCCAAAACGGACTAGATTCTGCTCACTGCGTTCAGTGGAGTCCTGTCCCTGAGCACCTGTACAACAGCAAAGTTGGAAAATTTATATAAAACTGGTACATCACAGTAAGCTTCTACTGTATCTTTTATGGGGACAAATTCCGTCACTGCCACAACAGTCCCTTTCCCCAGCAAAAGTACCAGTTCAGGCCCCAACACTAATCTGCTGTTACTATCTTGCAGAAAAACATACCCAGTGACTACTTCTCATCTGGGAGGAAGGGCTGGTCTTCCTTAAGACAAGTGCCCTTAACGCTAGCCACCTAACAATATGTTTCTAAAAGGTTTCTTGCAGCAATGTCTTATTAATGCCAGAATCATTGAAAAGGCCCATTTGGAAGTTTCTCTTAATGACTTGGTCTCTACTGTGCTGCTCATTATAGGGCCACTTCAGCTACTGGTAGACACAGCGTATCATTTAGCAGAACCTACCTCTTATTGATTACTCTCACACATCAGACAGTTTTTCACTGAATCAGATTGCAAGAATGTCTGGCTCTGTCTGAAAGAGTAGTTTCTTTCTCAGTTATTTAAAAAGAGTACTAAGTTTTGTTACAAACTTCAAAATATGAAATATATTATCACCACCTTAAAAATAAAATTAATAGAATTTCTAAAGTTCAAATTCCTAATTTTCTTCAAGGCGCTTTCACTTCCAATGGTCTCTGAAAATCTTCAAGGACTGCTCTGAAAGCTAAGGTCTTGTAAAAAAATAATTGAGCTACATCTGCACATGAGCTTTTTTTTTTTAAAGGCAGCGCTTTACAGTTAGAAGTGGTTGGTTGGTTGGTTTACAGCATGCCCTTCCCTTTCAGACAACTTCCTTCAACTGTTATTTGCATTGCCGTAGATTTAAGAGACCTGGATCAGAAGGCGGCCTCACTTATTACACACAGTGTACATACACTCAAGAAAAACAGGACTCTAAAAAATACCGCACAAAAGCCATCAACACAATGCCCAACTAAAATCATCAACCACAGCAGGATGCACAGAGTAGGCCTTGTCTCTCCTCTGGATTTCACACGTGTTTACCTACCTCTGTCTGAGCTTCTGCTCCACAAGGAGCAGAACTGCTGCTGCTGTCAGCAGCAAACATGGTGCTTGGTTTCTGGCCAGAACCCATCCGCTTCAGAAGAAAGGCTCGACCAAAGGCAGAGACAGTAGCTGTCACTTTTACACATCTACAAACTGAGAACACACCTTACTTTCCTTCTTCATTATATTGTAGTAAAAAAAAAAAATAAATCACTCTCCATCATTGAAGTGAATAAAATCCAATTTCCTGCCTCTCCCAATAGATTGATATTGATATCCAAGATGCGGCAAATTTCCAACAATGTTCTTTTGAGGTATTTAGAAATGAATCTTTCTCCTCCTCCCTCCAACTCCTGGGCAAACCCCATGTGAAAATTGGAGTAACCTGTGACTTGAACTCCCATAGTTTATTTTTTTCCTTCCTTAATCATGGTATTCCAGGTCACTTGTTTTCGCAAAGCTTGCAAGAACGTTGTATCTCATAAATTGCTATTGGTCTCACAAGGCTGTTTTTCTGCCAGGCTAAAACAAAACCAAGCTAAAGCAAAACATTTCCCTCACCTATGAAGAACATAAAAAGAAATTTCCCTGTCTTCTAATCATAGTGGTGTATTTCCAGAATGTTACAGGACAACTTTAAATGTAGCATCCCAAAATTACTGTAGAGAAAAGACGGTTAGAGCAAAGCCCATAGTGTTACACATGGTGAGCTCCACATAATTTTGCCATGCAGTTTTATGCTTCCCCTATATGGAAAAACCCAGTTTGTTTGCAGGAGATAAACTCAGTCCTGGCTTAGGAGTCTGAAGTAAGACAGCAAGACCATTAGCTAGTCTAGAGATAAGTTTCTTAGGGACAAGGCAGTTGGGCAGAAACCAGCTGAATTTCCAACCAGACAACTGCTTGTCTCTCAGGCTACGACATGGGATTGGTGTATTTGTCTGGTGCTTCAAAGAGGAGCTCCTTGTTTTACAGGTCTACGAAGGCATTTGGGAGGGACACAAAGAAAGCGGTATGCATGCGATTATGAACTCCACAGTGAGAGAAAAATAAAGTGGGAGATTTTGCTTTCTTCTCCCGTTCTTCTATGCCCACTCTCTCTTCAGCCTTGTGGAGTTCAACGTGTGATTGTACCAGGAAGATCTGTGACTAGTCTTCTGAAGATGAGCGAGTCAACCATGTTGACACAACTGTTTTCCCCTTTTCAAAAAATAGGTGATATACAGGATTGGGCTTTTGCTAATGGCCTGCAAGGGTGGTAAGGAAGGCAGCAGACAGAGCGAAGGTAATCTTTTCCACAAGCATAGCTGTGTAAGACAATACCCGTGCTCCCACAACAGGAGAGACCCCTGGCCCATTGACTACACGCTCACTTTAGTCCTAACTTCAATCAGACTATAACTAAGAACCATCCTCTGCCACTGAATTTCCAAACACCGATTTTGAATGTTGACACTGGTTTTGATTACGGTGCACGGGACTGTTAATTGGTGTGTTTAAGCACTTAAAGTGAAGCATGATACCCAAGGGCAAGGTTCTGTTACACAGAGGCGCGTTTACTTGGTACCACTTTGCTTTATGCACCTGAGCTCAAGGGTTTTTTTGAAAATATGAAACACGTAACAGGCACAAGGTGAGGAGGGGACGCCATGGTTTATAAAAAGCATTACAATTAGACAACTTACCAGCCAGAGTACCCCAGCAAGCCACACTGTCCACAAACATCCACTTCAAAGGCATCACTTGAAATCATCAGTCTCTCCAATAAAAGCATGCTGGCTCCATAACCTATCAAACAATCTCGTTCCATCTCTCCAAGACGTAAACCACCATCACGGGATCGACCTTCAGTGGGTTGCCTTTGAAATAAAGATTTAAAAAAATGTAGTAAGTATTCCAGAACATACATTCTACAACTCTAGGAATGCTTGTCTTCAAACCGTAGGAACAGTACAGGACAACAGCGTTCCACAAACCAGTGCTGCTGATCTCGCCAATGCGTTATTCAAGTTGAAGCAATTCACCTTTGCTCCTGCAGCAGCCCTATGATGTAGTTCTGAGAGTGGTAACTGCAGTGTCAGGCCACAACTCTTTACCTCACAGACCGTAGCTGAATAATGAAACCAAAAAGAGACCGAGCAGTATCCCGAGCAATCTGGACACAGATTTGGTACTCTTTTTTGATGAGACATTCATTATAGTTTGTAGCTAGCTAAATGAAATAAAGTTTAGCAGCTAATGAATGAATCATGGAGCTAATGTTTCAGCAGAACTACAACTAAGACTAAATTCTTAAGATAAAACCATATTTGATCTTTGAGACAAGGCAAGGTGCATAAGCAATTATTTTTTTTTTTTGTTGGACACGGTTAAAATGTTTAACCTTTTGCATGTTATCCTGCAATTTCATACAGTACCAGTTCTACACTCATGTACCAGCACAATGCTGTAGCACTTCGGTTGCAAATATTAGAGTGAACCATGAAGCAAAACCAATCTTAAATTCCTGAAGCACTAATATATTGCACACATTTTATATAGTATTTCCTTCTTGGTATATTCCCTGAAACATGACAATAAAGAGAAGGAATTACAAAAATGCTATTGGCCATCATAAGAGGCTTCACTGCTTACTGAAACCCCCTGTTTACGTGCTGTTTCTGATACCTGCAGCAGTGTCATCCATCTAGAATATCCAGGGGCAGACCTGGCCCATAATATAAACAAAATATACTCCAAAAGTTATTTCAAATATCTGAATTTGTTAAGGATATATTAAAAATAAGGTTTTGCCAACTTACTGTAACTCAGAGAAAAGGATTTACAAAAGCCCCAACATCTAATAATCTTTTCTAACAAGTCTAAAAAAATATATCTAATTACCATACCAAAATATCTTCTAAAGATGCAAGTTGTATTTGTTTTTAGGGGGAAGCAGTTTCCCTTACTCTGACAACACTGGAACCTTAAAACTAATCTGCTTGTAATTCAAATCACCCCTTTCATTCGTATAACCACGTGTTTTTCCCACTGTTGGGAGAATGGATATAAGTTGTTTACATCCTGATTAAACTCCCTGGGGCCCCCTCCCCAGATGATGGCACCATCACTGTTCAGACACTGTTTTAAAGGACCAACCCTGTGGTGAATGCAGCTTCTCTTCTGAAGTCCCAAGAGGCAGATTTTAAAAGCAGTTGGGGCCTCCAGAGATGCAGGCATTTGCTGCGGTGCTAGAAGTGCCCACGTTCCTTTTATCAACTGACTTCTATAATATTAGTTAATGCACAAGCCCACTTTCAAAAGTTTCACCAGGTGCTCTTCCACAGGATAAAAGGACAAAATAGCTTTATAAACGTGAGAGCCCCAGTAAAGTCTCAATCCACGTAAGGGAGGATAAAACCTCTTGAAAAATGATGGGGTCTCAACTCCAGCCCTTTAAGAGCTAATATGCCATGGGTCTTCCAACAGGTACAGGATAAAGATTTCTATGGCGGATGAAATCCTATTTAAAAAACCACAAAAAGCACCCAAAACAAAAAAAAAAACCCAAACCACAAGACACCATCTTGAGTCTTATGCTCTTAAGTTTTTTACCCCCACTGTCAAAATGACCTCATCAAAAAAATCAAAACAAACAAAACCCTCCCTCCCTAAAAAAGTAGTTTTCTAAAGTACCAAAATTTTCAATATTGAGATTGGGCCTTTGAAAAAAGTCTATCAGATTTTTCTTCTGGCCCACATGAATTTGAAATTCCTCACACCGAAAGTTGTTTAAAATGTTAAACTAGTATTTATAAAGCAGTTGTGCTTCCCCTTTCCCGCTATACACACGTACACCACAGCTCTTGCTGAAGGAAACTACTTCCATTCTTTATTCTAAGTGTAAGATTCTGAAAATAAAGCAGACTCTTGCAATTGGAATGATTGGTAATATCATTCAAAAGAGATTTTTTCACATTTAAAAAAAGTAAGTTCTTAAAATTCTTAAATGCTATATAAAACAGTGATTCTTTAAATAAAAAAAATAAGGCCAAGTGGTCTTCATACTATTTAACTGCTGTGTTTAAAAAAAAGCATACAGCAATTAACTTCAGTGTTTCTAAGCACATTAAGAATTTATTGGCACTAATTCTGCATTTTCTGGAAGAACAGTAGGTTCAGCTTTATGGCCCTGTTCCTTGGTTCATTGGCCAGTGGGGGGAAATAAGTCTACCCTCATGAATAACAGCAGGCCTTGTAGGTCTCAGCAGATCTCTCTGGGCCTGTAATGGAAAACCAGTGGCTAAATTGAAATGGAGTCGTTGGCTGAAACAGTGATCTCCAAGAAGAGGAGCATTACCTAGAAAAACACTGCCTGAAGGAGGAGGGCGTCCCGTGCTCCCACAGCCCCAGAGCGCGGAGAGGAGCCCTGACCAGTGTCATCGCATTACTCCCTTGCAGTGTAACAGCAACTGGCGTATCTGATAAGTTCAAAAGACACGCAGGTGGCAGCTCTGACAATGTCCATCAAAACAACTATGTGTGCAGAAAGCTTATATTGATCTCTTGTAAGGAAAACTAAAAGCAGTTTATCTATTAAAAAGATTTAGCAGGACTGGGTATCTAGGCAACACCATATATAGAACTATGTTTTAAATTCATTGTCAATTACTCATGGCAAAATAAATTAAGTATTGCATTTCATTTAACAAATACCAATTCAGAGGGCAACATCCTGGTGCTTTTTGACTGTGTTGACAGAGTGCTGCTTTGCAATTCTACAAAGTCTTGTTTTAATCAGAACAACATCTAGAATCAGTGACGTTCATGAAACTCAAGTCTTGTACCTTATTCCAGACGGAAATATAGCTTTGCTCTGTCAGTTAAGGTACACTTGATGTACAATAAAATGCATTTCAAGACAATGACAGACAAATTCCATGTTGGAAGCCGTTACAGGGTTACTTTTAAAGGCAAAAAACAATGTTAGAGGCAATCTACTCTCCAGGAAGTGCAATGGAGGATAAAACAATAGTGAGTATGAAAGCTGGCAAAGCAGACTCTCTCAGCAGAGGCATTGGCAATAACAAAAGTTTAATTAGTTGAGGAGAAAAGACAAAATTCCTAAAAGACTAGTCAAGAGGCAGCATAAATTGAACATCCACTAGCTTTCCTGAAAGTCAAATAAAGAGCCCTTGCTACATAGTATGATGGCACTGACTGGAACAAAGAATTCAAAGAAAGTAAGGGGTGGGGGAAATCACACCACCTTCATCTTTAGATGTAAATATTACCTTGACTTGGGATTTAGGTTTCATTTAAATGCAGTATCCCTAAACAGCTAAGAAGTTGGGGAGACAATACAAAAGCAGATGAAGGGATTTGGGTAAGCGAGGAGCTCCAGTAAACCAACTGTGCGCACTGTTAGCTAAGACAGCAAGTTTTCATTTTCACGTGAAGCATCAATACCACTGAAGCACAGAAAATGGGGCAGGCAGCCCACTATTTGGGAATATCACTTATGTTCACATAGTGTAGCAGCTGTGGTAGGAAATAATGGTTCTGCTACACTTGCTCTTCTCATGCGGTTGGTGGAAAAGTTCAGCCAAGAACTACAAAAACTTTTCATGATTTATCTCCCAGTTCATTCACGGATATTTACTTCCATGGAAAGTACGAGACAACTTCGGTTTGTCGTAGAGATAGCGTGAGTTTGAAAAGCCAAAAGGCATAGGAAATATGCAATGAAAAGCAAAAGAGAAAGATACTTCTGTACCAGGTACAGCAGAGACCTGCCTCCCCATTCTCTAATGGCACATCAACAGGCAGAAACTGCACTTATTAAAGAGGCCAGACTTGCTAACTTGTGCAGTCAGGCAAGGCAAAAGAAGTGGATTAGCACATGGTAAGAGGCATAAAAATTATTTAAGAATTAAAGAATACAAACCATGCTTGTTATAGGGAAGAGTAAGGGCAGGATAGACATGACTTTGTGCTTAGATCTCAAAAGTAGTACAAAAGGGACTGGTCAAAAAGAAGAGTACCACCATTCAACAGCTGAGGTATAAATGGTGTACGTGATAGTCCAGAAAAACTCGCAAAGGACATTTGGAATAATCTTTGCTAGAATATTCAAGACTAGCTGGCAATTCACTTTCTGGCAAGATCTAGCAAATAATCCTACTGTGATGGAGAGAGGTAAGCTAAACGATCCACTAGAAGCCTCCTCAAACCAAAGCCTGTGCCACTAAACTATTTCTTGGGCATCAGGAATATCAGCAATTTAGAACATGAGTGCAAGCAGCCATAGAGCTTGGCTTTAAGGAGAAAAGGTAAGTAACACCAGGGAAAGCAGGATGCTTCAAATTCCCCAGAGGTCCAGATAATATAAGCCCGCCACCAGGGGCTTATATTACCTATTACTCAGAGTACATCTGCTTGACTTCAAAATTTGACACCAGAAGACATCAATATTGGTAATCAACTTCTTTGCTGGAGAGAAAAACACATTCGGGCTAAGTGTAACGATGACTCCAAAGGAACTGAGGACCTATCTTTAAGTGAGCAAATAAAAATGGAGATTTACTGTTGGCATGCCTCTTAAGTTTTGCAGTTTGTTAGTGTGGTAGTGCTATTCTCCTGCATGGTATTGAATGATAACTGTACATCAGCACATAGAACCCTAAATTAAGTTCTAGAGTTGAATGGAAGAGTCTGTGAGACAAAGTGCAGTACACCAGGGACGCACATTTTTCTAATGTGTGTTTGCACTACACTAGGGCCAATGTGTTTGCTTTGCCTCAGCAGATGAAGACACAGGCCACATCAATATCAACCTGATGAACACCAAAAGATGCCAAAATATTATAAGAAATTTCTTTCTTCTACTCGTATCTGAGTTTGTACAAATGTTAAAGAAAAAAAAAATCCTCCTAAAATACCTACTATATGAGCCATCTGTCAGGAAAGGGCCTCAGTGTGCGCCGTGAATCAGCACGTGGTATTTTTACCAACTGAGAAAAGAAGTCTGAGAAGCAAACTCAGTTTTGGACCGCATAGAGGACACCTGGACATTCAGAACAACTTCCTGCTACAGTCTACTGTGAGAGCTTTTAGTCTGTAACAGTGTATTAACAGGTGATAGCGTTTTGAGTCAAGTAAACAAACTTTGTTTTATACTTGCCAGTCAGCTGGGCACACTTCTGAATGCACCCAAGAATTTGGTGCTTAGCCTGTAACAATACCTGGTGAGCACTGCTCTGGGTCCTCGAGCTCTTGCGTGCATTTTATCCAACACCATGTGCTTCAGTTTCTGGTAATACACAGGGCCAAAATAGATATATGCTTCCAAAGGTTCCCTGAAGGAATAAGAAAAACCCACAAAACAAAATAAAATCAATATTCACAGTTAGCACATACTTAATTTAAGAGAGACAAGAGTTGTGTCCAGGAAGAATCTGAAACAATTTGGGAATCATGAGTCCTAGAGAAACACGTCCTAGAGAAATTGTCAGGTCAATTAGTCTGGAAGCCCCCCCAGAGAACCTTCCAGCACCACATTCTGCTGTATCCACCCTAGCGAGGAACAAGCTCCTGAACTCTGGCCGTACGCTGTGCAGACACGCTGCTATAGCTGCAGGTACCTGTTTCGGCTCTGCCCTCCTCTGCCCATGCAGGACTGCTTCAATAGTGCCATCAGTAACTGACAAAGACTGTAAAGGTGTCAGACCCTGAAGAGTGACTTAAGATATTTCTATATACATTCCTTCACTTTATATCATTCACACACAGAACAGCGGTAAGCATAATTGTAAACAAATACATGCAGCATAAATGCTTAAAACACCACTTTTTGAGGAGCACTTAAAGGAAATTGCATTTGCAAGGACAGCTTAGCATCGGCACACTATGAGCTTGACAGTCTTCCCATCCACTGATTCTCCTGGCGCACCACTTTGAAGCACAACCCAAGACCCAGAGGGGTGAAAGCCCTCCCTGAGCGGCTGCGCATCAGCAGCTCCATCCACAGAACGAAACTCACTGCACTGGGGGCTGAGGCGAGCCGGGCAAAAGGGCTCTTGAGAACGTGTTTAGGCCCTTGCATCAGCTTGGGAACATCTGTAAGCAGTACAGAGGGTGTTACTCCATTCTACGAGCTGGAATGGAGTAATGGCTAAAGATTTCTGTGTTTAAAACACCCGCAACTGTAAGAACAGCATAAGCGCCTGAAGATCAGAAAGCAACAGTTGAAAGTACTCAGTTATTTCCCAGCTACCACCTTCAGCACTAAGAACGACCAGATTTAACACAGACAAATGCACTCAGCACTGCCACTGATTTATTTTTGAAAAAAAATGTATGTGCAATGTAAAACCAAGCAGGAGAGAACAGCGTTGCACCTCCCATTCAGAGTCATTACTGACACTATTCAGTGTTATTCTAAAAGTGGCCTATTGAAGAAAATCATAAAACTTAACTAGACATTTGTAACTTGCGAATTTCCACATTGTTATGAAATTTGAGGGCAAATTTCATAACAAACAGATTAAGCATGTGAAATCTGCTTGGAAGAGTATCATCCTGAAGCAAAGTCTCTAAATAGGATACTACAAAGCTGAAGTCTGGGGACGGTGGATTTTAGAGCTAGATGATTTTATTCTCCCTAGGAAACAAGATTAGTCAGATTTGTTAAAAGTTACCATGGTGTATCAACAGAAAGTCCTTCAAACACCAGGATACTTGATATACAATTTATGGAATATGGAGTGGGTAAGGAAAACAAAATCATCTCTCTGAAACAAAAAGAGAAACAGCATATGGAATAAGTTGGTAGAAAAAGCAATTAAAATAAAATGTACTTTAAAAAACCCAAACCAACTTACAAAGGAGACCTAAACTTGTTCCTTGAGAAAAAGGGGACTGGAAGGATAATAAAAATAGCAGGAAGGTAGGATTAAGATAAATTTTGGAAGGGCTGGCATGTGAAGCCATATGGCCTTTTCCTGTTCCTAAACTATCTTACGTTCTTTGAACTCTGTGTCTCAGAAGCCAGTCTGATCAACACAGCGGGAAGTTTGCAGATTAGAGTATTATGCCAGACTGAATCATTGTGCAATCAAAAGAAGAAAAAAAAAAAAGAAAAAAGAGCACACACAAAATATTCTCAAGGAACAGACACCTGCCTCAAAATCCATATTTTGCAGAGCTATTAGAGACAACATGTAAATGCTTATCTGATTCTAAGCATATATAAGTTTTGCTGCCAACAGAAACTTGAAATTTCTTACAATCTCAGAAAGAAAAACTTTGATTTTACCTTTTTTGTCATGCAGTAGAAGTTGTAGTATATATGAAAATTTCCCAAGGGCCATTCACATTACAGACATGCAATTACTAGCAACTCTTAAAATGTGCAACCACAAAATACTTCTAAGAAAAAAAAAAAAAGCGCACCATTCTTCAGCCCCTTCCCTCCATCTCACAGAGTTTGCAAATAAAAGAAAGTTCCTCAGCTCTGAAACATGAGAAGACTTCTCAGATCTGCCTCAACAGGATTTCCCCACTCCCCTGAAAGAGCTAAATCTATAGAGCAGATTCTTACCCAGTGATACCAGATGTTACGTAGTCCTTCCCTAGGTAGTTATAACCATGGCGTATAAGATCTTCACACACATCCTTAACTTTACTGCCTCCAAAAGCTGTTCCATAGTGAAATCTGCCATCAAGGACCCCAGCCTTTCCAGCCAGGAGTTCAATTAACTTTCCTACCTGTGCAAAGAAATGCAGAGTTAACGGCCTGCTCACTAGTACGGGCACATTGCTGCGTCGGTCACACCATAAGTTAGCCAGGCAAAGTGTCCGGGATGGCAGCCTGGGTTACTGCACGCAACGGGAGGAGAGGAAGAAGCTCAAGAACTGGGAGTGCTCCTGTGTGAAGGGGGAAAACCGAACTCATCACAGGGTCTGGGAACACCTTTAAGCGTCAGGCAGCCTTCCAGTCAGGCAGCTCCATTTTTTCCAGTTGTCTGGAAAATAGGCAGGATCCAGTGTGGCCTTCTGCTCTAGGGAACAGCCTCAGAGACTGACACGCTACAGTGCAGCAGGGGGAACAGAAGGGAAGAAGCTAACAAAGAAAAAAAGATCAGAGGCTGTATGAAATAATCAGTGGAGATCCCATATAAAGGCCAGGCTGTGAGGTATTTAGTGTGACCCCGCAGCACAGGTGCAAGACTTGCCTCAGTTCCAGGGAGGCATGTGTAATATAGTAAGTTATATATTTCTAGAACTATTATTGAAACTCCTCTCCAACCTTTGCCTCTCAGTTTGCCCCAGCCGGCTTGGTGGACGCAGGCAATAGGGAAGGAAGAGTGAGAGCAAGAAGTTTTCAAACAGAAAGGGTGCAAGTATATTCAGTTGCTTTCCTATTAGCTTGATACAGACTAAAATGAGAACGATGCACAAACAGCCCACATTCCTACGCCTTTTACAGTAGCATGTCTCAAAACATGCAAAACAGACGGCTGAATACTTATAGTGAGTGAGCGTATGGCATGATGACTGGTGAATATTCCCAGTGAAGCCATGTTTCAAACTTTTTTTTTGTTTCTTCCAACTAATCGACTTCACTTTCCCTATCGGGGGACACTGTTTTTTTTAATCATGACATAACCACTAACCGTCATACGCGATGGGAAGCCATGAGGGTTCATTATGATATCTGGACAGATTCCTGTATCACAAAATGGCATGTCTTCCTGAGGAACAATCAGTCCACACACCCCTGCAGAAGAGAAAACATTTCAATTCACAAACAGCAAACCACCAGCAGGGCTGACACTCAACCCCAGATTTTCTTTAGTGTTTTCCTCCTCCTCTCTTTCTCATGGATCACTTTTTACCCAGATTCATTACCATGACCGGTGCTCACAACCTGCAGGCTAGAAGAGAGCCCTTGTGACAAGACTGGCAAAATTAGCATACCCTTACATAACGCTCACAGTGATTTGTGAGTTAGCAAATTAGGGAAGAAAGCTTTGGATACAGTTTTCAGAGGCAACCAGAAACTTCTGACCAATCAGACTGGAACATCTCACGGGAGACCTAGTTTTTAAAGCTGATGCTATAATTTCCTAAAAAAAAAAAAAAATTAAGAAATCAGGCCTCTTACAGTATCTCTTTGGACGTACAAAATTATTATTGATTCGAAATTTGTTTATCATATGCATCTTTGCTAAATACGGTGAATAAAAACAAATGAAATCATGACTTTGACAGGGAAAGAGAGGAGATAAGTAGGGGAAAACAAAAAAATCAAAGACTTTTTCAAATAACATTCATTTGCTGAGCAAAGACTGCTTTTGATAAATTACAAAGTACAATCTACTCTCCAGACTGCTAATATTTTGTCAGTACAGGAACAAAACCCTACACTTTTAAAAGTTCTAGAAGCTTTTTCCAGTCTCCATCAGTATTGGGTGCAAAACAAACAAAACCCCCCAAACTCCAAAACTATTTAGGAAGGATTAAGCAGAAACATGAAAACTCATTTAGAATAGTTTATCATACATTCCAAAATTTTCCTTCTAACTCTTACAACTATTTCTACACTGAATTCTGCACATCAAAATACTGCAGCTATAAATGACGAAGAGATTTAACATTCAAATTCAGGTGCTAAAATGCAGCTGCTTAAGCCCACACTCCTTTGAACCAAAGCTACTGTTTCAGTTGGACAATTTCTTCCAGAAGCCCTTAGAGCTGAAAGAGTCTGCAAGCTATTTGAGATCAGCCTGCTGCAACTGCCAGAGCACGCTCTGGGAACAGCCCTGGAGCGGAGGGGGCTCCTACAAGACTGAGGGTGCTGGTTACATCCCTAAAAAGGCATCCCCCGACCAGCCAGTTCACAGGGGGATATTGGCGTCTGCTCAGGAGGGAGCTCCTCTTCCACTGTCCCAACAAGACAGGGATAGGTGTGTGGGACAGTAGTTAATAGAATGAGAATGGTAAGTATGGGGGAAGGGAGCAGAAAAAAAAAAAGAAAAAAGGATTGGAGCATCTGGGGCGGGGGGTGTGCGTTGTTGTATTCAGTTTTTAAACTTACTGAAACTAATTTTCATTGTTCTATTATGATAAATCAATAACATCCTTCTACCCCTCCCCACCAAGCGGCAATCATTTGCTGAAAATGAAAAAACCCACCAACCCACTATCTCTTGTGCGCACAGCTTTTTTATCCTAAAATTGTATACATAAATAGTTTATTTTCTATGTATTATGGCACGTACATTTTGCCTTATTCGCATTTACTGCTAAGAAAGCATTAGGTTGCATCTGGACCTCACGGCACCTGTAAGCCAAAAATTAAATCTTAGCTAACTTAAAATTACTTTAGGCTCTGGAAACCTTTTATATGCCAAGCTGGTTCCCATAGCAGACAGCCACTGTGTTGTTTGTTTTGTGTGAAAGTGAATGATAAAAGATCCATGAAATCGACACAGAAAGGCAGAACAGCAGAAAGAACTGAGGGCTCTCCATCATAGCGGCTTCTACCCTCCGCTGACTTGTATAACAATGGGACCTACACACCCAACTGCAGATCTAACACAGCTGTGCATTTCATTAGATGAAGAGCACTAGTGACACAAGTAAATAATTAACTTATTCTGGTCCGCTGACTGTGGTTATGAGACCAGTCATAGCTGACAGATTTTAATACAAGTTAACACAAAGACAGCATAATGAGCTTAGAAGTTAAAAACAAAATATTTAGACAGAATCCAGCAATGTGAAGCTCACTAGGCCATTTATAAAGTTTCTATTTTACAGAAGGGGAAAAAAAAAGGAAAAAAGGGAAAGCTATAAAACCTAATTCTGAGCTTCTGTATTTTAAGAAGTCGCTGAGTTTATAACAGATCTGTAGCATGCCCATGTGGATTTAGAGAACAGGACAGAGAGAAGGTTCTTCCTCCCCTATGTTTTATGAAAGTTCATTCTTTATCACCAAAAACTGTTTAAAAAGCTGACACACTTTCCTATACATAATCCTACTTCTAAAAGAAAGTAACTACAATTAATTTAAAAACGTAAACTTGATTTCATTTTGCAGTCACTTGCCTTCAGAAGCTAATGCTTGCAGGTCTGCACTGTAAACTCCTGAATTAGCCACTCTCTTTCAGCCCTGGCCGCCGAGCCAGGGTTTGCAGCAGGGCAGTGAAAGGCAAGCCTAAGAGATCTGCATTGCCCAGCAGCCGCGAAAAAGTGATGAAGTGAATTAATCCATGTAAGTGGAATTATCACTTGCAACTGGTTAATAAAACAGTAAAGGAGAAAAGAAGAGGCTGGATTTAAGACAGCCTCAAGCTCCAAATGTTGCCCAGTCTGAATATAAACTGCATTTCACAACTGAGCTGCTCAACTACTCCCCATCCAATATTCATAAATAGGACACAGTCAAACTAGTAGATATCTTTGCTCTGTGGTTATTAAGATTTCCTAATTGTTGCTGATTTAAACATGACATGAAAATTGTTCCCCAGCATTCACATACAAAATAATTTGGTTTCATTTATTTCTCTTCCCCTCACAAGTTTTCTATGCTACATTTGAAATTTAGCAACACAATCTCAGACTAAATGCTACACTGCAACAGGCCTGAATCTGCTCTCATCCATACACTCTGGAGTTCTCATCTAGGACCAGAATCAAACATTAACCACCATAAAAGGCTGCAATTATTTTTCCAGACAAAACACAAAACAAATTTTTTTTTTTTAATGTGTGGACTAACATCATGGTGGTATGTTTGAGGAAGAAAGCATCCAGCAGCTTGCTACATCTCCTTTCAAGTGAAAACCAAACTGAATTCTAGAAAAAAAAACTTTGTATATCAATTTCATAATGTCAGCTTAGATGAAAAATTAGTGAAAATGCTAACAAAGTCTTTTAAGATATCTCAAAAAAAAAAGTATGTTAATAAGCATGGTGGTTTACTGCAAGGATAACAGTTTAAATTGGAATAAACTTAAATTGGACATCTACAGTGGTTTAACATGCGAGTATAGAACAGCCATAGGCAGTGTTTTTCAATGCTATTGTATGCCAGCCAATAAATGACAGCCCTCTGACTATGCATGATGGCCCCCATCCTCACACAGGCTATCTGCATCAATCCCCACAGCATCTCAACACCCATGGACCTCCCCAAGGCCCCCCCAGAGCATAAAGCTCCCCTCACCCCTGTACTTTTGTCATTTAGGAGTTTCTTTATCTAATCAGGGGAAATTCAGGTTTCCAGAATTGATATCTTTTCTGTGGCTGCTTTTTCAGTTTGCTGACAAATGCGAACATACACAGACTTGTAAAACAGCAGAGGGGGAAGGGGGGCGGCAGGGAGGGGGCAGGGACAAAACACAACAGTATGGGAAAGTTTTTCACCAGCTCTGGTAAGATGCCTTCTATGCACACACATGCCAAATGAAGAAAAAATATTCATCAAATAAGTCAAAACAACCTAATATAGAAAACTAATTACTACCAGCAGGAGGGACATTAGAGAGCAAAGGAGACTAAGTGAATAGAACAGCAGTAATACCAGTTACTATCAGCACGATAAAAAGAAGCGCGCTACTAAATGTGCTTGTTTACTTATTCTAATGATATGGCACTAAAAGAGCTAAAGCTAACTTGAAAGGTGTCTATTTTAGATTTACCAGAATTTGGAAATACTCTTGAGAAATAAGACTACGTCACATAATTAAGAGGCGTTGTAGCCATAAAGCAGTGCTGTGTATTACAGACAAGCGTCAAACAGATTTGCAAAAATTGCTAAGGTTAAACAAAAACGTACATCTGCTTCTAAACTCTCTAATGACATACTGTGTTGGCTAACTAAGCATAAAACAAGTCCAGAAGAAAAAAAGTGCTGCATCACATAAGCTTTGTTCAATATTGAATCATTCGCTGATCTATCATATCACTTGCTACATCCCATTTGACATAAGAGGTAAAGAACAGAATTAAAATTAACAGATAAATAATGCATAAGTAAACTTGATTAGTTTTCTTATTAAAAACATCACTCCAAATGAGAGGAGGTGCTAGAAGACAATACAGTTTGTACACTGCTTTCCCATGAGCTGCTGAATGGTCTGATGTGATAAATTTGCATAGTCTGAAGCACACAAAGAGCTGATTAATTGAAACCCTTACAATGCTTCTGGAAGCAGCTATTGTAAAACAATAACCATAGGAACTTTACAAAATACACATGGCTGAATGAGTCAAGAGCTTAATAAAATGTGTGTTCAGGATACACTATTTGGAAACAGAATTAGAGATTTTTATTCTGTGCCATAAAATGCTAAATCACCCTAATTTCAGAGGTCCAGTTGAGGATTTACTGAAAAGGTCAGAAGGTTACCTGTTTGCTGCTTGAGGTAAAAAATGCTGTAATTTTCTTCTTAAGACAGCAGTTTTGTTAAAAATAAATAGAAAAAACGGTATGGGAAGTTTTAATGGCATTCTGACATCTCCTTTTCTCATATTCAACTTCTGAAGTTAAATATAAGGTAAGAAATGCCTACTTTTCCTGATGCCTAATAACTACTAATCATCCCACATTCCAGCAGTTGATAATAGCAAATTCTTTTTAATGCCACTTCAACCATTTAATTCCTATAAACCCTCTGATGTTTTATTAGAGATAAATTACTAAGTCAGACTTGTAACACGAGGCAGTATGACACAAGTAGCTATTTAAAACTAACATCTTACTTTACATGTTCTGCTTATAAGTACGGTGCAAGTGCCCATTAAAAGGAGAAAGATAAGTTGTTCTCAACTATGAAGTTAGGCAAGCAGAAGGCAGATGCTCAAACTAGTAAAAATTTCAAAAATAAGCAAGGTCAGACTTTGGTAGATAAGCAGTATTGTGAAGTTTATGTAGTTGACAATGCTGTGAATGGATTTTGTTTTGACACTAAAGAACATGGTTCATTTAGGAAAACAAAGACCATCTTTCATGAATTTAAACTCGCTTCCTTGTCTTTAGAGTTGTTTAAGTGCAGATACTTCAGAAAGGTTTAATCCTTTATCTTAGATCTTCAGCTATTAAAAAGCTTCTGTTTGCCAGTTCAAACAATCTCTTGCTTAAATACAGTTTTTCCACTCCTCAGGAATACTGTTCAGTATTGCTGCTTAGTTCTGTGATCTACAGGACCTTTGTTGGAGGTGTTAATCCTTTTTCACATGAGAGACTGAGAAATGTTCTTTCAGAGAAGTGATATATTGCTTTTTTTCACATCAAAGGAGCCCAACATTTTCCTCATTGTGACTTGTAGCAAAGCAAGAGGAAATCTGGAAATATAATAATTTAGTTTGTATGGAACTCAGATGAAGCTTCTTTAGCTTAACAATCCTTTAGCCTTCTGTGCTTTGAAAAGTGACTTTGCTTGAAGAATGCAAGATTAAAAAACCAAAATAATTAACCAAAAAAGTTTCTTTATCCTTCTGGAAAAAATACGATGCAATATAGTTAAAACAAAGTCCTACAGCTCCAGATAAGTCCTCCCCGGTAGGTATGTTTTTATGTGAGACATTAGAAGGCTAAGGGCTTACAGACTAAAGCGACAGTCTCACTCCCGAAGATCTTCCTGCAACATCCAGTCTGAAGATGAATATTGAGATAGAGCGAAATATTTGCTGGTGCATTTCCCAACACAACGTGATGGCCTCATTTGTTGCTTTTTTTCCCCCTCCTCATACACTTCTTTGTTGACAGGTCTTGAAGGAAAGACTAACTTTCACAGGCAGTTTGGAAGAAGTGTACTTAAAACATAGAGTTGAATGAAAAGAGGGTATGGTAGACAGGCCAGAAGTGGTGACCTTTGCCAATACAGTGTTGACATGGGAGAGGACACAAAGAAGGTAGCAAATACAGAGGCAGCAACATAGATCTGTGTTATTATTATAGAGGCCTACAAACTCTACCCACATATTTAATGAAAGGCTCTTCTGTAACAAAACACTAAAGCTGGTTTGTGAGTTTTAATCTGTCATATCCCAGACGCTTTCCAATTCTGTCACTCCGCTTCTTTCTGGACCAATAACAAAGCATAGCTTTGGAATACAAATCAATTTGGAATACAGGAAAAAGCCCATGAAAAAAGCCCCAAAACATGAGAAATGTGGTTTGTACAACCTCTTGCTTTGCACATATTTAATTATTTTAAAACTACTACTACAATGCCGTAAAATCAAATCTCATCTTCGTGCATTCCTTCTAGAAAATAAAAATACTTACAGAAAAGATTGACAGGACAAAAAGGAGAGAGACAAGCTTTATCTCCTTCCCACCGAATCAAGGTACTTGTTACTTTAAGCTCATCATAGGTTTAAATGGCCCTATGATGGGCTTAAACCTAACGTTTACAAATTAAACTCGAAGTGGTAATTGCCTGCATTCAGATGAGGATGAGAGAACAAATTCAGGGGTAATTAAAATTTCTCTCAACGGAAAATGTTAAACTGTTAGTATGATTTCTGTTTCACAGTTGTCTATGTTCCTCTGTTATGACTGATCCTTCCCCGATTTGAAGTCAGAGAAGGATGATACTAGCTGTACTTTTAAACAGCTAGCAAAGGAGATTTTCCCTTTCCTTTTCATGCCTTTTCTCCAGTTCCAACGTTGTCTGTAGTCTAAGATTAAAGTCAGTACCTGGTTCTTCACTGGATACTGAAGTTGCAAAACAGTAAAACTCCACTTGTCAGTACTTTTTTTTTTTTCTTGGTATTTAACACACGTATCATCTCCACTAGCACATTTCTCCGTTTTCCCATTTATTGTAACACCCTTTCCCATAATGTACTACACACTAGTGAACTGAGAGGTCTACCACCAGGAAGGCTATGTATCTTAGTAGGATCTATTAATTTAGAATATGATCACTCCCACAATCACAAGAGATTACTATAAATTGATGTACTGGACACCTAATAGGCACATGCCTGCAAACTCTGTAACAACTGTTACCACGTTCTCACTCATATCTCCAAAACCAAGCTGAAAGGGACATCTGCTATTCTGAATAATTAATGGTTTTGGCTTATTACTACTATAGGTCCAAATCACAGATACATGGGGGATCAGTCATTCTAACCTGATGCAATGACAGGCATAATTATGGGCGCTCTCAAAGTTCCCTACAGCATTTAGGATGTTGTTTTTCATTACCATGGTATTCAAACAGGTATTCTACTTTGGAAAAAAATAATACTACCTGTCTGTGGCTTTTGGGATATAAAAAAACCCTATCACCAGATTCCAATAGTGTGTATTAGTTGTTTCTGCATTTGACCATGAATATCAGGGACTGATGAACAGCAATATTCTTGAGATATCTGTCCTTCAAGACCTTTAAAATGAGCTTGCTCTAGAGTGTGAGAGGTCTTATGTGATATGGAAGGCCCTCTGCTCCCTAAAGCCGTCGTTCTTCCACTTCCACCTTTTCTGATGGTTCTAGATCCGTGGCGCACCCTTTTTCTTGATTTTTGGAGAGCTATGAAAATCAGTTCTATTTAAATCCTGTTCAACTAACTATTTTCAATAGGTGCACATCAGTAGCCCAAGCTCAGAGAAAAATCTTATCTGCCTAAATTCTTCATGCAAAAGCCCAAAAATATTTTTCATGATTAAACAAACAGCTTCCTTAATATAATCTGTAGGCTATTTTTCTTTAATTCCAATAAGAAAATTTGTCCTGCACAGTACTGATCATATTGTTATCTAATAACTTGCAGCTAAAATGCTGCATGCCCCTTCAAGGACAAGGGACTAATTGGACAACGCTCAAAATATATGAAGAAATGGGCTTTGCTCTAAGAGGGGTCACAAACTTAAAAGTACTGCACGACTGTATGAGATTAAAAAATTATTTTTCAGTGAGACTCTACACAAAAATCTTCCTGAAGGAGAATCTTCCTGGAGAGAAGAAAGGAATGGAGCAGCTGAACCATTCCAACTGCTCAGCTCCGCCTCGGAACTAACGATCTGGCCCTCTCACTTACCAAAACGATCCCATATGGTTGTAGTGCAAGAACTAGACTGGATTTTAAAAGTAAAGTCACAAATGTACTCCTGCTTCTTTACTTTTTTGAAGCCTTCAATAGGTACCGGTTTCCAAATCACTTGTAGACTCAGTGAGAATCGCTTCCTATTTTTTAGATCAAAAGCCATCTGCCATCTTGAAAATACAATCAGGGAAAATGTTTCAGTGCTTATCAGAAGAGTTTCTATTTCTTAATGACAGCCGAAACAATGGAAAGATTTCTTCAGAATATAGAGTTTCAAGAATGAGTTTTATGGGTCTGTGAAAAGATACTGTGGAAGTAAGGGTGCATTTGAATTAGCACAACAAGGTCAAACGCACCATGAGAGTAGAGTGGGACTGTGTCACAAACTGCTGAAAGGGAAGCATTCAGGGAGCTCCTCCTAATAAAATAACCACTCTCTTCCATGTGTCTTCTGACAAAGAGAGAACTGCTCAAGAAGGGCCATTTTGCAAGAAAATGTCCCTTAGCTAGTATTATAATTTGGTGTATTAATACAAAGTTAATTGCCTAGTAGTTTTAAGTTATAATGTTTCAAATCTAAACAGTGTCCTCCGCTGTTTCCTCAGTTCCCTCCCTCTGCCCTCCACACAGACCTAGCAGATCCTTGTGTTACCGGATATAAGAGTCTGGTTCCAGTTCCTCAGAAGTCAAAAGCAAGGAAGTAAGGATTTTTTTTTGCTCCAGTAGTTATTAGGACAGTATCGTATTTGCCCAGTAATAGGAAAGGAGTGTATGCTCTGCAGTGGAAGGGATTTGGTAATATCAACCTCTTTGCCTCCCCACCACATCTGATAAGAGACCGAGCAACATCCTCAAAGCAAAATAAGACCTAAAAATGTAACAAGATTACATTTGGGTAATAGCACAGCACATATAGTAAGGCAGAAGGTCATGCTGAAGCTACCAAACCCCTAGATTTTACAAGAGTACAGAGAGATGAAAACATGTCAAAACCTCTTCCACATTGAGACCAATGGGATCAAAACATGCTTTTAAGTCAGTTACAGTCAGACTGTTTTCAGTCACTTCTTCCTTAACAACCCTCCCACACCTCCCAGCCCTTTCAGATTCAGAACTCTCAGTTTGAAGATCCAGAGGTGCCCTAGGTCACATCCCAGGCATATTTTTAGAAACATTTTCCCTTTTTTCCAGTCTGTGCTGGTGCACTCCTAGTTGCGTTCCTGATTTGCTTCCCTTTTACACCATTGCTCTGAGCCATCTATCTGCAGTCTTGTCTTTAGAGCAGTTTGTCTGCACAGATGACTTGCAGACATTCATTCCATCTCTGGTCTTTTCTGTCCATTTGGAATAGGCCCTTTCACTATTTCCTCCAATTTCTCTCTTGATAACCCACTGATGAACCTGTCACCTAAACCCAAATTCACACTAGTTAAAACCCAAACAACAATTCAAAACCCTGTTCTTGTTCAAAATGGGCAATTACTATATTTTCCAGATTTGTAAGTCAACACAGAACTGTGCTTGTTGGTTCCCCTCCTCAGTTCCAGAAACATCATTGCTAAATCAGGTGAACTTAACCAAAAAAAGGGATATGGTCTTCTATTACTGCATTCATAAAAGATCTGAACCAATCAATGGAAACATGCATGATGATATTATGTATGCATAATAGGCGTACCCAACATGCATTTATTTTTATTAATAGCTTACCTTTCTGCCCATGACGACTGCTAAACTTATCTCCAATTTCCGGACGTCTAGTTTGCCTCAACAACATTTTGATCAAGAAAGCATCCTCTGCATTTGATGAAATCATTACTTTTTCAATATAAGAATCAGTCGCACCTTTGTAGCTAGTATAAGATGACAAAACAGGAGGTTTACATCTATGAACCAAACACTAATTAGAAACGATTATCTGTGTATTGGTAAGCTTCTGGCTAAACTATAGTCTTCATGGAAATTATATATGGGATTTGTATATATGTATAAAGTTCTAGAATACAGTATGTTTCTGGAAAAGGAAAGGTGTAAGATACAATAGTAGCAAAAGGAGAATTAAACTGAAGTTGTACAGAACAAGGTATATTTTTTGTTATGTGGGCTTTTCTTGACAGAAAAAAGCTTCCTAGCATATTGCAAATTTCTGGATCTTCAGTTAAACAAACAAAAGCCAAATAGAGAGTTATAGTTGAAGAACGGAAAAATTAAGGCATACTGTCCTGACTGAAACTATGCGTCAGGTGCAGGTAAAGAAATGAACCACGGGCAGAACAAAGTATGAGGTACAGAAAGAGATTAACTCTATAGTCTGAGATGCAGAGATTTTGGAAGCAGGTGGAGGGAAAAAAAGGAAAAAAAAAGGTAGGCATAACAGCAGGAAGGAAAAAGAAATTATTGTGGTATCATCTTTTTTCCATATATTGCAGAATGATGGTAGAGCAGATCTTAATACCTCATTTGTGAGATTATTTTGTCTTGTTGTTCAGGTAGCAGAGATGGTCAAACTATGACACCTAAACTCAGAGCCCTGCATCCATGTCTTTACCTGGCAGGATTAGTTCTTTCTTCTTGATAATTACACTATTGCCTCACTTCTTTATTAATAACTTGTAGGAGAAAACCTAGAGCTTTCTATTGGTTATGAAACACATAGAAGTGTAGCAAAGCTAATTCTGCCTTTCCAATCTGGGCAGCAATTGCTTGCCTTGCTCTCTGCTAATTTACCAAACTGTCAAGGCTATTCCTGACAAAACAGTGTAAAATGCTTCATTATTTATTTATTCATTTTTACATTTAATGTAAAATGTTCATCTCACACACTTCGGAAGCTCCCTCCTCTTCTTTCAGGACAGGATGGGGAAAACTCTTATTGACTGTCCTTTCCCATTCACTGGTCCCTTGGTAAAGTATGTCTAATTGGAGTGGCCAGAATGAGCTGACTGCCAGCCTCCGAGATAGGAAGGCCTCCATCCCCTGACCTCCAGCCTCGCAAAGTGAAGGCTGAGCGCCAGTCAGCAGTGGACATCTTCTGTGGCAACCAATATGGAGGAGATATGCCCTCTCACTAAGTATACACATTCTCTGTCCTCTCACTGATCCTACTTTTCTCCTCTTTCTCCATCACTTCATCCATGAGTGACTCCTCTCCCCTCTGCCACTGTCTTGGCTCTCTCCTCAGTTTCTCCTGGGAACCTGCTCAGCGATTCCTCTCTATCCATACATCTTCAGGGGGCTTCCTCCCTCTCTTTGCAATTCCAGCCTTTCAGCTGTCAGAATCTATCTTATTAGTGATTAAGTGGCTTCTGAAAATAACCTAGGCTTTGAAAAATCAAGACCTAGAGATCTCGGTCTAATTTCCAGAGGGAAGTTTATTTCTTTGACTTTTCTAGGATTGAGTATTTTCTGAGATACTCTCTTCAATCTACCTTCCCCAACTATAAAGTTATGGTGCAACATACGTTACTGGTACATCTTTGTACTGTGGCTGCTGAGGCACACTGCTTCCTTCCAGGGGCGTCTGGGTTACAGTTGGCATAGATTTGTTCACAAGGACTTGCTTATTTTCTACTTTTTCACCTACACAGAACAAGAGGGGAAAAAAAAAAAAGCACCATGAAAACATATCTGACTACCTAAGTTAGAAATACCTTTTAAGCTTTTAAAAAAGGTAAACTGGAAGACAAACTGGGAGGAACATGTCCAGGAAGTATGACACGTTATTTTATTAAATACTGCATGGTAAGGGAATTATTAAACTGGCTTTTTTTTTTGTAAACCAAAACAGAACAGTTTGGACACTGGGTGCACAATGAGACCAGCTACTCAACATACCCTAACTCTAAAGAATACACAAAAGCATCTGAAGTCATCTGCAGTTAGTAGGGAGAAAATTAACGAGCAACATTGTAACTGACAAATTTTAGAAATTCACACCTAAATTCGGGACACCACATGAGTTCCACAATGAGTTGTTCAAGAATACTTTCAGTGCCTCCTTGCAATTACTTTTTCCTATTGCTTCTGGTCTCATATATCGGCTATTTTCGCCTCAGTTCCCTTATCCTGTCCTTCACATAGAAAACCAGATTAGTAGCATGCCCAATGATACTAATGCACACCAAGTACCTGCTTCCCACCTCCTCCACAAAATTACACTGAACTTCAGCCTATGTCTCCTTTCTGTCCAAAAAAACTATTTCAAAGGGGTTTTTACCTACACACTGAGAGCAGCCACAGTCTGGAGTCCACCTCAGTCTTATCTATCTTCATACTTCAGAAGATTCTTGCCTTTTTTTTTTTTTTTAAATTAACTTTGAAAGTTCCACCGTGATGTGTTAAAGAGCAGAAGTGACCCAATTGTGTTGCTATAATGGGATGAACTTTAGTGCCTTTTACACCACCTTTCTTATTGAAGTATGACAGTATGGGAGGATGCTTTTCTCAAATTTATTTCCACTGGAAAGTTATATACCTGGTATCTAAGTAAGGTATATAAGGTGTGTAAGTATGGTTACTTATGAGGTACTACACTACTCATGAGTAGTGACATTTATTTTCTCATTTCTCCAAACATATTTCTAAAGTGTTAAAACCACAAGGTTTTATTTCCTCCAACAACGGCATTAACTGATAGCACGCTAGGAGGCTTTGACATATGAAATAAAAATATTAAGGAGTCTATCCTTAAAAAACAATGATGACAGAACATATGAAGAGACAAACAGTTAAAAACTACAGTATTCAAAGTTTGCCAGGTTGGGGATAAGATGAATAATACAAGTTCTAATGCACCAATAGATTCACATTATTCAAGACACACTCTTCTGCTTAAATATAAAGCTCCCTCTTCTCATGTACAAAAAACCCCACAACCCAATGACTGGTACCACACTGCTTTCAGAAACTAACATTTTTAAATTTTCCATTACAATACCGTACCTTCAAGAAACAAAAATTAGTAACACTAAGTTAGTTTTGCACAAGAAATGCACAAGAAATATAAACACATTGACATACCTGGAGAGCAGATACCATCAGCATCTAAAATTTCATGGCGCCAGATTGGTTTACGGGTAGCTGCATCCAACATCGGACCCATAACTTTATCAAATGTCTGGTTTGTGTAACGCTTCAGTGTACATTTGGCATTCTTATATACAAGACACCTTCCAAAACCTAAAATGTTAACACAAACTCATCTGCCTAGGAGTTCAAAGACTTTTTATAACACATGATGAGAATAAAACAAAAATGCTGATCCAGTCTGCTGAGCTACAATATATAATTTTTTTTATTAGTTAGATTATTCGTTGTCTTGAATATGCCTAACATTGTACATGGATACCTAGTAGCTCACAATTTAAAAATCAGATCATGCACACCACTTTTTTTAGACCTTGACTACGATCGAAATCTGAAGTTGTGCTAATCCTCTTCTATACCTCTGCATACACACACATGCATCATTTCCCTTACCTTTGATGGTCCACAGGGAGACATAACATAGGAGAAAAGACTGTAACAGGACGAGAACAGCACCTCTTCCTTTCGGGAGTTCTAAGAAACGTGAACTTTCACTCATGTTTGTGGTTGGCACAAGCTAGCCTACCAGGAAAGTACCGATTGAGTGCTTCATATAATCACCCCATTACTGACTTTTTTTGCCAGCTGAAAGAATTCTGAATTACATATATTGTTAAAAAATAGGTTTATTCTGTATTTTAGAGGAGAAAAGCAGCATCTCTGGAATTTCTCTCTAAGCACAGCAACTAGCCACAATACTAAACACTTACATCACATTTAGAATTACAGACAGCCAAGAGCAATGCTTTCTAATAACCCTACATTATTTTAGTTCATTTGAAAGATGGTTGCAGCCACATACAGTACATCTATATCTTTAGATTATGTCAAGTAACTCCTGACAAGCACAACAGCTCTCCCTGCAAATGTTACCAGTCTACCAGAAAAGAAAACATTCAGTTTTAAATCATGCCTGTTGTTGTTTTAGAAAAGGAGGCATAAATTAAATGCAGCAGACATTAATGCCAAAGATACATGTCTAGGAATACTATTATTGCTGCCTAGCAACTAGGAGGAAGGGGGGGTGTGTGGGGAATAAAGTCATGGAAGAATCTGATTTTGGCCACCCAAAACTAAAACGAATTTGATCACACTGCACTGTCTTCTCTCAAGGGAATTTATTTAGAAAAGAGAGAGAAGAGAGACTAAGTTTTCAGGCAACTCTCCTTCAACCCCCAGCAGCATTAACATAAAGTGCTGAAGAATCATGGAGAGAGACAGGCCAGACTGGCACAAACATAGGTTTCACTTAGTTAGCTTCTATTTGGTGCTTATGTATGTTGATTTAAAATATACTGCACTACGTAGTTTTTGTTTGTTTGCTTGTTAAGGAAGTGGGTAATTAGTTTATCTCTGAATAAACACTAAATTATTTTGCTTTAGACAATACTACTATTTTCCCCTCAGAAACTAGGCAAGACTGCTATTGCTCCCTCAGAGCATCAAGTTCACAATGACACAAACTGCCATGTGTTCCGTTCCTTTCCCAAATACATTCAGAGGTCTAATTTCATCTATTGCGTTTGTTACTGCTGAAAATAATGAGACCTCCCCTGTTAGTAATGAACAAAGGTTCAGGTAACCATCTAAAGAGTAAGCCCAACAGAACAGATTATCTAATGCTTTACAGATTTTCTGTAAACTAAGTATCTTAAAAAGGGACCATTTACATTTTTGTATTTGGGGTCAAAATTTAGTAGTTTTTTCTTATAATATCCATACTCAGAAGTTTATTCACGTGTTGGCAACTACACTGCACTATTGCAAGTATGGAATTACAACCACTCTTCATACAGAAAACAAACAAAAGCATTCAAAGCAGTTTTGGAATTCAATTTCTTAATTGGACATGTACTGTTCATAACTGCAATAAAAGTTATTATAGGATAACACCACTAGACATGTTTACTAAAATACGTATTAAAACACACATTAGATTAGTGGGAAAGAATTTATGGTTCTTACCTCTGTCCAAAGAGGCCTTGTTTAAGACAAGAGCATCTTCGATATCGTAACCACTGTAGCTCATCACAGCGACTGTGGCATTCTGTCCAGCAGGCAGTTTTTCAAAATCTATCAGTTCAATTGTTTTTGTTTTTACCATTGGCTTTTGCGGATAGGCTAGAAGATACATAAGAGTATCTATCCTGTTTCTTTGATTGTATCCAATAGTACCTGCATGTAAAAGAAAAACAAAAGCATGTGAACATTAGTGAGTTTCCTCAAAATGTTTTGGCTAAAAAATTACCAAAATGCAAATGAACCAAAAACACAAACTGAGGAATTTCATCTAATAATAGAAATGCTTCAAGAAAAGAAGGGGGAAAAATCATAAAAGAGACAAAACCAAAACAACTTTACATTATTATATTTAAATAAAGATATAAGTGGCTTCTCAGTTTAAGCTTCTGAAAATAATTAATTTTTTCTTAAACAGGGAAAACCTAAGCATGAAGACAAAAAGAACAATAGTAAAAGAAATCAAAGTCAAGTCCTATATGACTGAATGCAAATAAGATTTCTTTTTTAATCATGACACTGAATAACAGCGCCAAGTATGAAGTTTGCTTTTACTGTTCTAATAGCCATAGGAGTTTTCTAGAGAGCTGAACTCGTGTTCCATTGACCTGATCCAAAATTTCATGAGAATCAATAGAAAGACTCCCATTGAGTTCAAGAGGAGCTGTGGATCAATCTCTGCGCCTTCCACATCGTATTTCCTTCCTTTTTCTGGGCAATAATTAGTTCAACAGCAGCCTGTGTTAGAATGTCACAAAGCATGAACAAAGCATACAGTTAGCAGCAGCCAAGACTGATTTACTTTCTGAAATTAGAGGCGTCATTGCTAGAAAGACTACAGTAGAAGTTCACGCACAATATATTTGTCTTTTTACATGAAATTAATTTTAAATTTACGGTTCAGAATTCAATCCTTTGTATAGACCTCCCAGCTTGAGACTGAAATTTTTGGCTCTGTCCCATCAGACTGCCAAAATGTCTTCTGAAATCTGAGGAAAAAATAATTAACACCCAGCAGGGAAACATAAACTGTTGTGTAGCAGAACAAAAGTTAAGGCAATCGTATGTTATTAGAGTTTGCTGTACCAGGACGATGCTATGTCTCTAAGCAATTAAGAAATTATAGTCTGAAAAGTTAAAGTTTTAAAGTTTTAAGTACTAAATGTTCTGCAGTACTTGTGCTTAGGAGGTAAGTCTTTCAAGACCTTTCCATTTTCTCCTGCAATTTCAGAAGCTGGCTCCTTTCAAGGAAAGGTCAAAGCAGCCAGTGCTTATTGAAGACTTCACATAGCCGAAATATAGTACAGCTGAACACAAACCTGCTCTTAGGGGAGGCTAGCTTCATGTTTTATATGCATCTACTTGCAATTACCAAATGCCTGCATTTAAATAAAATGTCTAGAAAATCAAGTATCTAAAACCAGGCAGCATCATGGGCAGTTCCAAAGATCTACCCTGTCCTTGGCACTAAGCTCTCTCTCCTAAACCACCACTTGTCCAGCCTTCCCAAGGACAAGAACGGGGAGACAGCTCAACAGATACTGTCTGAAAAGAAACTCTTACAACTGGCTCTTGCATGTCTGGTCTTTCCTTGTTTCTGGAAAGAGGTTTTGAAGCCATGGGCACAGCATTTTTAAACGTCAAGGAAGATTTGGTAGAGTTGACAGGCTTTAGTTGTCTCTTGCTTTTGAGCAGTTGCTTTTCCGTCTTTTTCTTGAGAAGGAAATTAATCATCCCTGAGGAGTATTTTCTATCTCCAGCAAGAAGCAAGCTGGTAGGGCCTGGATTCACCAACACTGAAGACTCTCCCAGACACACCTGGAAAGGACCACTATCTGAAGGCTCTACTTCTAATATTCCCTTAGCCTAAAGTAATAGACATTGCTTTCATTGTACTTTGATAAACAAACTAGTTTTCCCACTATACAGGTAGGAAAATCTACTTCCGAATTAAAAGACTTAAGAGGTTTAGATCGTGTCTTCCTTCTGCACCTAAAATGAATAATCTGTGTGCTTTCAGAATAGGCTGTCTGCTGTAGAGCTCATCTTAAAAGTTTCATGGATAGGTACATTTTCCTGTTGTTGAGAGAAATCTTCTCCTGAGTATGTCGCATCAACTTTCACATTTGAAATGCTTGCCATTTTTTTCTCTTCTGAGATGCTTATATGCTGTACCTCTATAGTTCACTCATTAGGGATGCTAAGATGAGATAAAGTCTGGAGCACGGATCATAGCTAAACTTACAGAAACACAGAGTGGTTCAGGTTGGAAGGGACCTTAAAGATCATCTAGTTCCAACCCCCCTGCCATGGGCAGGGACACCTCCCACTAGACCAGGCTGCTCAAAGCCCCGTCCGGCCTGGCCCTGAACACTTCCAGGAATGGGGCATCCACAACTTCCCTGAGCAACCTGTTCCAGTGTCTCACCACCCTCACAGTAAAGAATTTCCGTGAAATATCCAATCTAAATCTACCTTCTTTCAGTTTGAAACTGCTGAAAGCTTCTCCTTTATAGCCCAGCAACAATCTGTTGGAGTCCCCGATATATCAGGGATCACACATGACACTTCTATGTGTTTCAGATGATGCGAATTATTTCTCTCTCAGATGCTTCACATATTTCAAAGTTGGTATTTTTATCAGAGGTTCAGATAAACCTAACGGAACTGTTACTGTTTGCATCAGACCAGGAACCTTGAGCAACTGACGTTACTGAGATTTTGAACTTCAATAATAAATCGTTTTCAGGCAATTCTTCAGGGGCTGAATGCTGTATCATATCAAGTAGAAAACGTATACGTATATGTCAATGATGGATATCCTAGCAGGAAAGAAACTGACTAGGGAATGATTCAAGAGCACAAGTGAAATAAATTAGCCAAACAAGCATGCCGTACATGGGCAATTATTTGTCCTAATTGCTATGATTTAAAGGTTATACAAATAATGTCTTCTCTAGACTGGTCTAACAAACCACAGCCTTAAACCACAATCTGCTTATTTGAAATTAAGAAGCCACTCTCTTCTTCTGAGGGCTGGTGTGTTGTGACGAGACCTCTGTGTGGGCGTTGAAATAAAGGAAGTCACTAGCTTTATTTCTGTTTTCTCTCTGAAAGAACAGAGCCCTTGTTTGCTTCAGCCAAACAGCCAAGCAAAAGTAAAGTATAATTAAACTTCACCATAACAAACCCTGCTCACAATGACCCACATTTATAATTATCCCAACAGCAAGAACCAATTTTTTTTTCATTAGTAATTAGCCTGGTTTAAAGCAAAACACACAAGGTTGACCTGGATACAAAGATCATTTTCTTGCTTTTCTTAGCACTTGGTATATTGTGAATGCATGTGTGCATTCTCTCCTTTTTTCCTTTACCTGACAAGTTGTTTTTGTGTTTTTTTTTTTCTTTTAAAGCATCATTTGATCATTCTTCAGGGTGAAGTAATCTCTATAAAAATGCTAAATGCTATGTATTGATATGTAGCATAAATGAGATATCGTTATTCTGATGCAGAAAGTTTTGAGAACTCACCAAAACAAACAGCCAGCTAAAATAAGCATTTATCCAGTTCTCTGGTGTATTTCTTACAGCAACATTAAACTGTACAACCAAAATTAACAAGGATACAGAAATCAATCTACTTAAGATATGAGCCAAAAGGGCTGTTATTGCACATGCCAAGAAGAGAACTGCTGTAATCCTGTATTTCCTCTGATTTCACCATGGATTTTCTACTATTCTGTCCCTCACACAAACCAAGAGAGAAAGGAGTACAGTTTTTAAATGCTGCACCGAACCTTGTGGAGGGGGCTCCAACTCAGCTCAGAGAGATTTTCACAGGACATGTGTTAGAGTGATTTGGATGTTCAGCACTTGAAATATTCTTTTCACCATAGAAAGATTAAGAAGTCAGTTTAAAATATTATGGGTAAAGTGGGGGAAGTCGTCTGGCTCATTTCTGTCTCAGCACTTCCGTGTCTGCTACCAGGGAGAGCAGAGCTGGCAAAAAGCAAAAAAAGTTGGTGCCTGCATAGCAGAGCACAAACGCTGCTCCTCAAAGAGCAGTACTAGAACTGAAGCCTGGCCACGAAGCACCCAGGTCCAGCTGTGGTGACCAGCAACAGCTGGTTTTGTTTTGATGTTTATTTCAATTCTCTGCCCAAAGGCTAGCCGTATAAAATTTAGGAGCACTTTAACTCTCGGCCCACTGACAAGCCTTTCGTAACTGTCAAAAACCAACAACCCCCAAGCACTCAATTCCTTGAAGCACATTAGTCTTCTCAGTTTTAACGCATTCATCTGGTTATAGCACAAGGCAAAGCAGTATATCAAGGGCTTTGCTACTTCACAGAAGCCAAGCAGAATGCCCGTGAGACAGTGAGAGGGTTTTTTGCACAATTATCTAAGAAGTTGCATTAACGTAAACTTCTGCAGCAAAGCTCTCGCCCAGCTACCACCCTCTCCTCAAATGCTTTCTGCTCTTTCACAGGTTAAAGTAATAGTTGAACACCCAAACCTTCCTTTCCTTATTCAAGGCTTGCAATATGACATTTGGGTTGAAACTGGAGTGCGCAATTGGGCTGTGAGAGCATGCAGCTTGCTTTTGTGTACCCACACTGCCGCTTTTACAGATGTGCATGTGCATGTACAATACAGTGGATTACTGGCAGGAAAATGTGTATGTTTTCATTTCTCACATTAAGCTTTTCTACAACGCTTCACAGTCACAGAGGTACAGTGTGTAAAACTGACTGATTTTCTATGTCTTAATGGAATTGAAAAGCTCAATTTAAAATTATTCCTCTAATTGTAGGAGCGTTTGATCCTCTTAAACATTATTTTAGCAACATGTGGAATGGAAATAGTAGAGACTCTTGTATTTTAATCTTAAATACTTCTCAGATGTTAAGCTACAACTGTTATCTTTGCACTGAAATGTCAATGTTCAGATGAGGTTCTTGCAGCTGCTGTTGTATTTGCCACCTAATCATAACTTCCCCTCAGTCTTACAGTTCAACCCGCAACATATGGTAAATTATCTACGGCAAAGCAGAGGGATTTAATTTCAATTTAATTTCACTGAAATCCAGTTTGCTCACTAAGCACAGCTCTAGTCCTCCAACAAGATGACTCATTCTGCCAATGAAAGGGACATATTTTTCAGACATTTAGTGTTATCCTGTAGAAATGTTAATATTTTAATAACTAACACTTGCCAGGGATACTGGACTACAGACCCTATTGGAAGCCCTGATGTCCAC
This sequence comes from Rhinoptilus africanus, assembly GCA_013400135.1. Lineage (NCBI taxonomy): Eukaryota > Metazoa > Chordata > Aves > Charadriiformes > Glareolidae > Rhinoptilus > Rhinoptilus africanus. Next base: position 27,595 of record VXBO01004456.1, on the reverse strand, counting down.
CCTCCATTTACTTGTGCTTTCACACCTTTCTCTAGCTTGATGTTGATTAAAAAAGAGCAAAGACTGTCCAAAGCTGCTGTCACAGCCCCGTGACGCAGTCAGCGAGGGTCAGCGTTGAGGAGCCCGAGGCTCTCCTTTCCCAGCCTCAGCCCTGCGGCTCCCTCCATGCCCCCAGGTTATGACAGCTGAGGGTATGACACAGTGGACTTGGACATGAGACTTTCCACATGGCAATGTTGGACCAGGAGCTGCTCTGCAGTTTCAGGTTGGGGAAAGAAAGCAAGAAGTGTGACAGGGTTTTTTGCACAGTATCTAAGAAGTTGCGTTAATTAAAGTGGGGGTTTGAAGCACTACATCACATCTCTTCATAAATACAAACAGAAAAAAGTACGTGTAATGTTTCAGGAATATCCCCATGTCTCATTTGATCAGTAAGTGTGGAGAAAAATATTTTCTGCCCCTACACATTGCCACTTTACGATGGCTTTTTTTAAAGTAGTTATTACAAAAAGCTTCAGGTGTTTGCAGATACTTCAGGCAGAGCAAAATATAGCTCAGGTCATGTGCCAACTTTAAAAATGTACTTTTATCTGTCTGCTTATTCTTTGAGTCAGGTGTTTTGTCATAACAAATCGAAACAAAGGCTTTTTTTATTGCTCAAGATATTCAATGGCTTTTGTGTTCCTAGCGTCAGCAGGAACGTCAGAGGATTGTATCCAAGGAGCTAAATGTGCGAGACCTAGGGTCAAAGCAGCTGAATACACCAACCTCAGAAAACACAGACAATGAATTGCAAATGACACTCAAAACAAAACGGGGAAAAAAACCTTCACACAGAAAACTACAAAAGAACTCCACAGATACTGAATTGGCTTTCTGTACACACTGATCCTGCTTAACTGTGTGTGGTAACTAACCAAACCTTCTGAGACTAATAGTCATAAAATAGAGACTCGGGGGTGGGGGAAGGATAATGGGATGGGGGAGAACTGTAAGGAAAAAGATTGCATTGCTCCTCTTCCCCCCCTCTTTTTTTTTTTTTTTTAAATTTAGAGGGAGGACATGCATCTGTTGCTATTTTATGCTATTTTGATGTGCTGAACATGACGGTTCAGCACAAGGCAGTTAATTTGCTATTAATTCTGATGGAGAAATCTCACAAAAGGTGCAGTGTTTCCGTTTCAAAAACACAGCACAAAACAAATGGTTTCAAAAACGTAACAGAAGTGGTATTTTTTTCATGACACAGAGTTGTTCTACTCTAGCTTTCAACTTGTGAGCAAGCCATCAATATAAGACATAAAACTGGCATGTACAGAACAAGACTGAATACAGCTGTCTGAACTAATGTACTGGACAGGTTCTTCCTGGGACTCACTCTGGCTTGATCACAGGCCGTATGACTTGGATGCTTTAATACTAGTTTAGCTGTGTATTAAAGGAAGGATTAGAAATTACCTAGTGTCAATTACCCACAACAGCAAATTGATAAAATGGTTGGTTTTTAATGACCAGCTATCACATTTGTAAAAAGAATTATTAAGTGATTAAGGAAATTAATTTTATTTTTTCAGTCATTTTGCTGACAGGTCGTTACTTGCATTCTTTATCCAAAACAGAAAAAGCCCCAAATCAAAACTACTGCTGCAGGAAGTGTTTGAGTAACTAAGCACTCTCTCTTGTACGTTTTGATTCCTCCTCTTCTCTATAATGTCAGTGGAACTAGTTATTTATTTATTTTTAGGGCATCTACTCAATTATTCATGGAAACTCTCCTCTCTTCGTGCTCTGTCTCTCTCTATGAGAGCACTTTCAAACTCTTTTTTTTCTGGAAACTCACAGCAAATCACAGCATAAAGAGAAACAAATCCAATTCTGTCAATCCTGCAGCTATGCTGAAAATGTGAAAGTCACGACGATTATCAAAAAAACCCCAAAAAAAGCCAAGAGTGCCCCAATTTCTCCAGATACGGTCTCCGTTAAGCAAAACTGACTGATATGTTTTTTCTTTTTAATTTTTCCAACTTGCTGAGGTAAATTCTTTTTTTCTTAAAGCTAAAGAAGTGTTCTTTTCCTCTACCTAGCAAAGCTTTTACATGAACTAGGAAAGAAAGAATTTCTCTGTTTTGTCACTTCTGCTACACAGCTTCAAAAACTACATCACACTCCAAAAGGGAATAAAGTCTTACCCATTGCTTGTTTTCCCATGGCACACTGGTAAGTGTTTCTTGGGGACTGGTTGTGGTGAGGATACGGAATCAGCCCAGCACAGACACCAAGAAGCGTGAAAGGCTCTATCTCCAAATGCGTTGTATCTCTTAAAAGAAAGAGTACCAATTATAGCAGCCTTGTGAACAAACAGCTTAACTAGAATTTATTTAATTTAGTAGCATCTCATAATACTGCAGTTAAATTCTGTTCAGGAAATGTCAGTATGACCTCAAAATATTGATTCACTATGGGATTTTATTTTTTTATTAAAAAAACCCCAAACCACTCTTTCTTTTTTTAAGTGTTTCCACATGAAAAGAAATCAAGGAGAAATAAATGAAGGTTTATGAATTTCCATCATGGAGGAAAAAGACTCCAAATAATGACAACCTGAGGGAGCTCAGTGGCAATAAAAAAAATCAGTTTATATAGCAAGACCCAAAATGCCTTAAGGAGTGTTTTCTCATGTAACGAGAGTCCTCCACATCAAATTACCAGTTTCAGAGACTCAGAAATCCACTGGGGAGGTGGAGGAAGGAAGAGCAAGACAAGACTCAGGTATTGAAAAAAACTCTGTAGTTTTAGTTTTCCAAGGTCAGTTATATAACATCAGTTAGAGGGAAAACATCTGTGTCCAAACCAGATCCAGTGCCATGGGTGATGCAGCATCATAAAACACTATTTGAAAAGCTCGGCAAATATTTTGCAAATGATTATGTTGTTCAAAGGCAGTACTGATGAGAAGTAAAAAGACAGAGACAAGGAGTAAAGACAGAGAGACAACAAAATTTGTTGAACCTGGCAAGATCTGCAGAGGAGAAAGTCCATGCTCAATGAAGACAATTAAATCATGGTGTGCATTGGGATGCAAGTGAAGTGACTAATAACGAAGGATGAAGCGTACAATAAAGCTTGGCTGAAGAAGATCTGCTTTTTAAAAATCAAGAGAAGTAACTAGGAAATGGGGAATTTTTAAATAATTATAACTAAACCTATCCAAAGCGGATCTTTCACAATATTTTGGAGTTATTACACAGAGCTTGGGTTTAGGCATACATTGCTTCTGCCACACACCTGTCGTGCTTTCTGAAAATCCCATCTTTAGTGTTTGACTTCTCTTGGATGTCTTTTGGAAGACTTTTTTTAATTAGTTAAACAAATTAATTTGATTACTAAACTTTAAGACCTTGCAAAGGAAATGACTGGAAAAGTTTTTGTTATGACAACACTTAAAAGACGGCAAAACATCAAGAGTTCAAAAAGCCTGAGGAATTACCCACAAGTACATACGGACTGAAGACAAAGACCAGCAGGAACTTACATAAAAAAATGTATATGCTATGGAAAAAAATGAAATCTGAAAAAAATCCAGAAAACCTGAGCAGCAAGCCTAGTGAAATTATCTATCAGTCCCAGAAACCTTTATAAATCACAGATACGCTTGAGCAACTTAAAAGTCACCTGCTGGCCAGAAGATAGCCACATTTTTCTCCATGTGTGACAAAAAGCAGCTACGTTGATTGAAGCTTGCCTTAAGAAAATCTCAACTGCAGTCAAGTAATGGTCTCAAGAGCCAGCAGCAAACTTAAAGCACAGGCTACCCCCTTGTTCTGCAGAACTTCACCGAACTGCTGACACTTCTCAAAGAATAAAACAAGAGGCTTAAGACTTATTGATAGTGAAGACAGCAAATTTCTTCAGAAAGTACTAGTGCATGGAACTACATATACATTTTCAGATAGGGTATTAAACACAAGTATTCTTCCATTGAGTTCAATCCTATTTCAGCCAAAGAAGATGCAACCTATGTGTCTTAATGAATCATTCCAGAGTGCTGATGAGACACCTTCAAACTTTACAGAGCTGTTCAATTTCTGCAAGTCAAAATGCCACTGCCAGAAATGGGCCCAAGAAAGGAAGGCAACCTCACGAGTTTGAAAAATCAGAGTTACAAATAGGTAAGGAAGAAATTGAACTCATTAAATAGAGTCAAATCCTCCAAAGAAAAAAACCCTAATTGGATTGGAAAGGTAAAGAGAGGATACTGTAGCTAAAAGAAGCCTACATTACAAAAGAAGGAATGTTAATGAGAGACTTCACAATAGTGGATTGTGTCAGTTGTATTACCAGAACAAGTTGTACCAACATGGTCACACCATTTAAAATGCAAGATGATCAGCTAGGGGAAGGGGGTCCACAAATCAGCTATCCAGGATGTAGGGAATATCATTACTAAACACAAGGAGCAATGTGCTCATACGGTGCAAGCTCAGATACTTATGGTGCTATTAGCTACAAGCACTACAAACTCAAAACAAGTTGATGGACAAGACAAGAATCTCCCGAACTTTTTGGCAGTTATGGTGGAGTCATTTCCTCCTACTAGTCCATTGGAAGTTCACAATCTCCTCCTGTTTTTGACTGAACAGGGATTTCCTGTGATACGCTTCCATTAATCTTCCTAGATGAGTCAGGTGTCCTGTAACTTAAACTTTTCAGCTCTGGTGCTTTGTGGAAGTTATTTAATTTTGGCACAAATGACAGGAATTGTGTGTGCTCTTCTTTGGCCATGCATTCAGAAGCCAGCCAAGAGCATACGAAAGCAATTTCTTAAAGTGATAAAGTCTTCAAAAGCTTGGGCAGGAGCAATGCAATTTAATTAGCAGAGTTAATGCATTTCAACTGGCAAAGGTTAGAGATAACTGAAGGTCTCATCCAGCTCCACTAAAATAAATGATTTACTTCTATTGGCTTCCATGAGTACTTGACCAGGACAGAACATCTCGAAAATGCATCTTCTGCATAAATCTATTGATCAAACATGTCATGGAGATAACTTCCTACATCTTGTATGCAGCCTTCAGTTGACAGGATATCGTCACAGAAACATCAAAAAAAGTAGAAAGACGGGACTTAAAAATTTAAAAGAATCCTTCTTTTAACATGGGGTCTCTCTCACCACAGTCACAAGACACAGAAAAAAAAAAACCAAAGCACCAGGTCCTTCATATATGTGGAAAACACAAAAACTCCGGAAATCTTTCTAAATGAAAATCGCATACCAGAAATGGGTTTAACATATGTGGTGAAGAATACACAGAATGATACAGACATTTTTATCAGGGCTGATTATACATCCAAAAGTTAAAGGGAAGGTCTCATTCCAGCACTTCAGACATTTAGTGTAAGCTGGTTGTCTAGGGTCCTTCTACAGCCATAAGAGAGATTTTTCCAAATGGCAATCATGACATGCTAAGATTATCCTTAAACAGGTGGAAACCATTTGCTTTCTGGAATCCTATTGTATAAAATTACTTATGATAAGCAGCCCAATGATCAGAAAAAACCAAAGAGCCACATCCAGAGAAACAGAGGATATACCTTTAAGTACTTTGTATTTTTGAGAGTTAGAAGCAGGAACCAATCTCCCAAAACTCAATAGCTAAACCATTTTTTGTAGCTATCCCATGGATAATTTAGGATGTGTGTAAATAGATTTTTTTTCTTTAGCTTTCATCTGGAGTTGTTTCAACTATTAGCAAGGGAGCAATGTGCATATAACATAACAAAACAGTAAGCTTATTAACATGTTTGCATTTCAGAGCCACCCCATGAAAATTTTTCCTGAATGAGTGTTTAGTCTGAATGCATACTTACTTATTAATTGTATGTTCATATAGTGCAATGTTACAGTCGTTTTCTTCATTCACATCCAAATATTCAACAAGGCCTTCGTGCAAGAAATCTTCAAAATTCCTACAGTTAAATTAAAAAAATATACTAGAAGTACAGTCTTTTCTTATATTTCTGCAAAAATAAATCTATATAATGCATATATTGAAAGAATATAATGTTAGAAGTTAAACTAGAGAAATACTTTTATGTTAATGGTTCTGTGCATTTTACGTATTTAAAGAAAAATGGCTTTTTTAAAATAAATTCCCTTGCCCATTCACTGCTTCACAGTCTGACTGACCAATGTTACTTATTTGAACATTGAAATAAAATCCTCCTGTATGTATTCATCATCGCTATAAATGTAGACAAGTGTAAGGGTAATCTAGTAAGTTTTTGTGATGGTTTTGCAAAATTTAGTTAAATTTAAATGCTCGTGAGTAAATGTGTTTTTTTAAAAACACCCAAACTAAGAATTTGCAAGTGGTTTCAAAACTAATTCTGAATGTGCCTAGTTTAGGGTGGTCAAGCTGATATTCCTTTGAAGTGTTTGATCTTTCAATCAGGAGAAGGATGACACTGCCTCAGGCCTTATGCTTGCAGAAAGATGAGGCTGTGAGATGTATTTAGTCTATATAATCACCAAATTTCATAGCGGTAACAAAATAAGACCACCAGACTTAATTTGACTTTAAACAGAAAACCTCCAATCCACTGATTATTAATTTATATAGGAGAGCAGACTTCTCCTTTACATAGCTAACCCCAAGATTCTGAAATAATGAGTGACTGAAGTATTTCCACACAGTATTTACAGATAGATGTGACTATGAATACGGTCCACCTGAATTGTGTACCTGTATCCCTGAGCCAGTTCTTCCATATGCTTGTTTGTAACTGCAGGCTTTTGCTTCTTGACAATTATGTAGGGTCTACAATTAAAAGAAAAAAAGGACTATC
>VXBO01004456.1:0-16425 GCA_013400135.1 Rhinoptilus africanus | reverse complement strand
AAAAAAAAAAAAAAAAGATGGGTCAGCATCAATTGTTTGGTTGAAATAACTGGACGATGTCTTTAAAGTAAAACATACAAAACTGTTTTTCTTCCTCAAGCTAAAGGCTAAAGCTGTTTCTGTAATAATAATGCATGTTTCTAGAAAAATTGCCGGTTGGTACCACAAAACAGAACATTTATTACAGGACAAAGGGATAAGAGTTTATGACTCCTCTCTTTCTTCTCTGATCAAAAGAGAACAAGTAGCTCTGCTGCAAAAATGGAAGGCCCCACATCATTCTTATACAGCCAAATGACTTCTAAACAGTTTCCAGCCAGTTCACTCAGGTAGGAGAATAGAAAGTAATAGAGCAAGGAGAACTGGGATGTAAACAGATGGGATGGGAGAAGACACACAAGTGGCGTTATCAGGCTGAGGATAATTTATCTCTCTAGAAACCTCCTCATCAGAATTCTTCCTCTGATGGAGGATTACCTGCTTCAAAATAAACAATGTCTCCATTCCTCAGCACAAGAAATACTCAAAGCAAAATAGAAGTTCCTCACCTCTCCTTCAGGAGTGTCAGATGGGCAGAGCATCCCCCACTGAGATGGCTGTAGTGACCGAGGACCACTCACTTTCCTTGTCTTTTCAAACTGAGAAGAGATTCTAGTCATCATTCCCAGAGCTGATATATAAGACAAGCGGGACAATACCTGCGTCACTCCTTGGCGGTCCATTTTGAATCTCTTCAGAGACCAATTTCCCTGTAGAATAAAATTATCATTTCAAAAAAGTTATTGCAGTTTAACCCTGTCTCGACAGTACATGTCTTTTTTCAGTATGTAGACAGAATGATATCCGAGGAGCTTCACACAGCAAATGTTGCCTATTTATATAAAACAACTTTCTAATTATTGCATATACACTACTAGTTACAACATACTTGTACTACGCATTCAAAAAAGTTGAAAAAAAAAACTGCTCTTCCAAATGAAAGGATACTTTTGCTATTATGTATTTGATCACACAAAGATTCTTCATCACCTGTCCCTCACAGGTAAATCAATTCTCGACTTTATCTAAATTAAATTACTTTCTGTTCTCCCTTTACAGATTTTTCAAATATTTTTAAAAAAGGTATTTTGAGTGAAATACACTCAACAGATCCCACAAAATTTCAGTACTGCCTTTTTTGTGATTTGTTATTTTGGTAGGAAACGCAGGCATTTATGCTGGAGAAGTCTGACATCAAAGCCACCTGTACTTTCTTGAAGACTTTTGTTTTTAGAATCCAGAGGAAAAAGACTCACTGATGTGTCTTCTCACAGAAGTGAAGTGTGGAGGGGCTAGGTCTATCCAACTTCCCTGATAGGATTACACCAAATAAGAAATGCAAGATCCATGCAAATGTCAAGAGTTTCATGTTTCGGGACTGTCACTTGTGGTTTTAATTAGGAGAACAGAAGAGTTCAGAGAACGTTCTAGGATGCAATTATGTTTCCATGCCAAGCAGATTTAATAATCTCTACTGTAAGATCTTGATATTCGGTGCTACAATTTTTAACTTCATGACATCTACTCCGTATGCATTTCCCACTAGCACCTGAGTCAGTAGATACCGCAAGTTACTGTCCCAATTACTGCTGTTTACCTTAGCCACAACGTTACTGCTCAGTCCAAAGGTAATGAAAATCTCAAAGGTAATGCTTTCCCAAGGATTGCTTTCTGCTAATTCCAGTAGCCTTTTTGATCAACTCAGCTCAACAAGACTAACAAATCATTTGAAACTCGTTTGCTGTACTACACTGAAATCCTTAAGAGTGTGATTTGCTTGGCTTCTTTATTTATACGTTAACAGCACAATCCATTTTGTGATGAACAGCAAAATCCAGCATCCACCCAAACAATTTTGCTGTTTGCTTCCACTGGAGCGACTACCAAATAAACTTCCCTTTGTTCCTTGTTACAGAAAATGGGAAGACATATTAGGAAAAATTTCTTCACAGAAAGAGTTACCAAACATTGGCACAGGCTGCCCAGGGAAGTGGTTGAATCACCATCTCTGGAGGTTTTTAAAAGACAGGTAGACATGGTGCTGAGGGACATGGTTTAGTGGTGGTTCTGGTAGTGTCACGTTAATGGTTGGACCTGATAATCTTAAAGGTCCCTTCCAACCTAGACGATTCTGTGATGCAATGCCCAACAGTAAGTCAGCCAAAACAAACCTGTCCACTTGCTCAGCCTTCTTGGGAAGGATTCACTCACTGACCATTTCATTCTTTAAGGACTGGGAGTTATCAGAATATAAGAGGAAGAATACAATAAATTAGTAGTTTGTCCTCATGCTAGAAATGACTGCATATGTAGCCTAAAACAGCATGTAGTTTCTTCTTCACTGCCCAGAAGGCTGTGAAATCTCAAAGACTGGAGGAAAGGGGAGGTAAAAACGCTGCCTGGATAAATATGAAAAATTCTTTGAGCTTTGGAAGTGATGGACTGACTCTTTCAAAAATTGTCCAAAAACCCCAAAATGGTGCCAGGGCTGTTGTGAGACCAACCCCAAGGGAGAACTTCCTACTGAAAACTCCTATGAACTGAAAGTTGCTCCCTCAGCAGCACTGGATGATTCTGCGGACACTGAAATATTTATTAGGCCTGTGCTGTTACTGCCTGAGCTACCCTCTCTTCTGCTGTTTTCCAGAGCAAAAAGAAGGACCTACAGGAAATACCACTGAACACCACTGCGCAGTTGATGCAGTAGTGCTATGAATTCTTTTGCATGCTACTGGTGTAATTATGAATCTGCTGAGTTATTTCATGCTCTTTGAGACTATCATTGAAGCATTCTGGTGAGATTGGAGATTGTTGTTTCCAAGAATGATTTTTATGGTATTTGCTTAATCTCTTGAATAGTATGCATTGGGCATTGTTCCTGAGAAATTATTTTCAATGCTTAAGAGCAGATGGTGTTTAACTGCTTATGTGGCAGTAAAAAAAAAGTCCAAAGACAGTGGAAGAAGGAAGACTTCACAATGTGTACTGAACAGTTTGCAGATTTATCTCTGTCGGTCCAAATGGAAAAACTGGCAGTGGCTAGAAGAAAGCAGTAGCATTTAGAGAAACAAATCTGTCAATTGTTTTGGTTACGTGCACTGTAGAGATTTAACTACATTTAGGGCACTCATAAAATTAAATAGTGATAAGCTTTAACATTGGGATTTGTAAGTAACAGACTGTTGGTGGTTTTGGATTCAATTTGTGTAGTTAATTTTGTTTACAAGAACTGAAGAAAAACCTCAGTTTCACGCTAGGCAGAAAAGCCCTCTCAAGAGTTCCAAAGACTAAAAATTAAGTTGCATAATTTTTACCAGTTACTAAAATACTTAGACTAATCTGATTTCTTAAAAAATCTTGGATTTCAAAGTCATTTACAAGCCAGTAGCTAGGTTTCAGAATGTGTGAGGTAAGAGACAGAGTTAGTAACTGTATTTTTGTTCTTGTCCACTGGCATGAATTGAAATATCCATTCCAGCAGAAGGTAAACACAGGCTAAAATCTAACCAAGATAAATATTTAAAGGCTTAATTATGGGGCGCTTTTTTTGCAATAATAAGGCATGTATCAGTTTTCCCTGTTAAACTGTTCAGTAGCATTAGCACAGAAGTACTAATTTCTATGCTGTAAATTTGCTCATACTAGTGACTTCCTATGAATAAAAAGCCACCGCCCTTGAAGGGCTTAATAATCAGCTTTTTTTTCTGGCCTACCCACCCTCCCCCCGCAGTTGTCTAATGTTCATGATGTTTTCCTGATGTTTTTCAATCACCTTTTGGATATAAGATGTAACCTGACTCTAGCTAAATCCAGATAATAAAACACACCATGAACCATATAGTCAAGTATAACCTAGAAGACAGCAAGTTGGATAAATACAAACATAACCACTATTTTAAATTTGCTTGTTTCTACCATTCCTTCAAAAACACTAAAATCTCACTTTAAATAAATAGTGAAATAAAAAATGGTTTGATGATTAATGATTCTTCAGTGAATTCCAAAAGCCCTGCCCATGACAGAGTTTTGCAATTTTAATCTATAAAGAATGTTAAACAGATAGGCTTTTATGACGAATGACAGTAGAGTCATCAGAACAAAATTCACACATTTCCACCATTCACTAGGGTGGAAAGACTTTACATACTGGGATGAAAACAAAAATACTTACTGTGGAGATGGCATTGACCATACCATTGGTGATCTGGTCTTGACGCATATGCTTCACTACATCAAACTGAGCTGCACGTTGCTTGGGAATTACCTGGTCAGCAATCTTTTTCAGTTCAGAGTTAAATTTTTTGAATAAATCTTCAAATAGAAGAGAAAGAAGCTGGAAATACAAAACAATTGGATTAAGGGAAAAATTATACTTTCCCAGGTCTAGGAAACGTGGGCACAAGGAAATACATGTTTAATATTTCTACCTTTATACTTCTTGTCAGTTAAAAAAATATTCTCTGTGTTTCTCAGATGAAATTTTTCTCACAAGTTTTTTGCCTTGTTCAATTAAAGTGCAATATTAGAGAAATTATCTCATAATAGAAAGCAAATTAAGAAGAACAGTCTAAGCCTATGCATTTATCCCTTTTGGGTTTGCTTTAAGCGTTCCTTCACAGTATCTTAGCATACCCGTCCATCTCTACACTATCCATTTACTGTTTTCCCTAATCTGCTATATTATAATCCATCTGATCTAGTTCTTTCTTCTTAAAGTCACAAAATCTTCTAAAGATTTAATACCCTCAATGTACAACCCTGAATTACATACAAGATTTGGAGGCAAGACCAACTTCTATTCTAATACTGGATGGAATAACTGCAGTAAAGCAGTAAGTGAAGAGCCACTTTCAGATATTCTATTATTAAAAGTGAAAAAGGCTGTTTAAAGTGCCCCCTCCCAGGAGCTACTTAAAATGGACAGGACAGACACCCAAGTGACTGTAAGGGGCCCATAGGGGAAGCAACTCAGCAGCACAGAGTTTGGAAGCAGCGCACCATTTGCAAGACCAGACTGAAGCACAAAAGGCTTACAGTTACCACTGCTTCTGGACTAAAAGAGACTTTTTCAGGGGCCCAGAAGCAACCTCTGTTCTTGACAGCTGCCAAGACGTATCTTGGGTTACGTAGGCAGCTTCCTCGCTCAGATATATTTTTATCCTGCTACTTTCTGCCAATAACAATCTATGGAAAACCAACTACACCCACAGAGAGTCCACCTGGTTCAACACCTGCCATGCTTTTCTACAAATGCTACTATGTGGAAAGTGCAATGCTTTTGCACATCTCTCCCTTTAAAAAAAAAGTCTACAGTTCAAGCAAAGAAGCTATGTAACACAGACGAATTGAAAAAATAACAGTGATAAACCCTTCAAAAGTGCTGCAATTTAAGCCCATTATTTCCTGTATGTGTTTAATAATTACTTCTAGTTCTTAAAATAGCTACAAAAGGAAAAGACTACCAAAGTTTGTGATATGACTGTTTTGCTCTCCAATCTGCTTTGCTTCTGCAGTTTGCTCAACCACTCCTTGCAGACACTAATAGCTTCTCAAAACACTTAAATCTGCATTACATGATACATGGTAAGTGTTCACAATGATTAGCTTTGCAAGCAAGCAGTGTAAATTCTAAAGCCTGGCAGTTCTGTCCTGGGACTCTATTTTACAGCAGCTCCAAGTGTAAGAAGAACTAAAAATGCAGCAGCTACCAATGCCAGAAATGGTAGTTCCCAGCATTGTAGGGCTGAACAAGGTAGGTATTCAGACACCACAAGTTAAGACATTCTGGAGTCAGTTGTACAATGTAATTTTTGTATGAGCAGAATTAAACTGAATTTTAACCGTCTCCATCAGACATAGGCCCAACTTTTCCCCACCTTCTGGAAACAAGAAAACAAACCACTCTGTCACTGAGATGGGCCACTAGCTTCCATTTGCTTTACTCTACCTGCATGACCCAGCTAGGCTGACCAAAGCATTTGGCAAATGACACTGTAAAACAGATAACCAAATTATAAGCTACCCTTTACACTGGCATCACAAATGCATTTAAGAATAAAAAATAACACCTGGAAACTTAAGACAGACATCTGATTTTCAATAAAAAGCTACTACTGGCCTTCACGGAGAGCAGGACTGGATTATCTTTGACAGTCTACTCTACAAGGCATAAGGAGCACCTAAGTGTTGAGTCCCTAAATTGGAAAACCAGCAATAACACACACTGTATGATAACTCTTGTCAAAAATCAAATTCAAAAACTTACACCCCAGACAGAAAGTTTTTACTGAAAACTGGTTAAGTGTTTTTTTTCCAAACCTGGCCTTGGAATGAGAGGAAGTTGCTGTAGACCCTCCTTTCTTCTTGATGCTTGTAGTACCATTAACATTTACAAGGCAATATCCTCTCACCACTGTCAAAAGAAATCCAACCACCTGCAACTCGCCTGCGATGTCATGGCTTATTTAAATCAGGTTTCCATCAGAAATAAAAGCACTTTTTAGAAGCATCGTATTAGGAAGGAGAACCCACAGGACTCTCCAAAAACTAAATTATGAGGGAAGTATTTAAAAAGTAGGGAAAAAGTAACAGGAAAGAAAGCGGAGTTTTAAGATGTCTGATAGGCTTGTCAAGTAAGAACTAGACTCTTTTGAAATCAATCACAGTATACATTTGATTTCAACAGGTTTGAGTAGGACTTAAAACGTTTAACAGAACATTCTAAGAAATTCACTCAGAGAATGTTTTCATATTTGATTTCTTGATCATAAAATTGCAAAAATCTCCTAATTCCACATGCCATAGGGATTATAAAGCCATCCTTCCTCTTCTCTGAACTAAGAAAGTAAATTACACAGCAAGCACACCAACTTGCTACTATTTGCCCGTCTGAAAAGCATCATACTTTGCTAATTTCACCAACAGACTCTCGGTCTGTAAGAGCTCTGACTATCTGGCAAAGCAGAATCTCACAATAACCACATTATTTAGGTCAAGAGCAAGAGATTAAAGAAAAAGGATGGAATGCTAGTGATAATATTCAATGGATTTCATATTTAGTCCACAGCCTTTCAGCCTGCTTCAGACAGGAGCACTAAAGAGCAAATTTTATTTAAGAAAAAAAATACTGACAGCTCATCAATTGATTTTCATTGAAAATCCAAAGAAAAATTAATAAAGAAGTTAAGCTGCTGAAATACAGTTTCACCAATTAGCTTAATGTCAGAGAATTCTAATTAGGCGCCTTGAGATTGCTATTTAGCGTTTAAGCCTTTAGAGTGCCAAATTCTCCCTTTCACACAAACTGGTTGCAAAATTAAAGACATTAGGCAGCCTTAATTATATTATCAGAACAGCTGGGATTAGGCAATCTCTGAAGTCAAGGCGGTATTCTTTTGTCACAGGGTAGAAATCCCTTGCTTTCCAGGGTGCCGGATTTTGGTGCTGTTCCATATCTCACCCATACAAAGCAAGCTGCATTAGAAACAAAAAAAAAAAACCCTGAGGACAAAGAACAGAGTAATGCTTAGCAAATAATGAACACATTAAGGAAAGAGAAAAGGTAGGTGAAAAGATTAAGCCTGAAATCGGTCGGTTTTGCTAACACCTCAGCTGGCACCTGGCCTACCGAGCCTCTAGTGGCAGAAAGACTAAGAGAAAGCTCTGTAAACCAGCTTGGCTAGTGGATACAACTCTGTTATCTAAAGCTAAAGCACATTTCGTACTCTCTTGTCCCATGGGGTGTGAAATTAGCAGCTATTGTTTTCACACATTTTTATAAATACAATGCCTTTTATGTCTTTACATTGTTTAGACCGCTATGTTTTTCTCCTCACATGGGAATTTTTTTTTTTTCCTTTATACAAATTTTAAATCAACAGGATTTTTATTCCAGGAACATGCTGGCATTAAAAGAAAAACACAACCATTTTATCCACACAAACTTTAGCTAAACACAAACATTTAGAAACTGGCAAAAAAATCTCTACACTTTTTAGTCCGTAATCCAACCAAATTAATATTACATCGATAATGGGGCACGGAGGAATTCAAGTGTTCAGCTTGAAATGAGTTTTTAAAATACCACAAGTGAGCTAGAACTACTCTTAATCAACTGTTACAACCCCTCTTGCATAGTTCTCCTTGAGGTAGAAAAAAAATATGCATTGGCTTTGTTATGATGATCCTCTACGTTTAAAACCTCTTCCCAGTTAATTTAAAATTACTTTGGTTGTTAATATCTGTGTGAGCAGAGTCCTTTTTCTTACAGCCTGTAGAAAACTTCTTACCTGCTCTACTTTCTGCCCCTAAAAATATTAGAAAAAAACCCAGTCCTTCAATACAGCTAAATAACAACAATATGATGACAAAGCAACAACAATTTCACTGATTACAGTCATACTGAACTACAGCAACATTACAGCAGAAACCAAAGATATCCATTATAGCTTAAAAATATTTGCCCCATTAGAACATTGCACTAATGTCCTCTTACTACTCCTTACACTTTAGAAACTTGTTGTGCTTCAGCACAAAAGTTCGATGAACAGTCAACATATTAATTTGAAGAAAGGACTGATCTGTCATAACAGGTTGAGAGGGTTTTTTCCTTGTATTTGTGCTTAGAGTGTGTTCAAGAGTGTCATTCACGTTTCTTCAGAAAACTAGGAAGCAAAGTACATGTTTTTACTCTGAAGTGACTGTGCGCTCTGTGTGTGTGTTCACATGTGTGCGTGGAGGACAGGGCAGGGTGGGAAGGAGAACAGGAGTATGAGACAATATGCAGGCACACATCTTAAAGCACAGTAAGATGAGAATTCCCACTGGATATGAAGAAAAAAGGAATGGATATTGTTACCTGTGCTGCAACAGAAATCCCAATACAAATGGTGTGGGAAGCAGAGATGCATAGTTTCTCCAACCTGGTGCATTACGTATACTTGCCTGAATTTCTGATGCATGATCAATAACCAGAGATGATAACTGCCTACCAGAACTCCAACTTAACACAGAGCACAGCAAATTCGTCCAATCCTAATCTAAACTGATTAATTAAATAACCACACATGGCAAGGAAAAATTCATGCCATGGTAACTAAGCAGTTCCTTCACCTGATAGGCAAATTCCCACTGCATTAGGGTAAGATAGTTTGGCCAAGAGCTGTGAACTGCCACTCTCTCTGCAAAAGAACAGTGTCAGCCAGACACCTCAAACCATTCCATCCTTCACAGCCCTTTGCTACTGCTTCTACCTCCAGTGCCAAAATTCTGCAAGCAGAAAAGTCCATGCAATCCACTTTCATAAGTTGCTCAAGTTAACTATAAACCACTTACTTTGTTAACTCATGCTACTCTAGAGGCTAGAAAGGCAGCTGATAACAAATAAGCATGTTGTGGGCTTCCTCAAATCATAAGAGGCTTGGGTGGTTGTCCGTGTGAGATGCCACACTAGTGGGTTTGCCATAGTGGGACAGTCTAGACCTGACAAGCAGGCACCAACTTGGCCCCAGTTTATTCTTAATTGCTTAGAGGGGGACAATGGAAGAAGGATCTTACTTCTGCCTTCTTGGCACTAACAATATTATAACGGAACCAGAACTGATGTGGTATTTACACTGCTCTGTCCTTTTATCTGGTACAAAGAGGCAATACCGAAACGAGAATATAATTTATTAGTCTTAATCACAGAAGCGTATCTATGAGGCAATACAGAAAAGCCAACAAAATAAAACGAGAGGGAAAACAATTCAATTGAGAAGACTCCTTATTCTGCATCTTTTAAAAGCAGATAGTAATAAAACTTTAAAAGAGCACTTTGAAGGAAAAACTCACCTGCCCTGCTAACTCCAAACGTTTATTTCCATAGTAGTCTCTGTCATCTACTTTATTTTCTCCTTGAGCCAAAATTACTCTGCGCACCATCACTGCTGTGTATATGCACTTGGCACGAAAATTGAATTCCTTCACCTATAAACAAAACAAACAAACAAAAAAGAAAAACATACTGATGTTTCAGGCTCAGTTCCTTAGCTCTTATACAGACAAACACAACCATTTAAATCAATGGGTAATCTGGGCTGACTGAGGAGTTAAAGGGATTTGTGCACTTTACCCTCTTCAAAAATGCTAAAAGTAATATACATTAGTGACATTGAAACAGATAGTAAATGAAAACAAATCAGAATAAAGGTACAGGTCATGAGAATAATGTCCTGAACTAATAGCTGATACTGCCTGGTTATGCAGAAAAAAATGCATAGTATGGTAAGTTGTTCAATGGTACAGCATTTCATAAAGATTACTTTTGACTCAATCCAAAACTTCCCCTTTATTTTGAGGATGATTTACTTTATCACAGTTACAAAGCAAAGACACTTTTCCCTGCCAAGAAAGCTCACACCATAAATAAACACACAAATTTACTCCAGTTTCAAAGAAACCCAACAACATTACATACAAGAACGTGGGTCAGAATAGTCGATGCTAGCAGCTCTCGTGCTTCTTCCATTTTTGTTTTCTTCGGGCCTCCCCACATTCTTTGCCTTCGTACTTTGTTTCCAATGTACTTCAGTGCCTGTCAAGGGGAGGGAGTTAAGTTGAGCTAATATCAGAATTGTATCCTATATAAATATATACACACAGAGAGATCGGTATGCATTCCTCAATCAGTGCAATCCCACTAGCCACGGATGATACAAACTCCAAGCAAAGTACAAAATACCAAACATGTAAGTGATGCTAATAAAATAAAAAAATCTTGAAAATTGACATGATTGATTATCATTATTTATCATATGTTGATAACATTCGGAATGGGAATGCATGGTTACTACAACATTAAAAGAAAGGGGATTGCAGAGATATAGGAAAAAGGGATTATATAAAATCTAAAGGTATCTAGTTTATTTAATTTGACTTTTCACCTCCAGTTCTTTTGTGTACTTGCTAAGTTTCATTCAGATATTAAACCGTGAGGTGGAACTCACTGTTTAATAGGCACAAATGCTACTGTGTGGCATACACATCTGTCTTGAAATGATTGATGGATTCTTACTCTCTTACCAGTTGTCCAATAAATGGAATCAATCTGCAAAATTCAGGGTCAGATGAGCAAAGAAATTATCCAGGTCCATACAAGAAGTTCCTGCTTGTAAATAAAGCCATGCCACCTATGCCAAAGAATTACCCTCTCCACTGTCCTTTCCATCTGTTACTTCCAGCCTTCTCCAAATAACTCACTTTCTTTTCATTTTATTTGACATTTCTTGCCTAGAGTAACTTTTCTGTTTCTGTTTTTCTGCTTTCCTGGATGCTTCACATTTCTCTGCGTTCCTCCAGCATCAGCATTTTACTCTTCTGACTCTGAATTAGGAAGGCCTTGATGCTAGCTCTAACCCTGAAAAGCCCCAAAAGATGCAAACCAGAAAGACATTCACTTTACAACACTCAACATCACACGCGGAATGATTTGATAAAGTTTAGTCTTGCTTCTGCTTCAAAAGCTTCTCCTAGCAGGTTATGGACAGGATGGAAATGCTGCCAGCAAAATAAGCTGTGTTTTGGCTAATTAAAGAAGTACACGAGTTGAAGAAAATTCTCTCAAGTCTTCAGCAGGATGGAGGGTGGGTATTATGGTGGGCTTTATACAAGAGATCAGAATTGGAGGAGAACATCTACTAATGATTAAATGGTCACGTCCACATCAATTTGGCTTCTGAAAAATGTGGCACGCAATTCCTTTTAAAAAATGGGAACAGTCCTCAACAAAAAACTCTGATCTTATGGACAGCACTATGTTACATACTTTAAAACATAACTCTGGGCTTCTGAAAGCCAAGCATTTCTTGATTTTTTTTTTGTTTTGCAGCTAGGCAATGAGAGCAAAGCATCACTTTGGACAAGCCCTGGCCCTTAAAAAACATCAGCTTAAAATAACCCCCCCAAAAAAAACCTCAAAACACAAAGTGTATGTAGACTGCTGACACAGCTAAGTGGTCAATACCCACCGTCTTTAGATTTTTATGGCCTCTGGCCATGTGAAAAGACACACCTGCATCTGTGTAAAAATCTGAGCTTTTTGGCATTCTTCCAGACTAGGAGCAAATGCAGCCATCACATGTTCCTCTGTGCCAATCATTTGTACAATCTCTTGGTCACTCTCAACACCCATGGCCTAGGAAAAGAAGAAAAGACAGAAATAGCACAGGCTTTATGTTAACTCACTGACATTTGCTTATGCTAATTTGGTATTGTTTGTCTGCATTACTACTAAGCAAGAGCTAGTTCTTCTCTAAGAAACTGTGCCATCTGGCACTGGCAGCACATATTCTAGCTATGGAAGAACGCTAAATGGAAATCTTGATAAGCAGCAGGAACACACACACACACTTCGGAGAGCGTCTTTTTCTTCACTGACAGGAGTTAAATTCTATGCTTTTTCTTCAGAAAAAAAAAATATCAGGTAATAACAACCCTACATGTGTAGCAATGAAAACCAAGTCAGAATCTACAATAAATAAAGGAAGGTGAAATTTCTTAAAAGATTACACATGGTCTCTTACCACAAGCAATCTCGCAAACTCAGTTGACTGTGATGCAGCACGTCCCATTTAAGAAACGTTTACAATTTACCTCCTTTGCAGCTTTCTGCATTTAGAAGATGACTTCATGACACAATTCCACTTGAAAGCCATTCTATTATTTCACTGATCCTTGGACACCTTGTTAGACTTTATACTGCGGAAAAGCTTAATAAACTAAGAAAGCGCTTAACAGGTTTAGAAAAATCTCTCTATCAGTAAGTGTTTCAAGGTGGCAGCCAGCAGCGAAGGCCTTTGTGGATTCCAGATGGTGCTAAACCCCCCCCCTTCACACATTTGCCTGGAGCTCTGCCATATCAAGAAACGGAATAATCTCACTAAACCTCTTCTGGCTGAGTTATGTTTCTCAGAACTTTGTGAGGAAGTTACGTTTGCATCCATATTATTCTTCAAACTGCCTGCCACAAAGACCATTGTAAATAATAGCCTATGTACACCCTAGTATTCTGGTTCTCGTTAAAAACTGGCAGTATGCCAAAAAGCCACATTTTCCTCAAAAATGCACAAATACCTGCCCTTCTTATTGCCTTCATTGGGTGTCACTTTACTTAACACCTAGCTAATGCTATCCCCTTGCAAAACTGTTACTCTAATTGTGAAACATTGAGCTTTTTTTTTTTTCTCTTTCATTTCTTCTTTATTTTTCAACAAAGAAGTGGTTGGTTGAAGTTACTTTAACTTAAAACTGTCTCTTCACCTTGTGGCTTATTAGAAATTAAAAGCAGCGTAAAAGTAGCACACACCCTTAACAGTGTGACAACACTCCTATTTTAGTGCAAAGCACAGATCACAATCCCACCACCTTGGACAGACACGGGTGCCAAATCAAGACACAGTTACTTCACCAGATAAGAGTGTTCCACCAAAGTTTTCTAGCACTAAGTAGTCACCCCCCTGATCACAAGGCTCTTTTCAGAACCAGAATTTGCCCATATGATATTACTGTAGTTTAGATCTCTTGTTTTCCCAGTATTATTACTCTTCCTCACCCTTTTACATAAGGTCACACAGTAGTTAAAAAGACTCAGCAGAGAAGTTAAAAAAATCCCTCATGACCTGAGAGCCAGACTCATAAGAAAGTCTACAAAAGCATGAAAGCTTCACAATAGCAATTTTACATGTGTCTAGCACTTAACAGCTGACCAGCTTAGGAACCACAACTGGATCCAAACAATTATTGCACTTAGCCTACAGAAGAACAAAGTTAAATTAAGGGAACCTGTCTGCCATTCTAGGCGTGTATACCTGGAATATATTTATCTAAAGCACATCAAATGCAAGTTGATAAAGTTGATAACCCTGTCACTCTATTTCTGTCCACCAGGTTAATTTTAGGGTGGTAACCAGATTGTAAAAGTCATGTAAAAAGTGACCAAAACAAGGGGGGGGGGGCGGAAAATCAGCCTGTGGTTTTTACTATGCTCTTCATCCATTAAAAAACAGAAAACCACAGTAAATTAAAGAGGACTGATAAGTTCTTCTAACTCAATGAATTTTCTGATCAAAAGTCTGACAACAGCAAGATTAGAACAGGACATATCATTACGCCTGTGTAGATTTTCTAGGTAAAGTTTGTAGCAGCAAGTTCACTTGAGAATTCTGAATTTGTCTGTGGGAAAGGCTGGGATCTGAGTACTCTCAACCATCATGGGCAGAGCTGCACACAAATCCCCCTACATGCAACATTAACAGGAGAAACAACAGGCCCACGCTGGTATGAGACAGATTTGTCAACTTAGCACTTTCTTTTTCAGTAAGTTTGGCCCTGATTTTGCACTTCTACAAAAAAAAAAAAAAAAAAAAAACAAACAAAATAAACCCAAGAAAATACTCCAGAATTAACCTCTAACATCACTAGGATAGTAACAAAATATTCCTGGCTTGTTGCTTGTGTTACAGAAATACTCAGGACGTGCAAAGTAGGAATGGGTCCCATGCTTAAAGTGCTCATGATCCCAGGACAAAGCCTAGAGAAAGGGAATTAACATAAAAGTAAAGCAGGAGACAAGATGTCTTGCTTATTTTTGATTGGAAGGCAATGTGACAAAGGGATAATTTGGGGGGGGGGGAGGAGGGGAAGGAGACATTGCAGAGGGGTAACTTGACAGTAGCAGTGAAAGGATGAGGAAGGAGATGGTAGCACTCTCTTGAAGAGCACGGTTGGAAGGCTAGTCATCAATGGACATAAGAGACAAATTAAAGCAAACATTCAGAATATTCAGATCATCCTGAGTTCAAGTGGGAGAAAGTGGTCCAACTGGGGCCAACAGCTTCCTAGGACTAGGGAGGTTCCTGATGTCCAAAACGCATGTGCATGTATGCTCTTGTGTGTGCATACACATGTACATACGAGAAAGCGTGCATGAGAGAGTATGAGCCCAGCTCTTCCTCCCCCGGCTCGTGTCTTAATGATGATGTCTAGGCGTTTCCATGGCACTTCCCTAGAATGTAGTTCTGCAGTCCATCAGGCTAAATTACAGAATGGAGACAGGCAGATGACTGGATTAAAAAGATGTCAGGGAAGTTCAAGGTTGACATCACAGACAGAATTGGTCCAGAGCTTTCATAATTCAAAAGATACGAGCTATGAAACTGCAGCCATGGGAATCTGTTATTCTGCAGATCCAGTAAGACCACCATTCAGCAGTTCCTCTAAGTTGCATCTTAACAGCTCCAAAACTAACACAGTTATGTAAAAATGAAACTTGACCTGCTGTTCAAATCTTTTGCCGCAGGTCCTAGAGCAGCTCCTTATAGTTCCCACATAAACTAAAGGTACTTCACCTAGCGATTCAGATCGTAAAATTCAACTTCTAAGTCCCCCTAGGTTACTTATAATTCTCTTCCTTCCCCAATCAGTTTTGGTGCAGCATGCAACCTTCATTTACTGCAGCTCTCAGGACTCACTCCAGTCTACCAAATCAAGATCACATACCCGGAAGAAAAATAGCCCTTAACTTAAAACAGCTCTAATTCCCTGCAATGTAGGGAACCCCCTGTAAAAGCAACAGTACCATCTCACCTGTAACCCTGATGTTTTTCAAGATAGAAACACTCTGAAGTACTACAGAAATATTCCACATCTCCTCTAATGCTACCTAAATCTGACTGAGCATCCCCTGGTAAAGCCTGCATAGCTCACAGTCTGACACTTAAAAAAAAATGCACTACACATAGGTCACACAGCCCTATCATCTGTGCACAACTGACACACAGCTAAAACAACGGTCTCTCAGGGTTGCAAGTCAACTTAGGACATTCTAAATACCATTCTGGTTGCATGTGTATATTAACTAATGAAGCAGTGTTACACAGTAAGA
The DNA here is from genome assembly GCA_013400135.1 of Rhinoptilus africanus. NCBI lineage: Eukaryota > Metazoa > Chordata > Aves > Charadriiformes > Glareolidae > Rhinoptilus > Rhinoptilus africanus. The sequence continues at coordinate 467 of VXBO01004456.1, read as the reverse complement.
AGAAAGCAAATTAATTGTGCCTGTTTCCCATTAGGAGGCAGTTAACAGCCCTTTAAAAACCTCAACAAATACATACTTTGGGGGCAAAAACTTCCAATTTATATCACTGCTTCAAACCAAAACCTGCATTTACATACATAGGGACTGCACAAATGCCTCTGTCACTTTCAAGAAGAAAGGTTCAGGGAAAAGTGTTTAAGCTAGCACAGCGACAAAGCACTAACCCTCCACATCTGAAGAGCAGACATTTCAAGTCTGTCCTAGAATAGTGCCAGGAACATGCCTTTTGTAGCCTATCAAATTTCAGTTAGCTGTGGTCAATGTGATAAACTTCACGATACCAAAACTTACATGTGTTCAGCACAACTAGCTGTTAAATCTCCAAATATGCCAATCACTAAGATTCTTACCGGTCTGGAAGGCAGAAAAGCAAAACAGCAGAACTGGTGGGTGACTCCCTTCTGAGG
>VXBO01004455.1:380160-404913 GCA_013400135.1 Rhinoptilus africanus | reverse complement strand
TCTCTCAGCCTATCTCTAAAATTCTTCAGCTGCAAGGGAAGGAGGAAACAGATTAGTCCAAGCTACTTCTCTCAGAGCACGGTGCACAGAGGGCTAAAGTGGCTGAATATGTTCCAAGTGTCAAAAGTAGCTAATGTGCAAGTTGTTTTGTGGAGAAGCATTTATATTTCTGTTGTTGGTTTTTTTTTGGTTTTGTGTTTCTTTTTTTTAGAAATCAAAATCTTTGTGCTGTAGCAAATTGTGTACGTTATTGCCTTTAACCAAGAGCAACATTTGTCAGTCTTTGGGATTATGGGCTTTTGAGGAGTATCCTGCAGACTGGGGAGCTGGTCAGTATCTCTCATGCTGGGTTTATTCTAGTGAAGTTCCTCTTATTCCTCAGTAACTATCTAATATGAAAAACATTTACATCTTAGCTTCTTATGGAGGATAGGGTTTGCATGTTCAGATAAGCAGATGGCAGTAGGACCTTAGTGCAGAATCTTCTTTGCGAGGAATCTAGGAAGGTTCGTTTCCTTCATATTTCTGACGAGGTTTCAAGAGAAGATGACTGCATCTACATCAAGAGAGGGAAGGAGAGAAGCATGGTGTCAAGGCAGCCAAAGGCTCCTATTCTTCCTGCAAAAGCTGCATTATGTGCTGGATGGTGCCCATCTTCCTTCTCTCACTCTTCTATGTCATCACTGCTTCCCGCCCTCCAGCAGACTCTGTCTTCATCTATTTATTTCTCTTGAATTTTTCTAAATATCCTCTTTGCATATGCTATCTGTGATAATATTCGTCTCTTCCTTGCTAGCCATAGCCCTCTAGCCATGCCTTGCCATCGCCCATCCCATCTCTGAGCCTGGTGCTCTGACATTACAAAGGGTGATGACGCTGACAGATTCATGTTTCCTCTCTGTTCTCCATGGGCCCAGTTGCTCTAACTTCTTCTAAAAGGCTCATTGGAATTGTTAACTCATCCAGCCAAGCTCAATTTCAAACCCCTTGTGCAAGCTTTAAGATTTCATGACAGTGTGAATGATGAGTAATTAGTTGGACAAACAATTAAATGTTCTTTCACTCTGAGTCATTGTTTTGCAAAGGAAAAATGAGAATTGCCCTTGGTTTTAATTATGATCGAGTATTTCATTGAAATGTAGAGGCCCCCAAACTTTAATTACAATTAGATACTTCTTTATTTACTGTATTTTATGGACTTGTCTCAGTTATGCTCATAGCACCTCAAAAATATGGAATCTGTTTAATTTTTTAAATGCATATCTATCAAAATATAAATATTTTAGTTGGACTTAAACCAAATCTTTGAGTTTTAAAATGGCAATCCTAAAATAAGAGTAGATCTGTAAAGATGTGCATCAAAATATAACAGATTAGAACCACAACTGATATGACTTTCTACGTGCAGACTGTGTGTAAAATACTGCATGTCTAACTACAAGCAGAAAGAAAACCAGGGATACAAACATTGCCAATAGTGCCCCTTGCTGACTTTAACAGAAGGAACGTTAGCATGGATTCTGGAGTTTCTATTTCCAATTCTCTATTTTTACTGTCTTCTGTCCGCTGCTCCTTGTTTCCTGCTCATCCTCTCAAACACAGAACCAACTCTGCACAATCCTTCTCCATCAAAAATATTTTAATTCAAGTTCTGGCTGAAATTCCCAATGGATTTTGTCTGACTGAACAGAGAGTGTTGACAAGTTTCAGCATTTCCTATCACTTCATGATGTGCATCATCATGTTGTCTTCTTTGACCCATTTTTGGAGCTATCAACATCATAGGGATAGTAGACGCTTTGTAATTAATATCAGCTCTCTTAAATATTTTAATTGAGTATGTCACTTTAATTCTCACCATATTATTTTATTTAGTTGTATGCCTTTGCCCTGGGAATTTCCTCAATTAAATTTTTTCGTATAGTTTACCAGGTATACACGTGTCACCTGTATCAAGGATTTTCAAGGAAGTTTAAAGTAAGACTTATCAATTAAAAGTGATTGTGTACAAGAAACTGAAAGTGTTGGAAAAATCTGAAGAACTTTTTCAAGCTAAAAAAGCCAGATGTTTTGGTTGCTTTCCTAAAAATGCAGAGATACCAAATGTTCCGAAATATGGTAAGAGAACAGACCACTTCAGTGTACTAGAACCTATGATGTACAACAAGTGAAATGCTCTTGTGCCTGCAGAAAGTGAATATACCATCCACCCACGATGCAAGTCATGAGAAAACTTATATGGATGAGAATCACAGCAGATCCATCTTCTTCACCTCCAGCTGATCTAGAATTTCCAGGATGCACTTACACCAGTTAAAAATGCAGTCTTGATGCACTTACACCAGTTAAAAATCTTCAGAAATCGAAGTAGCAAACATTTTCTTTCTTCATCTGAGCAGGTTAGTTCTAGCCATATCAGAAAATCGTAATCATACAACTTAAACATAATAAAACTGAAATAAGTTTCTTAGTCATTGTCTTACTTTAAAAAATTTATTTATTTTAAAAGCCAGACCAGTAGAATACTCAGGCCAGAAAAGCACTATAAAAGAAGACAACTGATGTGGAGTTCAGAATGTCCCTGTCATCATCAAAGACAGATTTCTTCTGAAACTTGTTTCAAAAAATAAAGACCTTTCTCACAGTGTTTGATTGACCTGTTCTCATGACACCATATGACTTAATATTTCAATCTTCAAGGTTGTTTTTTGGTTGTGTTTTTTTTTGTTTGTTTGTTTTTTGTTTTTTATAAAGAACTGCTTTATCTCTCCACCAAAACATTTTCATGACTCTTCATCTTGTCAGATAATGTGATTATTTTTTATTCGGAGGAGGTGAGTTAGCTTTAGAAGTCAGGAGCCTGGCTCCTCACTGCCTTGCATCTTGTGCAGGTTTATGCAGGCTTGGGAAGAAGCCCCTGCGCAGCCTTGTTGGCTTTGCTAACCCTGTCCTCATCCTGTGAGCTTCAGCCCAATGTAAGCACCCGTCCGCCATGTGGTCTCCTTCTCCATTTCATCTGCTGGTTTGGTTCCACTTTTAATCTAAGTAACTGTGTGCTTCTGAGTCAGGATGAAAGACAAAAGGTGTGTGGTACAGGCACTGTATTTATCTCCCTAGTGTAGTGGTAAGCGAACTTATTTTGTGAATTTGGGGTTAAGTTCCTACTTCAAACAAACGCTTCTGTTTGCACAGCCTGTCTTTGTTCCTCTCTTCCTTTTAAGTAGTTTTCTCATAAGACTCAGTCAGAACCAACTCACTTCCAAATTTAAGGTCTTGGATTTTGCAGAGCTTGTAATTAACAATGCTAATAGGAAAAACCTTTAAAGCATACAAGTTATTAATTGATCTTTTCAAGATACCATATTCAAATACCTTGAAGTTAAAGAAAAAAATCTACAAAGTGAACCCATCATATGATAGACAATATAAGTACTGCAGACAATATAAGCAAAAAGAGACAGGTGAACTTAAGCAGGGCACCTGGAATCATGCTGTAGGACGCAGCATGCTATTTGAGAATAAAAGAAGATAAATATTTGGACAACTACATTGACACAAGTGATCAGCAACATCTCCCCTTGTGAAAGGTTTCTTTGTGGAGTGCGGGAATCCGACAGGGGAGGAGGCTGTTCAGGAATGACCGCTGCATTTCACAGGAGTGAGGAGCTTTCTTCAAAATCAAAAGACTGGTAAATTGTGCCACGGGCAGCACTGCTTATGGGGCAGTACCTTTTAAATTTCTTCAATCTTTTTATAACATTAGGCCATAAATGTTTATACAGAAAGCACTTAAATGAAAATCTCTGTATCAGGTTCCAGTGTCAGGGAAGTCACTATCCAACAGTACGTTAGAAAATGAAAGAAGTGGAGCAAGGACCATTTCTGTGAGCAGCCTGAAGCACATACAAGCCTTTTGTGTCCGAGATACAATAGAAATCGATCTTTCGTTTTTGTCTGTTGCAAAATGCAATGGTGAGTTTGACCGACCTTCACCTTCTGTGCCTTGTGCAAGTCCCTCAGGAGGCACTGAACTGCCTGATAGGAAGGACAGAAAGGAGCTTCACTCTACATGTGATATGGCAAAACAGTATATATACTACACACTAGGAGACACATAAAACATTGAGAGCATTCTCTTGCTACCCCAATAATAAGTGGAGAAAATACCCAGTTTTAAACCTGTTCTCTAAAAGATATCAAACTCTAGAAAATGCCTGCAGGGGAAATTTTAGGAGAAAGCACTTGGTGTGTCAATCCTGCAGTAAATCACGCTAAACTGAATTAGATTTCAGAGCAGATCACCAGGCACAGTGTGCTGGGAAGAGCCATGAGCTCGGGCAAGAGCCCGATGGGCTGGTGGGGTAGCCCCTGCTCAGGGCCCTCACGAGGCTGATGCATGCAAAACCGAGGCAGAACATTCAAAAATACAGTGCCAAAGCTCAGGCACAGGGCATTGTCAGTGCTCGAGAGCAGCATGGCTGCTCCAGACATGAGGATGAACTGAATTATGTGCTCCCCTCTGCCAACCCCGAGCAGCAATAGGTGCTGTCCTAGAGGCCACCCCACTTTCCTTGTGCAGAGGTCTTCTGCTGCCCTGTGTAGCAAGATGCTTCCAGCGGTGCCTGTTGATGGATTTGTATTCCCCAGGATGCAGAAGAGGTTTATAGCTCTCTCTCCATCTGATTTCGCAACTGCTGGAGTTTGGCTGCAGGTTTTGAAAGCAGTGAAATAGCACTGTAACACACAGGGGAAAGTGATGCAGCCAGGGATTTCCAAGACCTGGAGCATTGAGGGTGCTCCATAAAACATGTACCGGTGAAAATGTTCCTGATTACAATGCTACATGGCAAGAAGCTTTGAATGCCTGGATGGGGTTTGCAAATTTTTAGGGTTTCATACATTTTGCTGTGTGTTAGGTGGTCTTTGTGGTGCCCCCCTTCACCCCCTGCCCCGGCCGCCTTCCCACCACACCCTGGCTGCCCTGCCCGCTTCTGCCTGGCAGTGAGATTGCTTACAGGCAGTAAATTCACGAGGAATTAATTAGATCTTTCTCCCTCTTTGACTTGTATGTCCTTGTATGTTTTCTCTTGAGGAAAATGATGCTTTTATCCATTGTCTCTGTCTTCAGAAGCAAACCATCGCATCACTTTAATTAAAAAAACCCACCAGGTGCCAGTTTTCTCTGAACTGTGCAGCAGTTGATCAGCCTGTTCTCTGCTGTTCTTGTTGGATACATTTTGGCATCTTCTTTTTAAAACCATTATTTAAAAATCCAGCTATGTAACATATTTTAGGTGCGACTAAATGCCCTTCTTCATTCCAAATTTTATTTAGGCAGTTTCTTTTATGAATACAGTCATTATCAAGTGCAACCTTTTGCATCTATTAAAGGCATGTTTTCATAGTTTAGTGAGAAGCCTGAATTTCTTATTGTTCAAGTTTAAAATACTATTGTCGTCACCAGTGATGACAAAAAGGGTAAAATTAAGTTTGAAAGCAGAAAATGATTCATGAAGTTTACGCAAATCCCTACAAACGCTCTCAACCTGGTAGATTATTTCTTTTCACCTCTTTCCACCAGCTGAAGTGTACCAGCCTTAGCACTGATGTCAGTGAAGATTGGCTGTTAAGTCAAATTTCCAGAATATGTACTATTTAGATACATGGAGTTGAACTAGGCAGGATTCTCTATTAGAGAAGTTTTCTAGCTGGGGAATATTTTCTTTAAAAAGTGATCTGTTTGAACTAGGGTTAAAAGTATGTCTGGTTTTCTTCCAAAAGGCTAAAATCCAAATCCTTTTCCTCTGCCCCTATTCTTTCAAACTTGGGCTTTTCATGTGTCGTATCACCTTCTGATTCGTGGCCTCTCTCCCTGGCGGCTGGCCGTGCTCTCAGCCTTGCTCTCAGCCATGCTCTGCCCTGTCATTGCTGGTTACGCCTTTCATGTGAACTTCGGGCTTTGGCCGTGAGTCTTGCCTTGAGAGCTTTCTTCTTCTGCTAAGATTGGAGTATGGACCTGTGAGAGGGGAGGTCAGGGGAAAAGAAACGCTTATAAAAGGGCAAAAAGGTGATGGGGTTTGTTCTATTTGGGTTTGGTTTTGAAAAGTTTATAAAAAACCCATGATGAACTGTTCTTTAAGGATTGCTCTGTAACTTTTTGGACAAACGTTTTTATTAGAAGTGCAAAAGGAAAGCATATGTGTACAACTGGAAGTTAAAAATTATTGGATGTTAACCTGATGGCGGGACATCTCATTTATCATGCTTTAAGAAGATGCTTTTGACTGACGCATCATAGCTAGTTGTGATTTTGTTCCTACCCTGTTTCAATATGAAAGAATTTTTGCAGCCAACACTGCAGCTGAACTGCCCCAGGTTATTTAGACTGGTTTGTTTTACTGCTTGTTGCAGAGGACTATGAGTCCCATGTCTGTGCTTCAGTTGAAGGACTCCAACGTTCAATGGAGGGTGGTAATTCCATTAAATAAGAGTATCTGAAATAATTTGATTTTTAGCTATGCCTGATTTAAACAAAAAATCACAAAGTGAATCTTTACAGTGTCTAAAGTCTTCATGTTTTTGTTGAAAAAGTATAAGAAAGATGCAAACAAGGTAGTGAAATTCCCACAGTGAACACACTGGTTTTGGTACAGGACCTATCCTTTGTGATATTTACTTTTTAGGTACTGAAAATATAATTTCAGGGGAAAAAGGGAAAATAGTAGTCTGTTCCAAATGATTAATCACACATTTTTCTGAAAAGGTATTCTACATATTTTGATGGTTTGGGATTGACTGGTACTTCAGGTATTATTTTAATAATGAGCACATGATGATGGAAGGTGAGTAGGAGGACTTTGCAATTTCAACAGAAATATTTTAAACAAGTTCAGGCACTATTCAGTAAAACAATGGAATAATGCAGCATCCTGGATAATCTGTCCTCCTACACCAGGATCTTCTGAAGAGTTACTGGTAGAAAATGGAAATTCCACACCTTCTCACACGCCTTAGGCAAGCAATTTGAACTCAGCTGCCCATGCTGGAAAGGTTTTCCGTGTTTCCATCTTAAATGTCTCTGTCTTGCCCTACCTATGATGGACAGTGGAAATAGTTTGCTCCCTCTTTGTTGTGACATTTTTTTGCACATGAAATCTGTTCTCCTGTCTTCCCTCAGTCGTGACGCACTAGGAAATGTATGTTCAAATATGAATACTAAAGAAAAGCTCCAAGAGCAAAGCTTGCCTGTTTAATAGTGTGAAGCTGCAGTCAATGGAGATAAGCACAGAAATCTGAAAGCAGGGGTAAAATCCCCCTGGGATTCTGGGAAGAGAAGCACTGGGTTTGAGAAAAGGATTAAAGAGAAGATAATGCAAGTTTAGAGTTGTGAGTTTTGTTAATTTGTTTTGTTTTTTTTAAAAAAAAGAAAACTGAAAGAGGAAAGGAAGCTGATAAAGCTTAGATTGTGATTTTCCTGGAGGCAGGGTGAATGTGAAGGCAGTGATGGAGGGTGATGGCTTCCTGGGGGCTAGGTAGGTAGGTGAAGATGTAAATCCTGCTGTGGTTTGAACTATCATGTGTATTTCTTGTGTCCATTTTGTGTTGGTTTTGGATTTTTTTTTTTAAAGGAGATTAAATGATGACTTTTGATACTAGAAGAGAGAAAGTAGAACCCTGAGTCTCTTTTCACTGAATTAGATTGTAGACAAATGCATACTCTATTACTTAATTTGGTTTGCTTTCAATTTGCACTTGCGTTGGTGGCACAATCCACAACGAAGAGTTGTGTTGTTGTTGGTACCTACGGTTCAGCTCTGAGGAAATCGGCGCTCCTCCCCATCCCGTCGGGAGGTGGGTGCGGAGCAGGATGGTTTGCCACTGAGGAAGGAGCAGTGGTGGGTTTGGGGACAAGCAGCAGTGGGTTTGGGGACAGCAGTGGTATGGGTTCAAATGGGGTGTCAGAGGGAGAGTGGGCAGGGAGATGAGCAGAAAGCAGAGGGACAGAGGACACGTCTGTGCTTGGACCAGATAATTTGATTTGTTAGAGAAACTCAGCAGTGTGCCTCTGAATCAGCGTGAGTGGGTGTATGTGTGAGCTTTCACCTGCCTGGAGAGGATACAGCAGGGCTGCTGTCGATCAGAGCTGAGCCCGCTCTCCTCTCAGGAGCGCAGGTTTCCAGCCTCAGCAGCACTTCTGGGACAAGATGAAGTTCAGCCTTCACTGTAGAAAGTTGGTTGGTCGTCTAATGCCAGTTCCTATCTATCTGCAGCAGCTTGAAAGACTAGATGAAAGACTTTGCCCAACATCACTTCTTTCATGGAGGCAGTTGATATACTTGCCGTAGAAATGTTGGACAAGCATGAACGGGTGGGCAGGTGATTGAATAACAGGGGCTCCAAGTGGGAATGATGGTAGGAGAGTGGTGCTGCTGGCAGGGAAGGGGTGTCCTCCAGAGGCTCCACCTCAGATCAGGCGCTAGAGGTGTGCAGGCTTTCAGACTGTGGGCGTAGGAGAGAGAGTGTCATCAAGGAAATGAGACGAGTTTTTGGGAAAGTTGTGAAAGCCTAACTACAGCTTGCGGTGTGTTGAACAAACATAGGGAGAGATGTGAAAGGGTATTCGTGCTAGAACGACGTATGCTGTGGGACTTGTTCCTCTAGCAATATCGTTACAATCTCAGATTTATGTTTCTTTCAGATGTAGGTAATTAATTAAAAAAGACAGACTATTTTTTTGGTGATAATTAAACTTAATAATGGTCTCTAAAATATGGAGTATTTCAGGGTGCCTAACAAAAAAAAAAAGGTCTCCAAAGGACCTTTTGCCAAATCAAAACTCTGAATGTGTATGTTTGGGGTGGTGGTGGTGCAGTGGAATAACCTACTAGAAATCCATGTTATTAGTTTAAATTTTTAGGGTTATGCCTCACCATAAGCTAGGTATTTTTTTTTCTGTGTCTTTGATTGAATTTACTTTATGATTGTAAGACCTAGTCCCATTATAATATTTGAAAGACAATATGCAGGAATAAGGTTTTGGAAGTCCTGAAATGTTTGAAGAAAAGCTTTATTAGAGAACTGTATTTGATTCCTTGCAAGTGGGATCGCTGGGGAGTAGAAACCATGCTGATAAATAGTATTTCAATAACTGACATTCAAAATGGCTAAGGGCTACTCTTCAAAAGGAAAAAGAAGTACTGGAAACTCTTTCTTCAGACTCGCTAATGCAGTACATGCCTGGTCTTGGGGAAATGTGCATGTGTCTTATTTTCAACTAGAACCAGTTCACAAAGAAAGCTCTTCCCTAAGCTTTGAACAGATGACTCAATGAAATGCAAAGCTTGGTCCTGGCTATTTCTACAGGTAGCTTCAGATAGGGCACAGACCTCTGCACTCGTTTTTGAGTTGGCAGAATTTCAGCATATGACCCAGTACACCACCTGTACGTGTAGGATGTGCATTTGCTGTAGCACAAAGCAGCTGGCTGCTGGCTATCATTAAGAGAAACATCTTTCAGCAACGAACAGAGCCAAGAGAAACATCCAGTGTGTGGAAAGCTTGTAAATGCTGTCAGGTGTGCATGGCAGACACAAATCTTCCCAGGAGTTGTGAGCTTGGCCAATACTTCCGATTTATATAGCCTATTTAAAGCTTCCAGATATGTGTCCTTAGTATAAGCAAAAGGAAAAAAAAAAAACCAAACAAAACCCACGTAATTGGACTTTCAATACACCAGGGAACACAACTAAATTCATATCTGGTTTTAAAATTGGTTTACGGCTGCCATGGGTGAGACTCAACTCCGGACTGACACCTGCAATTTGGTATCTGCGTGGAATGTGCCTCCTATGAGCCAGGGGGGTGCCAGGGGCCCCGCAGTCAGTGGGGTCAGAGCTAACACAGTCGGTGGAGCCTGGGCAATAATTCATTTGACTTCAATGTAGAAACCTACCGGCTGGCTAGCTGAACAGCCACAAAGCGTCTATGTGCTTATGTCATCTCCTAAATCAAATAGTATGCATCAAGGAAATAATATATAAATGATTGAACTGTGTGGTGTCAATATTAAACATTCTTATAAAGTGAAGAAGTGAACAAAGCAGCTAATATATGTGAAATACTGCCTTTCTTGAAAGTTTTCAGGCTACTGGTAAGATGGACATTTTATTTATTACACATTATTATATTATCTGCTTGTTAGATATATCAACTTACTGTTATATCTGTTTTCATTACATGTTAAACTTTTCTGGTAAACTAGTAAAAAAACAGGATGACTTTGTGCATCAGAGTTATATTTGTAATAATCCATTCATTGGTACAAACCATTACTGATACATTATTTGGCTATACGTAAAGAACCTGACATTATTCTCTTCTCTCAGTTACAGAATTTAATTTTAAAGCATTACAATATAGTTCTCAAAGAACACAAAGTTCTTGGCCAAAAAATTGATATGAATCAGATCCATGCATGCATATTTATTAACTAACGAATTTACACATTGATATTTTCTCTTAATGTTTCCCTTAAATATATTTTGTCAGTAAAAAAGCCAAAATATTTAATTTTTCAAAGCTCAATAATCTATATGCTTTATGGTCCTTAATTAATCCTTTATTGCTTTCAGGTGTGTGTGTAATAGTGAAGTTAAATAAAAGTAGATGTGTATTTTTCGTATTTACTTGTCTTTATATTTTAAGATTTTTTTATCTTTTTTTCCTATGAAAATTTTTTTCTTTTATTTTAAATTAGCTAATGAAAGGAAAAGGCAATTTATCTCAATTTTGCTTTAATTATCACTGTAATTTTTGGCATAGAACAGTTCGCCTGTCAGGAAGCCCTGTGATGTTACATCTCTCGCATGTTTTCCTCATCACCTGCTTCCCCCACACCTTTAAAATTATCCCCTTTAAACACTTCCCTGCTCTTGATCTGACTCTTTTCTCTGCAATCTTCTGCATCTTGCTGAAGATACCTCGGATAATCCTCACGCGCCCTTCCACTTCCGACGACGACACCGACCAGTTGCCCCCAGACCCGGACGACTTTGAGCCCGAGGAACCCGACAGTGCAGGTGGCCATGCCTATTCGGACTGTCTGAACAGTGCTTTTTATCCTCCCTAATAAAGTACTTTTCTGGAAGGAGTTCACCGGTGGTTTTCTTTCCCATTGTTTGATTACATTTAATGTAGTACTTGAACCGTTATGCCTTATTTGTAGGGAAAACTGTGACACGGAGGGTGGATTTGAGCTGAGGGAGCAGAATCCGCGTTTGTATTTCTTTGCCTTGAACTTTTCTTCAGCCAGAACTCGTGTACTTGAAACAAAACGCGCTAGGTGAGGTTATGTGAATGTCACCACCTGTTTCAATAGCCTCTTGTAAGGGCGTCCTAAATGCAACGATGAAAAGAGCAGGTGATTTTTATTCAGGAAGTACTTTACCCTTTTGTAAACATGCTGAAAACAATTGTATAGCTTGGGGTTTTTTTAAATCTTTTGTCCGCGTTTTGTCTATACAGCTCACCCTTTTGTCTATCCACAGGTTCCTTTGAATTTTCCCTTTGAATGTTGTTTTCTGTGAGAATAAAATGTCCTTTTCTGTCTTCTAAATAGTACTGGATTTTTCCCTGCAGAGACATGTTATTTCCATTGGAATTCTGTATCTCATTATAGCATAATAAAGAACAGTTTCTCCAGGTATGTCAGTAATGCAAACGTCAATCAGATTTGAATGGGACCTGTAAGTTACCTTTTATTAGATCTAAACGCAGGAGGCATCTTATGCAACTATGCACCCGCGAGTGAACTGAGAAGCAGTTTCTTACACTTGAGGAACTCTCTGAGACCTTTTTATTTCTTCTCCTGACTTGCATATGAGCAGACACCTTGATTCTGCCTCACTGCGATATGNCAGTATTTCATGTATATATATATGTGTGTGTTCATGAGGTAAGCATTCAAGAGCAAATGTTATTGTACAACAGTGTTCAATCCTTTAATTCTCTTCTACAGTATTGAGGTTTCTAAGGCATTTTGAGGTGCTTAAGAAGAACCTTTTGGGACTGATCTTTATTTGGGTTTCCACAGTGCTGCCTTAACCCAGAGGTGGGGTCTGGCCCTGCTAAACTGGGAAGTCATGACTATTTTTTTTTCATGTGCATTGATGCTTTTTATGATGTGAATCTACATTCTTTTCCTGTAAATATAATAAGCACAACTCAGTGACCTGGTAAATACTCATCTTTTATTCATGTTATGAAAGATTTCTCAGGTGATTGTTCATATATGACTTGAACGAATGCTGGTAGCTGTCTTTTCAGGAATTAGGAAGTTCCCAGGAGAGTATGGCTGTCACAGAGCTAGGACAATATCTCCTACTGATAAAAGGGATATTTTATTTTGAAAAAATAGGCTTGCAATAGCACTATGATATCAAGATTTCTCTTGGCTCTCAACTGCATCCACTGTGGCTTTTTCATAATCTTGTACATCAGTATTTTAATTGAAGATGATTTATCAACAACAAGAATATTGAACTAATTTTCATTCATTTGCAAAATGAACATTACTTTAGAATCTGCTATGGCTTTGATAATTAAGACTGTATTATATGCATAAACATTGCAATTTGAATTAGCTTAAATGATGTCCATAAATGAAATTATATTTAAAAATATTTGCTTCCCTTCCCTTTTCTTACCCCAAAATAAACAAGATTTTTTCACCATGACTTAATGTTTGATGAATGCATGTTGCAAAAATATCATAAGGCTCAGAACACATAAGCGCTTTGGCTATCCAGATAGTAACATATGGTTTATTATTGCTTTATTATGTCTTACGAGACAGCAGAAAAAGTAAACTCATTCTGCTGTTATAAACCACCCCTGGGCGGCAGAATAAGTTGTAGTTGAGAGTGAGTGAAATAAAGTAGGAGTTCTATTGAGAACTCGGTATGTTCATTCTTTTTCCTCCTCACGCACAGGTGTGTGGTTTAGATTCTTCATTAGGTCTTGGAAGTCAAAACGTTTGCTATCAAAATTACGTGCTCTTAAGCAAATGCTGTCAGCATCCAGATAACTTTTAAACACTCGGATCTTTATCCGTCCTTTTCAGCTGAATTTGTTTTCAAGGCAAATTTCATATTGCAGTGTAGAGAATTTTGCTGTGGGTATAAACTTACAGTAGTAACACTCTCTATGGAAAAAATTGAACATACATTGACAAATGAACCCAAATAGTTTCGTAAATGGACATGCAACTCTATAAAATATAGCAATCAAAGCCTCTGCTACTTATTTATTCAGGCTTCACTTAAGCAAAAAAGTCCTGGGGCAGGTGATTATATTTTTGTTCTGCATAAGAGGGGTGGAGGTGGAGGTTGGATGCTGGTGTTTTTATCAGTATTGAGTAATATCTCTCTTAAGGTTTGGTGTTTGATAAGAGTGGGCAGAGACAGAAGGTGGAAAAGGAGGGATGGGAGTTGGTCTGTTAATAACAGCTCATATCCTGTGCTCTTGCTGCCTGCTGCCCTGGGAGGTGCCTGGAAAAAGCCCAATGTCTGGCTACGGAGCCTTTTACCTGGAGAACTAGCTTCGTCTTGTCCCCAGCTGCCACAGCAGTTAAAAGATACCTAAGAAGGTATTTAATGCCTTCCTCATGTATTTCATTAGCCATGTCTTATCATTGCCACGTCCATCATTGTGGAGGAAGACAAGGCAAACAGTACCACTGAATATGGGAGGGAAGATTTTTTTTTTGTGATACATCTATTGAAATATACTTTACAGCCTGGAATAATTTGGTTTGCTGGGATATAGCAGTAATACTGAGGGACCTTGTGTATATAGCCGAAATAATGGACATCCAATGGAAGAGAGGTCAGTTGTTCCACTGCTGTGTGTACTCCTGGAGGACAGCAGATGTAGGACCTTGCCAGCACAAGGATAATCCACTTTTAACACAATTGACTTAAAAGAGCCATAAAGAGAAGAAAGCACTTATACCTTACATGGACTGCCATGTCAGAGGGGTCTCAGAGCTCTCAGAACCAGTTTATTGTAATGTTGAAATAACCTTCCTTGTTTTTATCCTCAAACGTATTCAAACTTGCCCCTTCAGAGAAAATCTGCCACGGAGCCTCCTGCTCCCCGCACACGACATGTAGAGCTCTGCTCCCTCACATGCAAAGCAGAGGCTGGCAGTGCCTGTGATGTTTCCCTTTTTCCACGCCTGCTCCCTCCTGCTCCAGGACTGTTTGCGGAGCCAGCAGGGTGGACCAGGGAGCGACAGCAGCAGCTGCCGGGTGCTGCGGCAGGAATGTGGACCCACCTCTCCTAAGGATCAGCTTCCCGCCCTCGGCTCTCTCCGCTTGGAAGGTAAGCCTGCTCCATATACAGCTCCGGCGTGCTTTTCGTTTCAGTGAGGAACATGCCATGAAATACCAGCTGAAAACACTGCCGAGGTCCTGACGTTTCCAGGCATGTGCATGTGACCTTGGGTGGATGTGCCGGAGTAACATAGGGATACTTACTGGCATGGCATGCTGGGGCTGAGGGAAGGGTGGGCACCTGGAAGAAGCTGGAAAGCTTGACTTGTGGCTACAAATAGTGAGGGAGCCGACTGAGTTTCGTGCTTGGGTTTTTTTTTTCTTTTAACTTTTTGACTTAAGTGCGGGATGGAAATTCTCTCTCAAAATCAGACTTCTAAAAATCACTGTGGATGTGATTTCTGTATTAGTCTTAGGTTTTTTTAACTGGTATATGTGACTTAGGTAGGTAGCTTTCAACAGAGTATGACTGAGAACATCAGGGTCAGAGTTAATACTTCTGACTACTGAATGCTTATGGTGTGTCTGATGCTGAGCAAGTAAAACCTACCAGCTTAAGAAAGAAGCGGTGCAGGTGTGTGGTGTGTGATACAGTCACTGGCTGGCAACCCTGGGTTACAGCCGTGTCAGGCCAAAAACGAAAATTTACAAAGTAAAGGAATTGCAGTACCACATGAGTGAAAACACAGCTGAGAGTGACAGGCAAACATTATGACAGATAGTCTTTTGCTTCCTCCTCCAAGAGGATCAAGTGAGCACAGAAAATACATCTGCTTAAATGGTTTATTTACACAATACTTCTATTTTGGATACTGAGCACTTGCCTCCTACAAAAAAAAAAAAACCCCAAACAACCTCCCCCCGTCACAATCAACTTCATCTCTTGGCCTCTTGCTAGGTCCTGCTCTGAGAAGAAAAACAGGTGCCAAGAGACCAGTGGCTGTAAGACAAAGAAGTAATTGAAAATAGCACAGTACTTTGGGCGACGTCTATGACATGCTTTTACTTAGCACCTGTTTACTATGTTTTCCCTTGCAAAGTAAACCAGGAAATATACAGTTACTAACAGTGTTTTAGAAAGTCCTAGGAGTAAAATAACCATTATTTCTATGTAGGAATAAGAAACATACTCCTATAATTATATAAACCCAAATTCTCATACAGTTAGGGTCATGGTCTTTCCTCAGGTTTAGTGTTGAAATGTCATGCTAAGCAAGGTGTGGTAGATAAGAAGATGATGTCAGCCTTTTTCTGCTGTCTCCTGGGTCCTGGTATATCCTCATCCAGGCTGTGGAAGAGGCCTGCATCCAGTGTCTCTCATACTCCCTGATTTCAACTCAATGGCATGAAGTTTGGTGTCATATTTTGTTGCATTCTTAAGTTTTTGCTCCAATTCTCATCTCCAATGCAATGTGCTCCAACTCCCTAGCACATGCATAGTCAGCAGCATGATGCATCCAGAATATAGATTTTCGTTCGCAAAAAATGGAGCAATTAGGTCTTTCCCTATCCTAATATTTAAATTTTCACTTTTCTTTTTTCTTGTTAAGGAATATAGTGTTCAGGATGTAACAGTGAAACGGAAAGGTGTTTTTTCTTATGAGTGCTAGTAGACACTTTTACAAGACTAATGATAGAAAACCTGTTTGTTAAACTGAATACTCTCATCAGCATGTTATGTTGGAATTATTATCAGTAAAGTCACTTCATAGGCACTTCCTTGGGTCTTTCTGTAGCGATCGCCTCTGACTTTCATGTGGGTGAGCTGACACGTGAAAACAGTATCTGGAAGTAGAGAGTATAAAGGTGCTTGAAGATTTAAGCTTTAGGTAGTTAGCTAAGAGTGCTAAGTTACACATAGCATAAACTCCTCACAAAATCCGCCAATGCTGGTGTAAGTCTGTATGGACTTACATGTATCTTGGGTGCGACGTTGCTGGTTCGTTGCACCACTGACAACCTGCTCTTTTACCGACATGGGCATCCATTCCCCAGCATGATGAGGGAGCAATTCCCCTGGCAGCTGCCGTTTGGGAGCCTGCTGAAAGCTGGGGTATCCCTGCCACCGGTGGGACAGGGCTGGGGAGTGCATGCAGCTGAACGTGCCACCTGAGATGCTCTGATCCTTTTCTGTGATTTAAAACCTTTGGGAACAGACAGGTTAATGCGAGCAGAGGTGCTTAAGGTTTTTCACCTGCGCCGCAGGAATGGTTGTTAATGTAAGCAGCAGCGTAATGTAAGCTGCTGTTTGGATCCACTGAGGACCTCCTTTGAGGACGTAAAGTGGTACAAAGGTGCTATGCAGGTCCCATGCCACAGGGATAAGTTTCAGCCTCACAGAAAAGATTTTGAATATACAAGCTTCTTAATACTCTTTGCCTTCCTGACGAAGAGTGAGAAGTACCGCAGCTTTCCTCTGGGCATTATGCCGCTTTTATCCTATCATTTCCAGGAGACCCAATGAGGTGTATTTTTACTTTTGTGACATCAAGCTTGTATTTATTCCCTCTACTACAGCAGCCCTTGTAGGTTTGACTGGTTCTTTGTGTTTGCCTTGCTACCCTTGCTCGTCTGCTGGCTGCCTGACACCTCTGCAAACTAAGGTAAAAGAGAGACTAAAGAAAAACAATTGTCACTGGAGTAACTTTTTCTTTGTTCTGAGGAAAGTTTCAGAAAAGGAACACCCCAAGGTAGTTTGGTTTTTTTTGTTAACTTTTCATATGTAAAGCGTATAGGCTGCTGTGTGATGACTTCTTTGACTGCCTTTTCTTCCTATCCGAGGCTCTGAAGATTACGTGAGTATAGCATCTATCAAGAAACAAGCACAGTAGAAAGAAGTGTGCCTAGTTTTGGCTGTCATTTACACAAAGACAATTGAAAAATAATAGATGAAAAAGGATTTTAGAGTTAGTTATTTGTTTATCTATGTATGTATCTGTCTGTCTATCTATTTCTTTATTTAAAAGTCTTCATTTACCAATGTGTTGAAAGGAAAAGAAAGTGTCATTTCTTTACTAGAGTTTTAGTGAGATGCTTAAACCACCAGCTTTACAAAGGGATATGTGTTTCTTAATGAACCTCGGGTTGACCAGAGACCATATTCTCGTTTAAGAGTAGGAAACATTTTCTGTGTGACTCAGTGTCGTTGTGCTTCCCCTTCCCTTGCTGGTAGATGCAGAACCAGCCTTGCGTGTGAATCGCCCCCGAGACAACAGGAGCCTGGTTGATGTGGCAACCAGGGGGTGTGTTATAAACCATGGCATCTGCAGTAGAGCCGCCGAGAGGTTCCCCCACCCTGAAGTTTCTAATATTGGCCTCCTGACTTTGTTGTTGTGAACTAGAGCCAAATTATTCTTCTACAGTCAACTAACAGACTCCACAGCCATTGCCCGTATGAGTATTAACTCCATTTTAGATGCTCACTGGTCCTTTCTTGTATTTAGGGGTGTTCATGGTGCCCACTGAAAGTTTTGCAATTCTTTCTGCAAGTTGAAAATCCAAGGTGTCACATCCTCATATTAGAAAAGGCGAGTCTACTCTGCGTGAACACGTATTAGGATAGCTCAGACCCAAACACTCAACAGGGAAAGATCGAAAGCCAGGCTAAAGCACCATTTTAAAATATTGTTCTGTATGTGGTCTCTGTGTAACAACACGTGGTGCCAGCTAATCATATTTGTCATTTTACTCGCTCAATAATTTCTGTGAACATGAGTTAGTGCTACTGAGACACAGCTACTAATTTTCATGGACTTTTTAAATATGAGCTTTTAGGGTAGAGGGGTTGAGGGGGGGAACGAATGAAGCCGGTAACCAAAATCCCTCTTGAACAATTTGCTGTGATGCCAAACCAACGTTTATTGTTATCGGAGGCAGCTGCCTGCCCTGTCTTCATGCTTCTATTTGTGGATTTTCAACGGCTATAAATGGAAACACGCGCTGACCAGAAATCACCACCAGCGCTCCCTGACACTTCTCTCTCCCAACTCCAAAAATACAGGGATAACTAACATGTAGTCAGGTTAAATCACTTCTGCTCAGGATATTAGACGGGATTTTTTTCCCCTGGGAAATGGAGTTAGAAAAACATGAAAGAAAACTCTCAGGAAGAGGATCCTTAGAGGAAAAGCAAACGGTAAGACATGTTGAGAAATGTTGATGTTGTTCTTTTTTTAAAATTTGATGATAAGAAGGAAAGGCAAATCAGCTGTTGTACTTTATAGGAGTATTTCACTACTTCCTTTAACCACTGACCTTGAAGATTAAAACTCCATTCATGTTAAATCAATTACAAACACACATGTCTGTGGAAATTATGGAAATTTGTGAATGCATTTTATGTGCATGTGAAGTGAAAAAACTGAAATCCAGTTCAGTGTCAATTTGTTATCATAACCCAGATTGCTAGCTAATAATCTGTGGTTTTCTTGAATTTTTCTTGAGGCACTATTTCGTGTTTTTGCACATTATTTTCCATAACTTTAGTTCAGTGAATGGCGGAGGAAATTGTTTGCCTGTGTCTGGAGCTCATTGAAAAGAGGTGTGACCAAAACAAATTATTAAGAGAAAGTGAAAACAGTCAAAACAGTTTTGTCCTAATTAGCATAGGCTTGAAACACAAATTATAATTTGCCTTACGGTTACTAGGTTATTTTCTTGATATCACAGAAAGGACAGTTTATTCTTGGCTTTGCAAAGCCGTGAAGAAAGTTTGCCATCATTTTTGTTAAGAAACAAATTAGCGCTGAATATTTTAGCACCTGTCTTAGATAGTTGTGGTGTTGCATTGGTTTGGTTTCATGGTGGGACAGCCTTTACTCTTGTTTAATCACGAAGTTTGCCTCTACCAGCCTCAGTTAAGTGAGCCTTGGAGAGCTTGTGTGTTAGTTAATAGTTTTAAATACAACTTCACTGAGGCAAGGTGCCTTGGGTAGGAAATACCAGAGGCTGTGAAACAAAATAATGACCTGGCCTTAAAGTACCTCTTCTTTTTTTTTTTTTTAAGAAAATAAGTATTTATCTAAAGGGTAATATCTGAAAGATCATTGCTGAAGCTTCAGCATGAAGTCATAATATGAATATTATTTTATGTTTTACTTGTTCATTTTCTCATTTATAAATTAATACTTTAGACAGTGTCCTAATTTTCAGTGTTTGTGGTTGATATATAAAATATATCATAATGCAAAAAGATTATAAAAGTAACAAAAGCTTCAGGAAAACTTTCAAAGGAAACCTATGAAATATTATTCTAGCTCATGTGTGAGGGAAATGTATAGCAATGTAATTAGATAGTATGACTATCTAATTGTGGGCTGCATCCTGATGTACAAATAATTGAGCCTTGAGTGAAGCTTTGTCCAAAATGCAGAGAGTATCATTTGGAACCTTAATGATCTTCTGATGGCTTTGCCTGTGTGCATCATTTACTAATTTTAAGAACAGCAAACTGAAGCGAATAGGGACTCTGCTGACGGGAGCCATGTTAACGCCCACGCCAGGTCACACGCTGTTTGGTTGTTTCAAAGCTGAATCCTCCTAACACTTACAGAGCTGAGACAGTCCCTGTTAGCGGAGGCAGGTGACATCCCTGCGGGTACTCAGAGAGGGGGACAGAGGAGGCTCTGGCTTGGCAGGTTTCGCGTAGCTCTGCTGACAGTAGAAGGATGTCCTGGCCCTGAACTGTTCCTCCCACCCCTTTCCCTTGCAATTGAGCCTGAGCCTCCTCTCCAACCCCCCTCTCTCCCCTTCTTTAGACTTAGTGCCTTTCCTTCTGATTGCTGGATGGATTTCACTTTGCTCCCATATTTTTTTCCTGATTTTGTACCTCTTGGGCTTTTATTGATTCTGCCCTTTTCTCCTTGTTACGTGCAGGTCACATCAATATTCAAACACTGCATGAAAGCAGTGTCAATCTCTGGTACAGATACTATTTGTACGTGTTACTGTTGATGTCTGTTCACATATTTAACTTCAGTATAGCAAATAGATAAGCTATTTAATATTATAAGTGCCATGAGGTGTACATTGTCAATATTATATCCTATGAACTGAATGATACTTTGTATATTTATAACTGGATGGTACTTTTTTCTAAAAAATATATTTCAGAGGAGCATAGGATAACTCAGGTGCAAAGGGAGCTCAGGAGGTCTCAGCTTCCTGCTTAAAGTAGCTATGGGATCAGACCAGGTTTCTCAGGTCTTTATCTAGTAGGGTCTTGAAGACCTCAAAGGGTGGAGACTGCACAACCTCTCTAGTCAAACTCCTGCTCTACTGCTGGGCTGTCCTCATGGGGAGAAAGATTTATCCTTTTGTCCATTCAAAATCTCTCATTTCAATTTATTTCCCTTTCTCTTTCCTCCTGCCATGCATTGCTGTAAAACGCCCTGGCCCCACCTATTTGCTAACCCCCCACAGGGACTGCTGTTAAGTCCCTCTGGAGGCATCTCTTCTCCAGACTGAACAAGTCCAGCTCCCTCAGCCTCTTGTCACAAGGCAAGTGCTCCAGCCTTGACCATCTTGGTGGTCTCCATTGAACTCGCTTGAATCTTTCAGTGTCTTCTATTGGAGGGCCCAAAAACTGGTTGCCGTATTCTGGATGTAATCTAATGAGTGCTGAGTAGAGGAGGATCTCCTGTAGGTCACTGATGAAGATGTTAAACTAGAAAGGTCTCAGGACATAGACCCTGCAGCACTCCACTTGTTACTGTCTTCCAAAAAGTGTACAAAGCATTAACCATGAACATCTGAGCCCAATTGTCCTATAAGCTTTTTAGCTGTGTATTTGTCCACCTCCCAGGCTGTCATGACCTGATGTGGATATGAAAATATTGTGGGAAACAATGTTGGAGGTGAGTTAGGGTAAATGACATCCACTGCTCTCCCCCTGTTCACAAATCTCGTCAATTTATCATAGAAGGCAATTGGGTTGGTCAGGTGTGATTTCTCCTTGGTAAATCCACATGCTGTTCCCAACCACCTTCTTCCCACAGGTGAGTATGAGTTGAATTATCTCAAGTCGTCCCTGCTTTGATCCTTATCCACTGCTGGTTGCTCTCCTCCTCCCTAAAACCTGCTGCTAAGCACAGGTACCTGGGAGACTTTGTTGTAGAAGGCCTCAGCAGAGACGTCACTGAGTCACCCCAGCATTATCCATACCTGTTTCTATGTCTTGTGCTGCCTTTTTTTTTTTTTTTTGTGCTGGATATCAGTTACAAACTCCCTGTTAAACCACACTGGTGTCCTGATAAATCTGCTTGTTTTCCTGAATATCAGAGGTTGAGGAAGAGGTTGTCACCACAGACATGATGGCTTTCCTGAGCTCCTTGTGTTTCCAAGCTGCATCCCATGGGATCCCACTTACTGGATCCAGGATAAGCCAAAGTCATCTCTCCCAAGATCTGTGCTCTGGTACTTGCCTTCCTCACTCCCCCATAGGATCTTCAGCTTCATTATTTCATGGTCACTACAGCCAAGGCTGCTATTGAGCATCACATCCCTCACCACTTTTTCATCACTTCTGAATAAAAGATCCAGGTGGGCACAATGGTGGTTGGACCACCCAGTGCCTGTATCAAGAACTTATCTTTGACAATCTTGGTCTTGTGTACTTTGTTACAAACATTCCTACTTTTTTTCAAAAGAACAAAGATCTAATCTAGACTATAGCATCCTGAGAATATTCAGATTGCAGAGTGTCAGAGACGGACAATTAAGGAGAGACAAGCTCATGCTCAAAGTATAACTTCCATTGAGGACAACCTCACAGACAGTTTTATTAAGTTGTATTGTACCTTTACATTCACTGCTTACTCTGGATAAGATAAATAATAAAAAATTCTCTACCACTTCAGGCTATTTGTGAAATCTATTGTTAAAGAACTCTTGTCCTTACTTCCTGTAGGAAAACTCCTCAGCAGCCAGAATCCTGTAGAGAGTCTTTGTGTGGAGCTGGCTGTGGAAACAGAAGATAATGGAGGGCCCATTTTGTGATAGGAAAATAGAATGGCTCACTATAAAATAGATTGGACTAAGCAGATGGACTCAATTTTCATAGTTTTGATTTTAGCATAGTTCAGAAGTACAGAGTAATTCTAGAGTTTCCCTATTGAAATGATGCCTCAGCTCAAAATAGTCTGTTTGCATTCTGAAGTCCTTGTCCTCCTCCGTTAATACTTATTGCCTCTGTTATCTGAAACGATTTTAATTATATTTCACACATGTCTGTTTCCTATTTGATCTATTCTCTCCATACGAAAATACAGAACATAAAGTATTGCATTTGAAATAATGTTTACGTTTGTATGTTTAACAGGGAACATTTGACCTCTGTACTTTAGTTTGCGTTATAAGGGAGTTTTACTTTCTTGTTATGTTAAGTAGTGATAGAGAACAGTAATATAGAGAAAATAAATTAAACCAAATGAATATACGAATCAGGAAGAATGCTGCGCTCTGCTTGAAATGGCATTAAGGTCAGTTTTTGGGTGACAGGCTGTGCTCTGTAGAAAGGGCTGCAGGACTTCGTTCAGAGAATCAGTTTGCTTTCCACAAACAACACGGGGACAGAGCTCATACAGAGCGAGGTTCAGGTCGATTCCACCCACGTGAAACAACGCTTAACCTCTATATGCTGGTAGCAAGAGGAAGAATCCTGTCAAGATCCGGCCCTCTCTGTGGGTGGTGCTGTGGTAAAGACTCCTCAGAGAAGACAGCCTGTTTCCTGAAGTTTGCCACCTAAGGGAGCCCAAAGAGATGGAGGGCGGTGACTAATATGGTGATGACTGGCCATCACCAGGTTTAGTTGTTGATTTAACTAGGTGTAAACTCTTAGTTTGACTAGGTGTAAGGTCTTAGTGCAAAGCAGCAGGGAAGGAAGAGGAGCTGAGAGAGGAGCAAGTGTTTCTTTCTGTAGATACAGGGAGTTTAACGCCTGGACAGCAGGATCACAGAATCACAGAACAGTTTGGGCTGGAAGGGACCTTAAAGACCATCTAGTTCCAACCCCCCTGCCCTGGGCAGGGACACCTCCCACTAGACCAGGCTGCTCAAAGCCCCATCCAGCCTGGCCTTGAGCACTTCCAAGGATGGGGCATCCACGGCTTCTCTGGGCAACCTCTTCCAGTGTCTCACCACCCTCATAATGAAAAATTTCTTCCTGATATGTAATCTATATCTCCCCTCTCTTGGTTTAAAACCATCACCCTCGTCCTAGTGCTACACTTCCTCATAAAAAGTCCCTCCCCATCTCTCCTATAGGACGCCTATAAGGTCTCCCTGGAGCCCTCTCTTCATCTTTGGCAGCAGTAGAAATCTACGGTTGAGTAAAGACAGAATAGCCACTCTTGCCCACGGCATTGGAGAGGAACTGTGCTCACAGCTGTGTGACACACCAGCCTGTCAGCTTCTCCTCCTGGTGTCCACAAGCAAATGCCCCTCCAGATTCACTGGGGCAGGTGGGGGAAGCGAGTCTGGAAAGGCCAAGCTGGGAAGGACGTGCTTGCTGCTCAAGGGAGGCAACGTTCTTTGGAGTCTATGAGAGGGGCAGGTCCGCAGGTTCCTCATGCGTCAGGTATCTTGTGTCCATGTACAGCCCAGGGTCTGCGTGCTTGTGTGCATTTAGCCAGGTCGGTGGTGTAAGATCACAGAAGAGCTTAGCTGAGGTCACCTGGGCATCTTCTTTTTCTTTGGAGAGAGGAGGTGATAATCGCTGTGGGTGAGGATGGCAGAGATTGAGAGGAGGTGAAATACAAGGATAAAGCCCGGAGTGCAGAGCGTACAGGTACTTCAGCAGGTTACGCTCTGTGAGAGAACCAGTGACATGTATATGGAGGACTGCTAGATCCAAACCCCTCACCGTCTTTGCCTGTTCTCTTCCCCAACAGAGGACAGGCTGGTGGCTGTGAGGCTGCCGATTTGCATGGTTCAGAAAAGCAGGTAAAGGTGAGAGGTAAAATGAGATTTTTTTTTTTATTATTTGTTTAAATCTTCTTTCTTAACTGGTTTACTTTACATCTTGACTTTTTTACTTCTGTATGCTGTAAGAACACACCTACCCAGAAAAGAAACTCCTAAAACCACGTTTTCTGCCTGAATCTATTCCTCAGTTTGATAATTCAGTACTGAAGTATGAGCATCATGCTCATCTCCAGCATAGCATATGAAACTGAATTAAGCACACATACTTGCTATGTAGTTAGAGAAGGTTTTATATGTGTATGCATTTAAATGGTTCCAATTTATCTAAGAGAAAAGCTTTATTTCTTCCTCTGGAGGTTGTTTGTAACCTCCTCTGGGAGCTTCTGTCATGCAGTTGAGTTAAGCTGGGTGAGTTGTCACACATAAGACATCTTTATTTTTATTTTTATTTTTATTTTTATTTTTATTTTTATTTTTATTTTTATTTTTATTTTTATTT
>VXBO01004455.1:363972-379591 GCA_013400135.1 Rhinoptilus africanus | reverse complement strand
TTATTTTTATTTTTATTTTTATTTTTATTTTTATTTTTATTTTTATTTTTATTTTTATTTTTATGGAATCATGGAATTTCAGAGCTGGAAGGGACCTCTAGAGATCACCTAGTCCAGCTCCCCTGCCAAAGCAGGATTGCCCAGAGCACATTACTCAGGACTGCATCCAGGCAGGTCTTGAAAGTCTCTAGGGAAGGAAACTCTACTACATCCCTGGGCAGCCTGTTCCGGTTGTCTGTCACCGTCAGCATAAAGAAGGTTTTTCTCATTTTGTGCTATGTTGTCCCAAATTACAGTAGCCTTGGCTGCAAGAAAGACGCTTTCAAATATCCCTGAGCTTCGAAGATCAGGACTGAGGCTTAGTGGTGGCTACAGCAAGAAATGGATAAGATCCTAGCATGGAGGCAATTACATCTCACTGTGCAGGCACAAGGAGATGGCCAAGACAGGACCCCAGCTAGAAGATGAGTATTCCCTCTTGCATACCTAGAGATGAGGCATTCCTGCCTCACTGTGTGGAGGCATGGATTACTCCAGTAAGGGATCACCAAGGATGCAAGAATAAACTTGGAGGCTGAAAGCAGTGGGATATTTTTAGCACTGTTGATGTGACATTAAACAGGACCAAAGCAAGTGGGAAGCACTGAATCCTGGTCTACCCTCCTTTCTAATCCTGTCACTTAGCTCTGGCCTTGAATTTATGCTACCTTTTTTTTTTTAATCTAATGGCAGTCATACTGGCTGGTAGAACACTTAAGGTATGCTTTGATTACATCAGTGGAAAACCAGCTATCTTGGAGACATCGGTGCATTTTTGGCCGGAGTTTATGTGAAGCATTACCATGCAATTTCACCCAGGGATTCAGAAAGAGAGGGGATACAATTCCTGCAGGAGTTGAATGTGTTGATAGAAAAGGTTTTTTAAGAACAACTAAGAGATGTGTATTTTAACTTTTTGGCATGAGGAAAGATAAAACCCCCTGTAACAGCTGGATCAACTGCTGCAACAAAGTCATGCAAGGCTATTCAAATTATTGCATTCTGGGGGAGGCAGCAGAGAGGAGTATTAGCACAGAAGGACAGCCCATGCTGATGAATTAGAATGGTTTTGGGAAATGTTTCTAGTCACTGGAACTCTCTTGAATTCAGTTAAATTGAAAGATTGGTCTGCGGTATGGTATTGGTTTTATATTTAAATTTTATAAATCTGTATTTATATTTTACTGGGTTTGTGTGGCAAGGTTTTTGTGCTAGAAGCTTTCCCCACATCCAATAGAGTCAATGCCAGGCAGCTCCAAGACAAACTGGCCAAGGCTGTGCCTATCAGTCACGGTGGTAGCGCCTCTGTGATATCATATTTAAGAAGAGGGGGGAAAAAAACCTACTGTGCAACAGCAACCGGAAGACAGCAGCGAGCCTGTGTGAGAGAAACATCTCTGCAGACACCAAGGTCAGTGAGGAAGGAGGGGGAGGAGATGATCCAGGTGCTGAAGCAGAGATTCCCCCGTGGCCCATGGCGAAGACATGAGGCAGGCTGTTCCCCTGCAGGCAGTGGTGGTTAACAGTGGAGCAGGTATCCACCTGCAGCCCGTGGAGAACCCCACACCAAAGCAGGTGGATGCCCAAAGGAGGTTGTGACCCCATGGGAAGCCCACGCTGGAGCAGGCTCCTGGCAGGACCCGTGGCCCCATGAAAAGAGGAGCCTACGCTGGAGCAGGATTTCTGGTAGGACTTGTGACCCCATGGTGAACCCATGCTGGATCAGTCCATTTCTGAAGGACTGCACCCTGTGGAAGGGACCCACACTGGAGCAGTCTGTGAAGAACTGCAGCCTGTGGGAAGGACTTATATTGGAGAAACTTGCAGAGAACTGTCTCCCATGGGAGAGACCCCACGCTGGAGCAGGGGAAGAGTGTGAAGAGGCCGGAGCCGAAAAGACAACGTGTGATGAACTGATCACAGCCTCCATTCCCCGTCCCCCTGTGCAACTTGGGGATAGGTAGAGAAGTTGAGCCCCAGAAGAATGGAGGGGTGGAGGAAAGGTGTTTTAACATTTGGTTTTATTTCTCATTACCCTACTCTGATTTGATTGGTAATAAATTAAACTAATTTCCCAAAGTTGAGGGCCTGTTTTTCCTGTGACAGTAATTGGTGAGTGATCTCCCTGACCTTATCTCTACCCAAGAGCCTTTCATCATATTTTTTCTCCCCTGCCCAGTTGAGGAGGGGGAGTGATAGAGCGGCTTCGTGGGCACTTGGTGTCCAGCCAGGGTCAACCCACCATATTGCCTGAATGATACCCATGTGTAGCTTGAGAGTTAAAATGGGCCAGAGATCATTTCCAAAAATAAGTCTGGGCATAGAGACAACTGTTGAGAAAAATCATGTGTTTTCAAAAGATATCCCTCGGGAATGTGGGAATGAGTTATAGGTGGTACTTGGGAAGATGTTCACTGTCTGTTGCTGCTAACACTGAAATTCAGGACAGACACTGAGAAAAGCTCCTTCGTTAGAAGTGATGGGCAGCACTGAAGCCATCAGGGAATTTGTGGATGATATATCCACCCCCGGGAAGTTTTCAGGACTCAACTCTATAAAGTCATGACTGACTTGACCTTGCTTTGGCAGTAGTCTTACTTTGTAGTGAATGACCTCTGGAGGTCCCTTTCAAACAACATTTCTTTCATTCTTTGATTTTGAAGCTGTATGACTGCATTTGCTGGGAAACATGCCAGCAGGTTTTTCCATCTGCAAGAGACCTTTAACACATTTAACATGGATACACAATGAGACTATGCTTATCATTAAGACCTCCTCATTCTTGCATTATAAACCTACTGCTTTCAATTCACTCTCCTTTTGAAAGCACTCAATAACACAGCAGTGGCATTACATTGCTACTTTGATATGAATTCTTGGAAACAGAGCTACTTGACAATGAACAGAATAAAAGGAAAGAAGTGAGTAATGAAAGGGAGAAAGAAGGTGGACTTTAACTGAGCTAGACTTTCAGGGCAACAGGTAGGCAATCAATAACATGTTCCATGTTTTCATGATGAAACATTTTCCCTGGGCTAAAACTCAAAGGCAGCCAGAAGGGTGCTGTTATGCTTTTGTGGTCGACCTTCAGCTTAATCAAAGTCCATTTTAAGATGACATTTTCGTCATTATAAAGCTATTATGTCATTATCAGTGTTTCTAAGCATTAAAGATGGGTGAACAGGTATGGAACAAACATCATCTTTCCCCTTATATGATTTTTATCAACATCTGGCATTGTTAGGATGGTCTTCCAGAGACCACACGTAGCTGGACTGCTCTTAGCACTGTGGACCTGTAAGACATGTGTCTATTATTGTATTACAAGTCCTAGAATTACTTAATAGTACAAAGGTCTCAGCTTGCATTTTAAAAACTATCAATGGTCTCACCACTGTGGTTGCAAAGAGAAGGTTCAGATTGAGACCTGAAAGCAAGTATTACAGCGAAACCACCTGAGACTGCGACACGGTTGTCACAGTGGCTCCGAAAAGTGTGATATGTCAGTGCAGTGAGGACTCAGGCTGTGGAGAAGGTGCTAATTTCATTTTAGAACAGTTTTCAAGATTTCAGAAACTTATTTTTAGTTGTCTTGAAAATGGAATTGTGTCCGCAAATCTTTTTTCCTTTAAAATCTGGAGTGTGTTGAAGTATGATGCTGCAGGCAGGAGATAGACAAGGCACTGGTTTGGGATGTGCCCAGAGATCCAAAGGGCTTTTCTCTTCAGATCATCATGGACTCGGGCAGAATAGGAGCTCAACCTGGTTAATCTATCTGACACACTGCTTTGTGTGAAAAATGAGAGAAAAGAGCACCCCTTTTCTTCTCACAAAGCTTGCTTAGAAACCCTCATGAATTCCTGCAGCATAGCAGATTCAGATGGACATTAATTTTTCCATGCATATTTGGAAGACATCCATTTTTCAGCTTGGCTTACATTGGCACAAAGGCCTTTGTCCATGATAGCTGACCAGAAGGCTGTCTATGCCAGGAAAAAAGAAGTGTGCTAGCTTATCAACCTCCTGCAGTGCATACCAAATACTGTAGTAAGCACTCTCCAGCCAGGCAGCCTTTCCAAGGTTCAAATGGTGTGCCAGTCCAGGTGGAGAGAGACTAGGGAGCATATTGTGCTGTGCCAAGGCAGGGGAGCTACTGTAATGCAGCCCTGAGAATGCCATCACAAACAAATCTGCAAGCCAACCTCTTATCAGAAGTAGAAGGCTTTCCACGATGGTTCTGCATTTTTCACAAGAAATATTTGTCCTCACCTAATTTTTTAACGTTTATCATGAAATAGGTAGCTCAACTATCAGATGTCTTGTCCAGTAGCAAAAACTACGTTATGTTTTGTCAGTGGTCATCCAGTCATCAGATCGATTTAACAATGTTGTTTTAAGATAAGATTGATCTTGATTGAATGTGATGGACATACTTCATTGCCAAGAGTTAACTGGTAGCTTTCTCTAAAGGACTGATGGTGACATGTAGTACATACTGCAAAATACTTTCTGATGACATTTTTACTACATCCATCCCTACCTGGTAAGCTAAGAAGAATTAATTAAATATAGATTGAACTAATGAAGATTCATTCTTGAGGAAAAGAGACAAAGGCAGATTTGCTGAATTTAGACGAAAAAAATATTTTGCTCAACAGCTTTTAGTTTGTTCAGGATTCTGAAAAGTGGAAATCAGCAGGTTGAAGCTTTTAATATCTTGAATTGTACACAAATTAATGAATTCATACTCTAGAACTGACATATTTACAGAAATCCAAAACCCAATTTCACGTGTGTCTCTATGAGACAGACATTTAATTTTTACCATGTTGTCTTTGCTGTTTTATGCCTCTTATCTTGATCATGAAAAAAATTTGGAAATCAAACGTGGGCAAATGAATAGGATTTTTAAATGCTGTGTTTTTAAATGATATGAAATAAATCAACTGGATTCATTTGAACAACTTAAAATTGAAGAGTCTGGAAAGAGCTGTCAAAGTTTTTTCCCTGTTGAATAGATAAAAGATTGTTTTCAAAGTGGTTCCATATATCTCATAAAAAAGTTACTAACAGCACATTTATCACCATTTTTGTGCTTCTTACAGATATAGCTGTTGGTAATGTTTTTATATAACAAACATGCTAGAAAAAAATAATTAGTTTTTTCAGCCTCGTGCATGAACTAAGTCATTTAATATCCTTCTTTTAAGGATATTTAATAAGTGCACCTTGAAATACATCCAGATCAAAAGCCAGACATCGGTTGAACTAAGGGATAATCAAGCAAAGAAATGGTAATTCTTAGCAAAGCTCCTGAACCAAAAACTGTGCTGTCTGTTTCAGTCTGAGACAACATCAGCAAAATGCAAAGTATTTGTGTTTGAAATCCCAGCAGAGAAAAGGTTACGATTTGTCTCTCTTTGTTTTTCTTTAGTGGTTAATATTTTCACTTATGTCAGGAAGCTGATCTCAGTTTAAAATACAGCAGATTTCATTATAGTTACCTTATTTACAATCTATTAGGTGAACTGAATGAAATATTTGCACATAAAAAGAAAATTCTAGGAAACTGCCAATGGTTTATTTATCAGGAGAGGAGTAGCTAAATTTAACAAGGAAGTTTGGTTGTTTTTTTTTTTGTAGCATAGTATCCTAGTTTATAGTGTCTTTTTCTGTAACAGAAAGTCTATGTGCTGAAGGATTACAATGATAAAGTATTCCTTTAATGAAGTCAACCTTCAGTTCCTCCCCAGTTTCTATAGAGCAGAAGTCAGGGCTGAGGGGCTTCAAGGTTGCCAACCTTGCCAATGACTTGTGGTGACGCAGTGTTGCATCATATGATAGATTGCCTGCGGTTATCAGGGACTCCAGTATTTATAGTTTCTAAGAATCTACATCTGAAAACATGTACTTTGAAGTTTGGAAATTAAGATTATCTGAGGAAATTTGATTTTCCCTTTGTTTTATTTATAACTATTATGGATAAATGCCAGTAACAGGATTATGGGTTATTTCTTTCCTCCTAAACGGTGATTGTGCCTAGGAATCACCACCACAAGCTATATTAGGGTATGTTGTAATTAGAACAAAAGAACAGTTACCCTCAGTGATCTTATAAGTAAAATGCAGTAAAATAAAACCTAATATTTCATCCTGCTCTTTCCAATTGAATATTTTTTGCATTATTCAGAGCATGTGCTTCCTGACATAGGCAGAAATTGTAAATCAAATGTCTGAGATGTCCAAAGAAATGGAAACTTGGCATTTTCACCCTCCCACACAATGGCAGTCAAAGGGATGGGTCCAGAAAACGGTTCTGCACATTGCAAAGTGCTCTCAGAAATTACCCACTGGCAGGAAGGGGCGTGGGTGGACCTTTCAACATTGCTAAGGACAAGTTAAAGCTGTTTCTTTAAAATGACAAATTCAAAGTAGTCATTTTTTAGAAATAAAAATGATCAGGCCACTTGACTTAGAACATTGTACGACTGTCTCTGTGAAGCGCTCGAGTACCGCAGATGTGTCATGAAAAAGTCTGGAAATAAATTTCATGATGCTCTCTGCAGTGTAAGGCTCGGGAGGGGTGTGAGACCAGGCATTACAATATCAGGATATGCTTTGACACATGCTAATGTTGATTTTTAGAATACACTGTAACAATTAATATTAAATACTTCTTAGAATCCAGAACTTAATCTCATTTGAAATTTTGACCTTAGTATTCTGAAAGCCTCTTTTCTGTTTTTATGCATTTTTATGCGTAACTTCCTTGATAGGAAATGCTCATAAGAAATGATACAGAATTACTAATACAGTCTTATTTTTGCTGTGTACTGTAGATATTTTGTAAAACATTATTTGTCTATGAAATTGTATATTATAATGTTACAATTAGTGTTCCTGAGTTTCTGTTTTCATTACTATTTCTCAGATAAAATCTTAAAGATTTAGATGTTCCCTCACTAATGATGCAGGACAAGGTTTAAATATTTCAGTTGTCTTCTTTCAGACTTCTTAAACAAGAACAACTTATTCCAGCAGTAGAATTATCTTTGAAGTAATGGCTTTTGCATAAAATGTAAATAGTTATCCATAGTTATCTCTCTGAGCTATCTCAAGGTCACAGTAATTCAGTTGGATAATTGTTTGTAAGTGCAGAGATTTATCATAGTCTTATATTGTAGCTACCTTATTCTTAATGTCTGTGAGAGGGTACAATTTCTAAACAGATATCCAGCATCTTACATGTGTAGTCCAAGAAATTATCAAATATTCAATGCCTGTAAATTATTTAGATGGTTAGTCAATGACCCCCAACATGTTTAAGTCCCTTTGAAAGCAGATTACCCATCTCAATCAACGTCTGAGTGAGCGGACGATAATTTTCCACTATATCTCTTATTACTTACAAGTACATATCTTCTCACATATGGATGATATTATGTAAAGTGATGATCTGTGTGGCATGTCTGAAATACAGCAGAACAAATGCCAAACCACAAAGAACAGTATTTTTGTATATGGCTATGCAGATATGGAACGGTATTTGTGGAAGAAAGTGTGACTAGAGCTGATAAGCTGTTTTGTAAAGCAGCTTTCACTTTTGAGACAGAACCCAAAGGTATTTTGAAGCATTATTAGGTGTTTCTGAGTTCAGTCTGGTACCTTTTGCTCTCAAAAGAAGAGACCATGACGTGTTTGGAGTGTAGCTGTGCCTTCCGAAAGAATCTGGCCATTCTGGGACATGTTTCAGCCACATTTTATTTTTTATCTGTGGCTGGTAGAAACTGGGAGAGAGATTTTAGTGCTCCAGTTTAGTGACTTTAAAGTGAGTCAGATAATTTTCAAGATTCAAAATGGTTGTTTTGAAAATGAGTGGAGACCCTAAATCATTGCACAAGAATTAATCATCTTTGTGTCATCATTAGCATTACTAATATTGTAATTTTATATGATGTATGTTGCAATTTCACCCATGAATCATCTACATCAGGGTCTCTTAGTTCAAGGTTAGGAGCAAAGATGTAGTCAATGACTACTCTTGTCTCCAGAACACACTGCGCATGCTATTGTACACTAAATTCTCCATAGGAATTCTTTGTAAATGTCTTTTAAGTCAAGTTCAGATATTTATTTCAAGCTACTATTGAATATGTGTAAAAAGCACTATTTCATGTGATCTTGGAACAATCTTCAGGAGACTGTAAACAGCTCATTTTTTTCCCCTCTAGTTCACGACTAAACGTCCCAACATTTGTTATGTTCTTGACTTCAATAAATAGTTCTCTAATTAAATGTTTGTAATTTTAAATATGTAGATTTCATAAACAGAAAGTTATTGCCGTAAATTACAATTTATGTGTGGTTTTGTGCTGGAAAATGAGGTATGTTTTAAAGCAGTTTTACTGAAGTATTAAAACTGTAATTATGTCATAAATTTAAATGTTTTCTTTGCTGTTGTTTTCATTTCAAAGGAATGAACATACCTAAGAGAAAAGTCATTAGAAAGTACATTTATGTCTGTTAGCTGTGTGTTGAAATCAGTTATTTAGAAAATGACTGAAATGACTAGCTAGATATTATGTGGCACGGTGAGTACTTACGGTATTTGAAACTATTAACCCATGAAGAAATTGAAAGCTACTTCTTAACATTTTAAGATAGACACAGAACAACCATTTATTTCTCATTGAAGGTTATTTGCAACAGCCTGTTAATTTTCGAATTTGTTTCATTATATTCTCACCTGCTAAGTTTACATTTTTGGTCCATTAGCATCATGTTTCATCCTGCTCTGCCCTCCTCCAGCTGAACAACAATGCTGCACCGTTGGGAATGCCTCCGGTGCCCGGGTGTGCCGGATTCACTGTGCCTGGTTTCGTAATGCTGTATCCCCGCTTTTCCTGAGAAACGCATGCTGCCTATCAGGAGAGGTGGGTCTGTGATGCCTAATGAATAAATCACAGACTGACTTTGGGTGTGAGATGAGCACCTCGATGTTGAGCCAAGCCAAGGCAGTAGCATCTTTGGAGAAGCAATAGTGGTAGCACAGGTAGCTAAGGATGTTTTAGCCCCCAAATTTAGGCACATATGGGTTTGCAGATGCTGAAAATCATTGGGACATTAAAAGAATCACAGAATCACAGAATGGTAGGGGTTGGAAGGGACCTCTGGAGATCATCTAGTCCAACCCCCTGCCAGAGCAGGGTCACCCAGAGCAGGTGGCACAGGAACCCATCCAGGCGGGTTTTGAATGTCTCCAGAGATGGAGACTCCACCACCTCCCTGGGCAGCCTGTTCCAGGGCTCTGCCACCCTCAAGGTAAAGAAGTTCCTTCTCATGTTGAGATGGAGCTTCTCAACTTGTCCTGCAAAAGAAGGAGGAGCAGGGGTTGAAAAGTTGAACGTAGGAGCACTTTTGAGGCTTAAGTGATGTTTTGAGTTGCGAAATTGGTTTTGGTGGGAGCTTCAGCACTTTTTTTCCTGAAGCAGTGGGACTTGGCTAAATCATTTTACTGCATCCCTGCACAGGCTGGTAAAAGCTGTGCTGTAGGGAAAAGTACTGGTGAAGTAAAAAGTGGGGTGAGTGTGGTGGTGGGGTGTCTTTGCACTCAGCAGTGCTGCGGAAAAATGTGAAAATTGCAGTCTTAGTGGCTGAATTAATCTGGTTGAAGTCCTGCGCAGTGTGGTGTGTGCGCCACAAACTTTTTAGTACCGCACTGCAGGTTGCAGACATAGCTGTGATGCACACATCAGACAAGGCTTGGGAAGAAAGTTGATAGTAAGAAAGGAGAGGTAGGGAGTCCTAAAAATTATTGTGAGAAGGTGGAGGAAAAAGTGATAAGAGTTAGGAATGGGAGAAGTGAAAGAAAAGAAGAAAGAGAATTACTACTGAAAAAAGAAGCAAAAATACTAAAAGAGGAAAAAAATGGTGGGAGTGAGGATTAAACAGATAACTGTGAAAAAAAAGGTTAAAATACATTGGAACAGAGAAAGAGAACAAAAAATAGGGGATGTGATTGGCTGAATATTCTGCAGGCTTATTCTTTGTATAACTGTCGTGTGTGAAGTGAATAGCTGCATTTTACTGATTGATCTAATACTTCATCATTTTCACCTAACATTAAATTTCCTCACACTTTTGATAAATAATCTGGTAGAATTCACAGATTACTTGACAGAACACCTGTAAGTAGCTCGTAAGCATGGCTTAACAGGAGAAGCTCCTTCTGCTAATGTGTTTATAACAACCTTTCACACTGATGAAGTGATTCTTCCAGCATCTGTTAATTCCCCATCAGACACTTACAAGACTCTTCCAAGAAAAAGTTTGCTTGTGCTTTTTCACATATTGCAGCCTAAGAAGTTTCAATAAAGAGACCAAATCTTCCTGCTGTTGTATTTGTTTGCTGGCTTCTTTAGCACAGCTTTCCACGTGGGTTGATACAGATACTAAGGATAACTCTTTTCTTTCCATACAAACAAGTTTTGCCATTGAACTCCCATACCTGAGCCTAGCTGAACTGTAAACAAGATTTCCCTCCTTTCCCTCTGGCACTTTTGTATAAAAGCACTTGACTGCACTTGTTACTCAGTCTTACCCAAATAATTTTATATTCATCTATATAAATAGATATAGATAGGTATGAAGAAGACTTTTATATCCCCGGATAGCTGTATAACTAGATGATATATTTCAACTCAGGAAGGCAGGAGTGATACTTCCCATCATATCTTCAAGTGAGAATGCTTCAGCTCTTTGCTTGATTTATTTTGCTATTATTATTTCCATGGTTAATATCTCTCCATCATCCACAGACAATCCTCCTTTGCTGCTGTTCTTTCAGTGCTGAGGTTGCCTTTTCACTCATCAGCACAAGGCAATATTCACATTTTTGGTTGACCTCTTGTTCTCCCATGTCTTCTGAAGTGTTTACAGGATCTGTGTCACCCCGGCTCGCTGCACGCCAGGCACGTGAGGCAGCCATGGTGCTCGAGCCTGACAGCAGCTTTGGGCTTAATAACAAGAATTGTCCTTTCACAGCTTTGTAGTGCTCTTCGGTCCCATGGTTGGTTCTTTATTTTAATGTAGAGATAACATCACTTTTGTTTTTCAGCATTAAGAAGCCTGGAGTAATATCAGATAACGAAAATTAGATTATGTGTTTGGCCTAGTTGTTTTTGGGATCTCATGAGGTTATGTTTTGATTCCTTTATTTTCCTTTCAGTTGTCTTCTGTCACTTACAGCAACAACCAACTGACTGGTATCAGTCTTTCATTTCTGACATATGTATTTTTTTTGGCATCTGGTTACCAGCCCGATTCCTGTCTGATAAATACTCGGGGCTAAGACTTTGTATAGATCTATGTGCACACTTCATTAGAAGCACTGTGCTGATTTTGTTTGGATTGCTTCTGTGATTTAATCTCCATAGGGATCAGAGTTTGCGGTTGAAAAATTTGATAACTCCATGGCAAGGATTGTTGCAAGCACGGCATGATTGGCTGCTAATACAGAGATAAATGTAAGTGCTGACTGTATTTGCCATTAGAAAAAGTGCTCACACTGTTATTTGCTAGTGCTCAGCTTCATGTGGCTCCCTTTCCACAAATGTAGCCAGTTTTGTTTATATACCGTCCTGTTTTGATTAAAAAAAACCCCAACAAAACCGAAAAACCTGAAACTTCAAATATTTCTCTAAAGCTTACCACTGCTGAACACAGGTTTACCCTAGCCAGTTGGCTTGCATATTGAAATAGTCCCTGCTCTTGATGCTGCCTCTTCTTATTGGCTCTCTATACAGGCCAGGCTGCAGTAAACACAGGCAAAATTTAGGGAAAAAAACCCCCAACCAAACCCTAATCAGGAAACTTCTTGTAAACCAGGATTTTCTTGTAAACTGCTGTAAATATTTCCTGTTTTTAACAGCGTTTGAACATTCTTGTTTGGGAGATCTCTTTCTACCCAATTTTGAAATAATTAA
The DNA here is from genome assembly GCA_013400135.1 of Rhinoptilus africanus. Taxonomy (NCBI): domain Eukaryota; kingdom Metazoa; phylum Chordata; class Aves; order Charadriiformes; family Glareolidae; genus Rhinoptilus; species Rhinoptilus africanus. The sequence continues at coordinate 367,568 of VXBO01004455.1, read as the reverse complement.
TTTACACTGATTATGCTAGAAGACAACAGTAATTCATTGCTCTTGGGATTAGCATGGGATGAATGGATGGGTAGTTACTCAGTGCAAAATACTTTTAGGATTCTTGTGCTTGTTTGGATTTTTCACCTTTTTTTTTTTTATTTGAGGTCTGATTTAAAAGAGCACAGAAGAGACTGTCTAAGCTTAAAATGACAAATTTTATTCCCTAACATACTGCTCTCACTCATCAAAGAGAAGTATTCAATGTGAAATATATATGTCCATTTCAGTTTGTCATAAAAATTCAGATTTGGTTATGCATAGCAACAGTCACTACTGAAATACAGTAGTTAACCGGATGGCTAATTTAAAATAAATGAAGGAGGGAGGGATGGGAGGGGGAGAAAAAAAAAAAGAGTATGCCATACATGAAATATTTTTTGTCACGAACAGGTCAGTGCTATCTTGTGTTGCAAGGAAAGTTCACCATTGAACTAGCCCCAGATTACTACTGGGAAATCTCCATGTGTCAGATTCTTCAGAAAAATAGTTGCATGGGTTTTAGGAGCGGGTTTTGTGTAATGATTTGGTATTTCACTGCCTTGAAATGAGGAGACGGAGACAATGTAGTAGAAAGAAGCATTATGAAAAGCAGCCTCATCTCTTACTCTTTGTGTTCTCCCCCAACAAGATGGAGGTAAAAATTCAATTAGCGGCATTAGTCACAGTCTAAGATTTGAGCTCCCCAGAAAAACACTCTGCAGTCAAGTTCTGCTGCTATTCTTAGCAATTTTTCAACCTTGCCCAAAAGGATGGAAGATGAGACTGCTGCTGATGAGTCATATTGATGACAAACAGTATGGATAATGTCAAGTAGGTGTTTGGCTCCTACGCTAACTGTCCTCACAAGTAAATATCTGCACTGAAATAATGTATTAGGAATTGGACAAAGCACAAATGTTGCAAAGTAGAATTCTAAAAGCAGGTGGGGTGATGGCTTGCAATTTGTGTTATGAGGCTTGTATACTGAGGCTTAACCTGCATTTGGTATGTGTGAGGCAGGGTTATAATATGCCTCGCGTGGCTCTCTGCCATAAGAAAAGTGTTGTCAATATTAGGTCAGAAAATAAGAATGGACATACTGCATTTATCGGAGGTCCATCTATCCATCTATCTCAGTGTCCTGTCCCTGACTGTTGCCTGCAGCTCATGGCTTAAGGGAAAAAGGCACAGGGAAGAAGATAGATATTCCTGCACCTTCCTGTTCTCCTGGCCTTAACGCAAATAAGTGGATCCATTCACCATGGATCTATTTTCTTGGTTGTTGAACTGTTTTTCTTTTGATATCCGGAAGCTCCTGAGGCAGTGAGTTTCAAAATGCAAATACATGTTATATGAAACCCTACCAGTTTTGATAGTGTGATAAATTCATGTGGCAATTTTGGTCTTATACCAGGAATCTATGACATTGTAGTGAAAACTGGCCTATGTACATATCTGCTTTTCTACACGATATTGCAGTAGGCATAGTCTTGCCCTAGGAACTACTGCCTCATACGTACATGGAATTTTGTGCATAAATGGTCGAATTAATGTTGCTTAGACAGGATTCATATCCCCTCTTTTAAATGTCTATAATGTACATCTGGGTGAGAAAGTAATTTGAGTTTCTTTTACAGTCAATTAAAAATAACAAGCACAGGAATCATAGGGCATGATTAATCTGATCCATATCAGATATCTACCTCTGGGTAGGATGAACTGCATCTCAGAAGTGCCGCTTTCTCTCTGTTGCATGCAAAGAGAGCATGACTTGGATATAGATCTGTATTATGGACGCCTTTGCATTTGGTCGGATGAATATCACTCTTAGTGAGGTTATTCACCAGGGGAGAAGGAATATACATAATCCTGGGAAACAACTGTGCTTTAGGAAATCATTCACCAGGTAATAGTCAGGTAAATTGTATTTTACTTGCTGTCCTTCTTTGAACACCCTTTAGGAAGATGGCATCTAGACCTTTTAGGCACTAGCTAGGGTGCTTCTGCAACAGAGAAAGAAATGTCAAGGAAACTTCATCCAATTAAATACTCTTAAAACTATTTTTTTTCTTAATGCCTGACATTGTGGTGTGTCCACATGTGGGTTTTTTTTGTGAAATTGTCTATAATCTCAAGAGAGCCCATTCCTGAGATGATGTGTTTCATTTGAACTGTAAATAGGGTTTCCAACACAGTGTCTCTTAAAAGGTCGCCAAGAACATTTCGATTAATGTTATCTTGTTTATGTCGGCAGCTAGCAAAAAAGAGGAAAAAAGAGCATGAAAAAAGCAAGGCAAGGTGAAAAAACTGCTTTGATCCTTTAACTAAAGCAAGGTGGTGTGTAAATGTTATCCTCACAAGCACATGCTGTGCAATGGGATGGAGAATAAGAAATGATCCCAGGGCCAGGGGAAGAGGAAAGTTGGTCCCTGCACCCGGGAGATAGTGAGCCTCAGCTTGCAAATGCCTCAATGGTGTGCTGAGAGGTTGCCATCTCAAATCCATTCCAAAAATTTGATCTCCCTGATGGCCGAGGAATCTGTCGCTGCCATAACACACGTTGGCACAAACATACTGCCTTGCCATTGATGTTGCCCTTTTGATGTCAAATCTTCCCTGATCCTGATGCCAAATCCATGGCATTTGATTCCACTAGGCAATTGGAAATGATATTTTGATTTTAACTAATTGCCAGTGAAAAGATAGGAGAGGAAAACTGATCCAAAGACATAAAACCATCCTAGACCAAGACAATAAATAAGCATTTAAGAACCTCTAGGCTTTGACTTACCCTGGTTTTGCATTTTTTGTAAGTAACAGCAAATGACATTTAGTTTCTAATAGTGCTTTCTGGCATTCTTGTGCTATGCTTTCTACAAAACAAACAAAAAGAACATTCATGCCTAGTTCTTGGTTGTTCTGGCATTTCAGCATTCCTTCCCACAGAAATTTCAGGTGCCAGCATGAGATTTCAATACAGAAATTGTAAAGAAACTACCAGAGCACAATTTTTAATTTAGTTAAGACCTATGCTATGAAGTTTGGATGTGGAAGTCAAGCTTTAGGTGTCTAAGACCTACAGGAGTTTTCAATATTCTACTTACTAGTCTTCAGGAATAATCAAAGAGATGAGAGTGGCAGGCCACGAGTTACAATACTTTTTCTCCTAGTAATTTAGAGACTGATTTTGCTTTAATTGCCCAATCTTCATTCCCTAAAGTCAGAAATTTAGAAATTCTTATTGTAATTAACTTGGCTAGTCAATAGGTTGTGGTTCATCTTGCCTGAGTTCAGACAGCTGCATTTACATCTAAACAGGCTGTCTAAACTCCTGTTGTAATCAGTGGATGGAAATAGGGACTTCTTGGGCATTATTCTCTGGTGTAGTTTAGATGCCTATCTTATGGTGAAATGAATCGTTTTCTAAGAAGTGCCTATTTTCTCTCCTTTGGCTATAATGGAGCCTTGAACAAGTTTAAATGTAGACGTGGTAAGTACTTACATTGCCTTAACTATCTGTACAGGAAACTGCAATTTAAGTCTGCAGAAACTTTGGCTTTTCTTTTTTTTTTTTT
>VXBO01004455.1:251494-363908 GCA_013400135.1 Rhinoptilus africanus | reverse complement strand
TTTTTTTTTTTTTGCGATGCTGTTTGATTGCCTTTTGAATTATTTCATTCATTGCTCAGAGTTATCTTTGGCGTGGAACAGAGGTATCAGCTGACACACCAAAATTTTAGATGGGAAGTTCAAGATGCAAACAAGTGAAATTGCAGATAAAAAATAGACCAAAATCTGGGCAAAGGACCAAGAAGTGACATTCCTACTCCTGTGAAAAGTGTTAGACTATTTTAAGAGCTACTCTTTTTGATTGATAGCACAGGGGGTTTCAATCTGCAAGAGGACTTTCAGCATGTTAGGTATGTCAGTGGCACTTATTATCTTACACACTTCTGTCTGTCTTTCGTTTTTTCTTAAGTCTTTCTTTCACACAACCTCGTTAAATATTGAACTATGTCCTGAAGGTTCTTTCTGGTACATTTGGCAAGCTAACAAGGCTCTGCATGTTTCTCACTTGAAAATAAAGGATAAAATGATTAGGAAAGTGTTCAATTTGTACTGTTAATTCGGTGGATTTAAGTGCTGCAGGTTTCATGTTGTAATAACCATAACCCCCTGCTGGTTGGGAAAATTACCATTCGGGCATCACTACTGTAGTGGGATTGACCTGCACAGTTTATGGATTCCTTTGTTGTCTTATAGTCCTCAAATTTGACTCTCTTTGCTGTATTTGTGAATTCAGGATGGTCTCTAGGATTTAGTAGTTACTAGTCAGGAAAGAAAAAAAAAAGTGAAGAAATGTAACATGTCGTGAAAGAGGGAAATCAGCCATTCGGAAAAAGTTTGGCTGTGAGATAAAAAGAACTATCTGTTTGCTTCTTGGAAGCTCTGTTCTGTTTAGGGAAAATAGAATTAAGAAATATGGAGATAAGGTCTAAATACTAATGGGATGCATTACATATACTTAATAAATGCTTTTCTCCCTGTAATAATTCGTCAGAAGGAGATTCAAAATAGTTACCTAGTATGTATTTGCAGATTGGACCAGTCAGTCCACCTTCCTTCAAAGAGTCAATGAAAGTTTCACTTGGGCTGCAGAGAACTTTTCTGCTCCCTTTTCATGAAAGTGAGGGACAGAAATATATGGATATGTCCCACTCTCATTGCTTGAATTTCATTTAACTCCACAGTGTACAAAATCCAACGAGTATGAATTGAAGCAGTAAAATTATGCAGGAACTCTGCATAATTTCTTGCAAGAATTTACTGGAATTACAGCAACAGAGAAGCCAGTTGATTGTTCTCATTTAGTTTTCCATCTCTGTTAGAAAATCATAATGCAGAATAATTCAGTTCTAGAAAAGAGTGCCTTGCCACATAAAATCTGAACAGAAAGAGTAGTTTTTCTCATTTAAAAAAGAATAACTTCACAAAAGACGCTCTGTCTACAAAAAAAAGAGGTAAGGACTTTCCTGTGTAGGAAGGCAGGGGGACTAGTCTATCTCACCTGGCAGACCTTATTAATGCACATGGGCACACTGTGCTGCATCACCAAGTGATGTGCTCTACAAACCTGAAGCTTCCCTAACAAGGAAGAATGAAACGTTATATGCAAGGGTAAGCTGATGTGTGACTTGCCTAAGGCCACATAGTGACAGACACAGGAGTGAAATCCACGAGATTTGTCAAAGATATCGACCATGGTACCCCTAGCAGGGGAACCCATTTGGTGTCATGTAACTTAACCAGGTACTCTGCTTCATTGCAACTGGTCTAGGATTAATCTGATTTCCTTCATGATTTATACTTATTGGGATGAACTCAGGAGTCACTGTCAGTACTTTTTTTTGATAGACTGTTTCACACAGAGGGAACTTAATTCTTCAAGGGAATAATCTTCATTACTTCAGGAAAGGCAAAAAGCTGGAGAGTTGCACTAAGGAAAAAACCCACCTCCCCTGCAGACAAGGAGTCAGGCTGGAGGGGAGCTGTGCCTGCAGGCAGGGGGGGTTGGGAAGGGAGCTGCTGCTTCTCTCAGCCACGTTGCTCGCTGGGTTGCAGGTTCTGCAAATCAAGGTAGCTCAACTGAGCAATTGCCTGAAGTTAAGTAGTATGAAGTAGAAATAGGTACGTATAAAACTGTTAGCCTCAGTTTGCTTCGGTCAGAACATATTTTAAAAAAGCAATCAGTTTTACTGAAAGCTCATGTGGAGTTATTCCAGGCTCTCTAGAAAATTCTGTACCTCCACTTGACCCTAAATGTGCATGAAACTATGATACCACCTGCCTTCTCCTCCCCACGTTGTAAAAAGCTATCCACATTTATTTAAATCACAGAACCAAGGGGAAGTCTTGAAATGACATCTGCATTTTTGTCTGCCTTCGCAATATGATCCTTATGAACACAATGGCTTAGTGTGATGCACACTACTGGCAAAGAGCAGGGACAGTGGGGACAAGAGTCCCGGACCTTAGCTAATGCCAGTGGAAAGCAGCCACGTGCCCAGCAGGGCTGGTGGAGGTGTTGATGGGGCACATGTTTCCCAGAGTGCTGAAGGGCTTCCCAGCATGGTCTTTCCCAAGCAGAGGCTGTGCGTTCAAATTCTTGCCTTTGGTGACTAAATTCAATTCAACATCACAAAGTGGATACAATAGCCATGTAAGGAGAAAAAAAATATTTAAGAAAGGAGAGGGCACAAACCTCAGCAGTAAATCGACAGCCATATCAGCTTTGACAGTTAAAACAAGGCTGTGAGTGAATAAGCATTCACATAGCAGCTGCCCATACGGTCCTTGGTGACTGAGTTTGGGAATTACTTCTTTAGACAGACACACAGACCAGTGAACTTGGCCATCGACTTTTGAGAGGAGATTCGTAGGCACACAAAATCTCCTAGCAATGCTTTCACAGATAGATAAGATGCAAATGACTCCAAGTGCTGTTGAATAGCTGAGGCTGGCTGAACAGCCTTTCTGCTGCTCAGTACCACAGCCCTTTGCCTGCACAGTGCATAGGGAATAGCTGGGTTAGGGTACAGACGTACAAGCATTTATCTCATTTTCTAACTGAAAAGAGGTAGTGACCATCTCCAGCCAGTTGTACACTACTGTGGAGAAGCACTTGGTACTGTCATATCAGAGCATCATGTGCTGTTGCCTGGCTTGCTGTCAGCCTGGGGTTGCTCTTCTGCATGACCCCTGAAAACCCTTTCCTGAAGATCCTATAAAGCTTAGGATAATGTATCAGTAATGCACCAAAGAAGTTCTTGTAATGTTATGACACATAGATGATTTTTAGTCTGGTTAGGCTAAAACAAATCTGTCCTCTTCCTATTTATTTTCCAGATTTATAACACAATTCTTTTACTAGAGACAGCAAAATGCAAAAAAAGTAGATGGCTCTTACTGACCATGGTTGCAAATTAGCTTACTGCAGTGCAAGGCAAGGAACAGTCACCTACTCTGGGACCTGAGCTGAAAAGCGTTTCACATCCAGAGTAAGATTCAGACAGAATTTAAATGTCTCGGTCAAAATTGTGGAAAAGCTCTTTTTTGAGTTCCCTTCAAGTCATGGACTCCTATCAACAGGGCATTCAAGGATTTTTCATATTAAAATTACCCAAGCATATCAATTTCAGCTTCAATTACTTCATTTTACAGTATACTCTGAGTATTTTGGTGCCTGTCCGTAACTGTAGCACCATCACGAATGCAGAAAGCAGGAGTTATTTTGACAAGTCCTCTGATCCTCTGGGTTTGATCTAAACACCTCTCACAGAATAGAGATGCAAGAGGTGGCTGTTTCTGTTTAATACAAAGGGAAACAAAAAGTCATTGGGACCAAATCAAAGAGTACAGTATCGTTAGCATTTCTTTTTCTCAGACTCATGTCATTTGTCAGTTTTGAGGCTATTTGGTTTAATTTTTTTTTTTTCATTATGGTACTTATTATATGGATCAAGTACAATGTCTAGAAATGCTTTTAGAGAATTATGATTCAACAAGGTGCTGTAATGTTTATACATATTTACATATATAAACATATTTGGAGATAATGTGTAGACAGATCCCTAAGGCTATTGCCTTTATGCCATTGGTTTTCTGAATCACTAGGAATGAACTTGACTGGCAGTTATCAAAAACTGTCACTTCCAGAACAGGCAGAGAAATATAATTGCTTTTACAATATTGCATACAGTAAACTCAAGGGCTTTCAGTGTAATTTATTACAGTTGCAGTTGACTGACAGAGATTAAATTTATGCTAATCATTGTAAATGTAAAACCTCGACTTAGATGGTATAGTACAGAGATTACTGATGTAATTCATTCATACAACCTTAGCAAGTTATTTTTTTAGCGGTTAAGCAGCCATTTTAGAATCTGACAAATTAATACATTACACCTTGCAATCTATAATATTTATTGTGCACTTCCAGTCACCACCAGGCATGCTGCTCCTAATTTTGGACAGCATAGAGAAAATATCTTGTATGTTGACTGTATTTAAACTCTTTAAAGCACCAACTTCTTGAAGTAATAATATTGTTAACACCTTCATCAGTGCTTCTTCAAATGTTTTAGTACCTGTTACATGTCTTACTTAAGGAGATGGATATTCATGCCAAAAATAATAATAGAAAAGTTGTTGTTCTGGAAGCCCATGTAAAGAGCAAGCTACAACGTGTATTTTACATCTAGTTCTGAATATTGCACAGTAATAGTGTCTAATCTTGTTTACAGAGTAGTCTTCTGTCTCATGATTTGGGAAGATTTTGGCCAGGATTTGACTAGGTTTCCATTATAAGATCCCACTGCAATAATTTCATAATTAAAGGAAAACTACTATGTAAGTAGAGAGAAATAATACGACAGAACACAGCCCAAGTCCACCCTGTGCTTTCTTTTCTCATTAGAGAAGAGCAACAGATCTCCATTTGACCTTGCATAAATATTTTAATTGAAATACTTTGGACAAAATTTGAGGACATGTTCTTTCTTCACTGAAATCAACAGCAAAAATGTGGTCCCAGTATTTCCATCCCACCTCTCCCCACCTCAGAAGTCATTTGTTCATTTGGGCATATACATCACTATGTTGGCACCCTTCCATCTGAGTGACACATGAACATGCCAGTTAGTGACTGCAACCACCACTGGAGCTCATTTAAGTAGTGATGAGATACCAAGGAGTACTTCTAAGTTGTTGGAGACTTAAGGACTAGTCTACCCTGGAGGTGATACTTGGGCACAGAAAAGCTGCTGTCATTCACATTAGTTTTTGTACGGGGTATTTTTATTTTATGAAGGCTGTCACAGCTGGAAAACAGTAACTAGGCTAGAATGATGGTAAAAAAAGTTTTTTTGTCTCCTTTATTGACAATGAAAAATGCAACGTGTCTCTTGCATACTTCTGCTGGAGTTATTTGACTCATAAAAACTTCACTGGGAGCAAATTTGTAAAATGATTTCAAGGTCTTGTGCAGATAATAAAATATTTCTATTAACTGCCATTAATAGGTGCTATATGTGATACTATGAAGCTTGAGGTATTTTGCTAATATAAAAATGATTTGAATATCCAACTGCAATCATCATCAGTCTTTTATAAGATCCACATTTGGAGGAATCTTAGTTTGCTTGTAATGCTTGAACGTTTATTATTTATTCATCAGCTTCTTAAGTTAGATAGCCTTGGTGTCTCAACTTTCTGTAGCAGAGCATGTTGATTAGTGTTTTCTAGAAAGATTTGACATAAGCTAGGTTGATGTTGTCAGAGAGAGGTGGGTAGCATATGTAGAACATTATCACTGTACATTTTAGCTGTTGACAGTGACAGAAGCAAGATGACATTAACGCATCTTGATAAGTGATACTGCTATTCCTAGTGTCAATTTTATCATCTACAACTCAAAACATTGACCAAGGACTCTGATTTGATCTTATAATAAATTTGGTATGTATTAACATACACATCACATTGACTTCTTCATGACGTATTCCTTGACAGGAGCATGATTATGGTATATTGCTTCAGTTCACTTGTTAGCATTGCCCTTAACATCTCCTTCAGAAGGCAATAAGCTGATATTTATTTTGGTGTTTGTTTGGTTTTGGTTTTTTTTTTTATGATAGAGAGAGCATTTATTGGTTTGGATATGAAATCCCTTGTAGGTAACATTTTCTTGTGAGAAATTGTCATACAAGTACTTTCATTGCCAGCAATTCAAGACGTTGTGAACAGATACAACGTCATTCAAGGCTTTTTCCTCTTTCAAAGAGTACAAATGCATTTTGCATGTTTCCATCACAATTAAATGTCTGGAAAACATACATTTTCCACTGAAAATAGAAATGTGGTTTTGCTTATGTAATGACTGATGTATCTTTAAAATGTACTACTCATTTGATTGCAATTTAAAATTGACTAGAGGATGGTAACTTCTGAATGTGAATGTCTGGTATCAAAATAGTAGGCTGGTTTAACAGGGGCATTCTGGAAAAAACACACTGCAAACTGCATGACCTAGCAAAATACAAGAATTTGAAGGGAATATAACTGGCATAGACTCTTAATGGATGATGGGAATCTGAGCTGTGAGGGTTTAACTTGCACAAGTCCATGATGACTTACTACTCTAGATTTCACCGAAATTGATTTGGCCATAGATATTTATCTTATTTTCACCATGTGGGTACTATGGAAGGATAACGTAAGTGTGGTGTTTTCTCTAGAGCATAAACAGTCCAGAAGCACAAGAAATTTCAGCAGAAAAGATATTTTGTGAGAACTGAGAGGTGCTTGCTGGGATCTGTCGAACTGCAGTGGCTCTTAGTTCGGTGTTGCCTTTGCAGCTTTAACCATCAGGTAATTTGTGAGTCTCTTGTAATCCCCAGGCAGTGCTCCATGCCTGCTCCCTCTACAGCTCGTGGTGCCATCTTTAAAGGAAAGGATGCAGGTGATGCCCACCATGTTTTGCATCACCTGGATGGGAGCCACTTTGGTGTGGATGATGAGTCCTTTGCTTAGCCCAGAGCTGTGCTGTAGTTATTAAGTGACGTGTTACACAATGAGCTTGGGCTTTGCACAGCTCCTGACTCAGGCTGTCTCAGGTCTCCCGAGCTCACAAGCTTAAGCAGGGGTCACTCAGTAATCACCCAAGAAAGTTATCACCCCGAAGTCATGACAGGGAGCTGCGTCCGGGGGCCATCAGGAAAAGCCCCATGTAGAAAAGAGCCTGAACCCTGGCCCTGAAAAGCGCTCAGGGTCTGACTTTGGGCCACGGGGAAGCAGCTCGCTTTGTTCAGCATTCTCAGCTGTGACTCTTTCCAAATTTAGGCCTCCAAAGTAGATATCAGTTTCTTACGAGAATGAGACTTTAAAAACTGCCTTGCTGAACCAACCAGAGTCCCGTCTTGTCCAGTGTCCTGCCTTGTGAACTGAACTCACATCACTTCATTTGCAGGAGAATTACAATACCTTATCATTAGGCACAGACTACGTGAGTGACTTTCTCCTATTGAAAGTCTTTCATGTTGCTTAAACCACTAAATATTCACTGGGCCAGAGTGGGGACCTAAATTGTCCTTTTCATTCCCATGTCCTAATGATCAGCTAGTCCTTAGCTCTTTCTGTGTTGACCTCAATATTAATTATTTATGTGGATGTTTTTGTAGAATTTCTATGGATTTTTAAGTTAATCCATCTGTACTAATTCATACTAAATTAGTTTCATTGGTATTTTAACATTTTTTTGTTTCGGAATGTTCTTATTATGGACTTTTATTTTTAATGATATAACTTCCCTCAGAAAATTTTAAGAATCTTTTAATGGTTCTAAAAATATTCATCATTCTGAACAGAATTTAGTTAAGTCTGAAAATCTTTTAAATCTGATATCAAGAACTAACAGCAAACTAATATTTGTTGCCTTTTTTTTGTGCACTCTCTTTTGCTGCTACATGAGTAAACTGCATTCTTTACATATTTCTCAAAAATATTGTGCCATTATTTTATTTTATTTTAGATTTAATTTTGCAATAATTGTATTTTTATTTTATAATGAAGAAAAAAAAAAAGTCTGTGCACTGAAGCAGCACTCATTAGGCTCCCAGAAGATATCTCTTTGGTAACTTGGTTAGTAGACATTGTGTGGGTACTGCCAAAGTGTGAACTCAATCTGAATAGAGAGGAAAAATGAAGCCTTACCAGAGGGTTTATGTGTTTATGTTGCCAATCAGTTGCTATGAGGGATACAGCCTACAAAAATTCTTACCCAGAATATACTTTCTGAGTGTGTAGCTGTATACTAGTTACTTTAAAGTGGTGACAAACAGTTAAAAAAAGAGCTAAATATATTAGGAGAGATGGAGAGTTCTATGCTGCTAAGAAATCCTGCAGAAGAGGTTTTTTTTGTAATGTTTCAGGCTTGTTTTACCAGGTATGAGAGATCACATGATTGCAAGTGGTCAATTAACACATACAAGTGAGTTATCCCTTTTTAGTGGAGACATATTCTCAGGCTGCTTAGGGAAGAAATAATGGTAGACTAAATAAACCCATTTTCTTCACGATCATTTTTTTGTTTTGCAGTTGCAGATGTCCAACAGTCCATAGATGATTGGTTCACTATCTGCAGCTCCACTGACAGATAATAAGCTTTTAAAATAGACTCACAATCTTGTTCACATACTCCATGAGAGATAAGCTAAGTTTGGATGAGAAAAGCAACTTCTGAAGTGTGCCACTTAGGTAATTATGAGGGCTGAAATAAGATGATCATTTAGAATTTGATCTTTTGAAGTGATACACCATAATTCTTGTGGGACCGTGCCTTTAATTAGTCTTCATAGAATGAAGTATACTTTTAAGTATGCAGGTGCAAATGTATCACAGCAAGTTTTATTTTTGATTTTCTGTGATCTCAAAAATTTCATAGAAACTGGCTCAAAATCTAAATTTTTCCCAGGTAACCATAAAAACTTTAGAGTTTTATGTGAGCAAGGTCTAATTTATTTTAATGGGGCAAGTATATAGCCTGCTGACATAGCTATTTGCAAAAGCAAATCCTAGATTCTTGACACTTCACCTGCACCCACATAGCATCCTCCTGTCTTTCATTTTAGGAACGCACACATAGATGAAGATACACACCTTCTACAGAAAGCATGCCAAAAGCCTCTTAATCCTGAATGCTCTAGTGAATGTTTGAGGTGCTCTCTTTGTAACAGAAATCCTCCGTACAAGCCTTTTTTGCTGTCGAATTCTGCCAAGAGCAGCTATGGGCCAGTGCAACCTTAAATCTGGTGTTTATTTATCGTTAGTAAGAAGCCAAACAAAAATGCCTGCCAATGACTTGAAATCTATCCGTGATCATGTGCGTTCCTCAAATGCACTGTTCTGGAAGAAGAATAAAGGCTGATGACAACCCTTCAGTCCAGACCCCTCATCTGCAGCCTTTTGGCTTGTTTGTGAACGTCGGGTGCTGTAGCGGCTCTTGGCTCCTCATTGGCGAAGGGCAGGTGCCAGCAAGTGCTGCAGAACAAAAGGTGTCCTCTCAAAGTTGCCTGAAGCTCCTTGCTCCCACCTCAAATCATTCACCCAATGCCTTAGCATCAGGATTTTTGTTCTGACTGCTTCCCCGACCATATCACCATTATAACGTTCAATGACTGGGTTTGACATTTCTGGAATGTCAAATATTATGTCAAAATGTCAAAAAAATAGGAAAAAACATTAACTGAAGGAAAGTTTCAAACTTTGGCAATTTGTTTTCTGATGCTTATGGAAGAAGACATCTTTCAAAGCTTATGCTGAAAAACACATCTGAGAAAGAGACATCTGAACTTAGCCTGGTAGCTGGGGCGTTCATCACTGCTGTAGGAAACTTGGGGTAAGTTTCCATCTTGTCCTTCAAAGAGATGTATATTAAAAAGCAGTTCTGTCTCTCTGTCCTGGTGTTTCCACTAGTCAGTCCATCATGGGTTCAAGGAGCCTTCCAGATGAAGTCCATAAAAGCAAATATGTTCTGCTAAAAGATTTTTTTCAAGCAAACTGACTTTTTTATGTGGAGGAAAATACTTAAATGAGAATTTCCTGATCCACTTCAGAACTGCAAAGGACATGAGATTTTCTATGTGTAATGGCAATATTTAGTCAGTTGAGGCAATACTACATGCAACAAACACAGCATTTGACTTCTTCTACTGAAATTAAAGGCAACTTTTTAAATGAACGAAATTTTACCAGCTACTAGTATATCTGGTAATTTCCTCCATGGATCTTTTCTGGGAAGCAGAGGAAAAATAAGTACTTGGTACAAGAAGGCTTTTTAGTCACTTCCAAAAATAACTTGTTTAATTTCCTTAACTTTCAAACTCTTTTCTCTGTGCCAATTTCTGGCTAGTTAATGAACAAGACTTAATAGGCAGGGCAGATGCAAAATCAAAGACTGGGGCTGTGAGACATGTACCGCATGAGGTGACTATTTTTTTGGTAAAATGCATGCCATTTATCAGACTTCTTTTAAGAGGACTGATCCTGTGGGCACATCCGCCTTGTGCTTTTCTTGAGTGCCTGAGCTCTCCAATTGACATCTAGTCTCCGCTGTAATCAAAACCTCAGCTGGATAGCATTGGCAAGACTGAGCTCCCGATCACTTTTTTTCCTGAAGAAACAGCCGTAGTCAGTAGGAACACAAAATCTAACACCATGAAAAAGACAGAATTTGACAGAAATAGCACGGTAATGCCCTTTTCTTAAAAGTTAAGACAATTTTAAAATAACTTGAAGCTTTAGTATGAAGCGTGCATAAATACAATTACATTGGATTGACAATACTTTGCTGTTAAAATGTTTTTAATGCATGAGTTATGATTTTAGGGTTTGTAAAATTTTTATTTTTTATTTTATAATTTGAGGCTGGATATGCTTCTGTATTATGTAAACCTGTGAAACTGTTCAGAAGACTTTCAGATTGCTTGATGCCTTGTGCATACAGATGTGAGAGCTTTATTAAAAATGCTTGTGATTTCTTAATATTGTTCACAGGACTTCTGTAATCTCTGGGATAAAGAATCCTAGCAAGAGGTATTTGCTGAAACACAAGAAGGAGTTTTATTAAGTCCAAACCTGTTTGTTAACTGTAATTCTTCTAACTTGTCAAAAACATTGGTGAAAAAGTAACACAAGAGTTATAGGGTCTTTCCTGTGGAATTCAAATAAAGGATACATATCTGATGTCTGGTTTAATGATTCCTGCTCTTGGAAATTAAAACTTTGACTCATATCTCAAAACAACAAACTGGTAACTGAAACACTTTAATTTTTTTTAACTTTTATGTTAACCTATATAATTGAATTGCAATCTTAATTTCCACCTGAAACACGTTTTTCAGGAGACGGGTGAAAAATAGGAAACAATCTCTGTTGGTAGCAAATTGTGCATATATAATATTATTTTTCAGAGTTTTGAAGTCAACTCTAACTCAGAGTTGAGTCTCATTTTTAAATAATGTGTATTGTTATAATTGGGAACATGATGATAAATGGTACTGCTCCATTACTAGTAATGACAGAAATAATCTTTAATTGGTCTCCAAGATATATTTATTCCCTTTTCAAACTAAGACCAAGTTCAGAAATTGCATCCATTTTCACTCAGTCCTCAGGTAAAATTTTACTTATTTCAAGTGACCCTCAGCAAAGAATGGTCCAAAATGATAAGTCTGAAGTCTTGCAGGAATATCCTCAATCTAGACATTTTAAAACATTGCAGTAAGGAAGCAACATTCTCTCTGAATGTGGCAGCTCTGCAGAGTCATCTGCCACTAAGGCAAAAGGAGCAAAGGTCTCTTTGAAAGGCTACAGAATTTTGGAATCTAAAACTTACAGTTTGAAGCAGAGGATGTGTTTCTTTACCTAACAAAAAACGTAGAACAAGATAACCTTAACTTTACAACACTCTTAACATAATCAAAATGCTAAACTGCCGGACAGGAGGAGAGAAGGAATGCATCCCAGGTGGCATACATTAGTTATGTGATTTAATGCACACCTTGAGGGTAGCCAGTTCTCCCTGGTGATGAAAGTAGTTTAAGGATCAATACAGAATATACTGGAATTACTATCAGGGTCAGTACTGACCTTATTTTGGGCTATTATAGGAAATTTGGGCTTTGAGATATTTTTAGGTGATAAAAAGATTTATAAAATCTCTGAAACTGTAGTTCTGGCAATAAACTAACTCAATTGCATCTTTAAGATAAAGCTACGATTATTAAACCCATGCCTTCCTCCTATTGCTTTGCATGAAGATGCAACATGAAAGTACAAATACGCAGGAATCATGTATGGAATCTACACTCTTAGTTTCTCATGCAAAGCTGTTTTACGTTGCATTGTCACCTGTATTCTTATACCAGGAACTTCTGGAGGAAGTCTTGGTAGGAAGTAAAAGACAACATTCAGGTTTTTTTTCATTGAAATTAGGTCACCTATCCTTTTCATAATAGTGTGATCCTTTTGGTTAGTTCATAATACCTATAGAGGTAGTGTTATTTATGCATTTTTAGCTGAAAGTTTAAACTATTCTTTATAAAATTTACAAGGTTTTGCTTATATTTGGAAGGCTGTTCTTTAGAAGCTTGCTGTTAGTAGCATACTTGGTCATGAAGCCAAACCTAAATACACTGTGTTTTCTTACTTTTTGAAAAATCTGCTTCAGATGTTGTAAACTTAAAGGTAGATTGCAAACTGGAAATGGAGAGGAGAGTGACCAAGAGAAAGCTAGGTGATAAGAGATTAAAAAGAACAACATAAAAAGAGGAAGGAAAGAATCACTGGCCAGTAGATGTTTTAAATGAGATTGAAATATAAGACCAAGAGCAAAATGCTAGAAAAAATGAAACCTGATTTTGAAAGCAAACATCATTTATATCTCTGTTCTGTCAGGAATATGAGTTGCAGGGCAGAACCAGAACTTGACTTATGTAAAGATGGCCATCTCATTGGGACACTCCTAGTTATGAGGAGCTGCCTGGCTGGACTCAAATGGGAGCTTTGATAGGTGCCGTATGTCACCCCTAGGTACAGAAACCAGAGAGGTGAGGGTTGTCCTAAGTTAAGACTGGCATGTGCTATGTTTGTTCCCTTCACCAAAACTTGTCAAGTAATGTCATGTGAATACAGGATATCTGGGAATATATGACAAAGAAGTTACAGTTGCCCACGGACTGTCAGAATATTTTAGAATAGACAAGGTTATAGGCACTTACTCAGGGCTGCACAGGAAGCCTAAGGCAAAGTATAGATTTCAGTTTGCAGGCTGCCCAGATTTGTTGGCTAAAGAAACTATGCTTGTTCTTGGTACAAAATGCACAGTCTGCTGTGGAAAATCTACTCCTATTCTTTCTCCTACACTCTAAACCATCTGAGGAATGGTACATGACTGTGTTTAGCTGAATCATTATGCCAGAGTGCAAAACTCAAAACGTTTTTTTTTGATGAGACAAAGTCTAGTTTGTAAAATGACAATTCTTCACACAAATGCTTTTGTTGGAAAAAATAAAAATAAAATGACTTAATTGGAACAAGTGTAGCTATTCTTCCAAATAGATAAAGTCACATGAAAACGACCCTGGCATTGTTAAACGTGCAGTATTCTTGACATCATGGAAAGCTCAAGTTAAATGTTTAAAGACGGCTGCTTTTAATGATTAGCACAGAGAAGAGAATGAGATCCTACTTTTATCATCCTGCCCTCCTGTGAACTTATAGAAGAAGCCAACAGCCCTTCAGCTTTACCTTTTTGTTTGTTAGTAGCTGAGTGCCAGAATAATTACTCTTTGTAGCCAGCATTCTTCTGGGCCCACACAGACCTACTCAGAAAATAGCTCATTAAAAGGACCTCTGAAAATCCTTGCTGAGAAATGGAAAATATGTCCTATATTTCAATTTTATTGCACACATTTCTTCACTGCTTTATTTATGTTCATTTTTTATTTATCTCCAAACCGTGCTCTACATGCTACAGACAGCAGCCTGGGGAAAGAGGCATCTGAATTATCAGCCCACTGAGTTTTATTAACAAAGGATAGGTAAGAATGCTTGTAGATGGGCTTGTATTGATTAGTCTTTAAATCACTTGTGTGTATGACTGTAAAGGGTGGGTTGGCTTCTGATGGGAAGCCTACTGCTGATTATATAGGATGAAATAATCCATGTCTTAATGATAAAAATTTCATTTGCCTTCTCCTATAGTTGGTTAAAAAGCTGAAAATTTTGCATTTGGGATTTCCAAAATACTCTGTTTATCTCTAATGTACTATCCATGAGAACTCTGTTCTCTTCCTTATGGAAAGGAGCTGAGGGATCTGGGCTAGCAGGTATTATAAGAGTTTCACTGCTGTCTGCTGGAATGGTAGCAGATAAAAAGGACAGCAGATAAACCAGAAGTCCTTACTCTGGTCATAGGAGAGTGGATAAAGATGAAGGTTTTAATTTGCACTTCACGAAATCTATGAAAACTTCTCTTTGGTTTTTTGTTTGTTTGTTTGTTTGTTTTTAAATACCTTTTCCTGATTGATCAAAAACCTGATAAATACAAATGCCAGATGTCTTTTTGGACCTTGAAAATCATATTTGAGAGTATGTCATGATGAATTAGTGAGAGAACTCTAAAACATGAAAGTTGTGCTATTATCTGTTGTTGATATGTGGGTGCCAGGTGCATAACTTGAAAATTTAAGCTGTACAGCTCTATGTGTTTCTTTATATGCTATGGATCCCTGCTTCAAAAATACATCTCCTTAGCTAGACAAATGCCCAGACACAAGACATAGCAGTTTGGAAAAGGACGTATCTATTAAAAAATTCATTCTTCAGAGATTTAAAAGAAATAAACCTGAAAGTTTTTTAATACTAATTGAAGAGTCCAAATACAAGAGACAGCTTGATAGAACCTGTGCTGCCAAGAGTAAATCACATCAACGTTTTCTTCTCCCATCAGATCAATTATTTTAAAATGAAAAGTTACTTTACAATTAAACCAAACTCAGTAAAAATGTTTTAACAGTCAAAACCCCTTACTTTTTACAGTGTTCAAAAATGAAAATACCTTTTAAAAACTAACCTGTAAAAGCTATCAAAAAATTAAACGTACTTTCAACATTGTTTAGCTGAGAACAGACAGAAGTAATAAAAGAGGGAAATGAGAGTAAAAGGAAACTTTTAGGTAACCAGAAACAGTCAAAAAGAATGATGAGACAGCTGTCTGGAGAGCATATGCATATGGTACCCACAGGATGTGCGTGAGTAATAGCATCTCTCTGCTTTTTGGTGTTTCGGTGGGAGCAGGTGGAGCTGGGTGGTTTTACCTGAGGGCTGCAGGTAGTGACAGGAGCTGTTAACCTGGGCCAGAGAGAACAGGCACATTCAAATCACTCAGAGGTAGCTGATGTCTCTGGGAGGGAAGACCCCCCAGTCTTTGGAACTGTCTTATATCCTCTGCTGCAAAGAGGTGGTTTTCTTTGCTGTAAGTGCTGTAAGTGAGTGAGAGTGAACTTGAGCCTGAACCTGTGGTCCTTCAGGTTTGAGGAGAATTTTTTTTAGAGTAAATACTACAATACCAGGTGACCATGGTTTAAAGGGCCACAGTTGTTCATTTCTTGCTGTCAGACTTGGTTGACAAGAGTGATCACGCTCTGTCTTGAAGTGTTTTGGGTAGTTACACCTGGGGAAACACAGAGAGACTGACAGTGCTGTTGCATACACCGAAATACTGCTAAAGTGTTCCTGCTAAAGGCAGGTTCACAGTGAAGCAATGAGAGCCCCAATATCCTGCACATCCTCAGTAGATTCCATGAAGGATTTCACACACCACTGTTAACATGAATCTGTTAAAAGCATAACTCAGCTGCTAGAGCAAGGCTGTGCCAGTCCTCCTTCCGTTGTGTGTAAGCAAAGAAGGAAGGCAGTTCTTAAAAAATGAGCAGAAAAGTTGCACAAGTGGGAAACGCTCCATCACATTTGCTGCATTCAAATCACTACCAAGCCTCAAGAGGTAGCTCAAGAGAAACACACATAGAGATGCAAAAATTTGTAGTTAATCTAATTGAAGCATTAGCAGTCTAGTCACAGAGTTATAAAGTTGTTAATTCCCTTTTTCCTGACAGAGGTCAAGATGAAGGAGGCCCTCATCACAACCAATATTTATCAGAATACTTTTTATTAGCCAAACTATTATCATTAATAGAACAAGGCTGTTTTTATTAACAGTGTAAAACTATTCACATGGTGCATTTAGTTACTCATGCAGGTCTCTCACACTCATGCACTAGCTCATAGCTACCCCGTTGAGCCATAGCTGTGAGAGCCATCCTTTGTGCAGAAGCAGAAGGTTCTACTGCTATGCCTTTGGCTTCTAGATGAATGGTCGGAAACTTATGTTAGAGGCCTCTTGTTTCTTTGTTTGTATGTATAATCCCATGGCCTTAGTCCATGTATAGCAGCCACAGCCTTCTTAAATGAGGTTCACCTTGTGTACTACGGATGCTTCCGTGTCCTGGTGGCCTCAGGTAGATTGGAGTGACTCTTGGTATTCTGAATTTATCATTTCTTGTGTATTCAACTGGACCACTAATTTCCTGAGTTTATCAGCTTAGAAAAGACATTCATGCACTACCTCTCATACTTACCCTCTCTTCAATACTCTTTTCTCCTACCAACTCCTCACTGTACTGTTCACACAAATGCATTCAAATTCACACATACGTCAGTCTTATATGATGATTACTAGTCCAACTTTTAAGTGATACTCTCACTTAAAGTCCAAATGGTCCAACTATTACAGCTCATTCTTAAGAATTATACAGTTAAAACTGAGCTAAACAAACTTTCTCATTTCTACCACTTTTTTTTTTTTTTTTTCTATGCGTTGTTAATGGAAGCTGCCATCATCTCCAGTTGTTTGCAGGAAGGTGTATGATGTTGATGGTGAGGCTTACTTCCCCTGTGCTTTTAGCCCACTTGAGGTTACTTTTCTATGTTTGCTAACAGTTCACTTACTTGTTCTTTCTTCATTGGCCAGCGAATTCAATATTATATCCAAATTCTATGGTGTTTGATATGTCTTACATATGCTGGATACTGGTTCTTTGCTTCCTCTGTTATCCATAATACTGGCACACACAGTTGCATTCCTGTAGTAAGTAATAACAGGATTATTAATGATTTGTACTTGTAGCCATAGGGCACCTATCCTATACTTGCATTTCCAAGGCGTCTGCTATTATCTTGTGCTTGTACTTTTGGAGGCACCTGTTAAAAACCCCTGGTTTTCTTCAACAGGCTTCAAGCTATGGTTTCCTGATACTATGACATATGTTTTATCAGTACATATATATCCTTTTTCTGGAGTCACTCAATCATTAGTTCACTGTACAAAAATAATGGTCCATTACAAGACGCATGCAGAGATATGTATAGACATAGATGTGATACTGGGCACCACCTGCTTCCAAAATATATTGCTTGCCACTATATCAGCATTGAGGTACTAAACTTGTGTTGTACTGCACCTTTGACAGGAGAACTGCTGAGGTGCTCATCCGTGGTGGCAGCACCATGTGGGCTTGATCCTCCTGCGGTGGCGAGGGCAGGACTGGCAGTGCTCAGTGGTGTGGTGGGGAAACCTGGGGAGGTGGGGAGGGAGCTGGTGTGTCTGAAATCTGTCTGTCCCTCAACCACTCCAGCATCTCAAGAAACCAAAGGGCAAATGGCTGATGCATGCCACTATAAGATTGAAGTTCCTTGCTAGCATCATCCCACAAGACTGATCTCTCAGCTCTGACAGATGTAAGTGGGGATTTATTTCTATTCTCAGTGCTCGATTAGAAAATTACACCTGCTTACTGATAGCTGCAGCTTTTGGGAAAAGAAAATGAGGGGAATTATGTCATGCACATTAATGAGACCATGCGCCAAGACTGCTGTGAGGATGACAGCAGCATTCTGGCACTCTCTTGCAGGGCTGAAACTGCAAGAAATTTTTACAGGAAAAAGAATAAATTCAGGTTAATTTTCAGTTTCATGTTGAATGGTTAAGATGGAGTTGTTCAAGAAAGGGTTGGAAAACTGGGATCTGTTGTGCCTTGCTGCTGTTGTGCTAACGTGATTAAGGAGGCTGTAGCCTCTGTGTTGGGCAGAAATGTCATGACATTGCATAAGCATACATTATGTCTATCAGCATGTGTGAATGCGGCTGTGGATGGATACTCTACATATGAACTTGTAAGTTCTTTGACCTTGTAAGGACCTGAGTTTAGGTGCAGATATTTGTATGTATCTACAGGCGCTCGACTTGATCTGAAGTCTTCCATTTCCCAGGGAATCTTCTGGCCACAAACATATTGAAAAAGCAGTACGTGTGCATGCTACACAGCATGCATAATTTGGTTTTTGGTTTTTTTTCATTTTCTTTTGCAATCAGCCTTCAAACTTTTTAAGTCAACGTTTGCCAGTCCTTAACTGCCTTCTATACAAGTCCGGATGGATGGCAGGCCTGGCCATACCACAAAAAAAAACCTGTGCAAAATGAGAAGCAATATTTCTGGGTCATTTCTGATTGATCCACACAGTAAAATGAATGCTGGACAGACAGAAGGAAATGGTTACTACCTGCTGAGGGAGTAGCTGGAGGCAGTCTGGGTGTAGGATTGCCTAGATAGAGGTTTGTGCATGGGTGATGGACTAGTGCAGCTTGGGATGTTACAACAGAGGTTGTTTTTAGCTTGGAAGATGTTGCTTCCTAGGATGTTTTGAAGACTGGAACATATCAGGGCTTTAAGGGTGTCAATGATCCTAAAATATTATTTAGAGACCCAGGTCACCCTAGGGTCTAATGTTATATGATCATTTAGTCAAACTGCATTTAATTAAATCGATTAAACATAACAGGCAAGGTATTTTACTCCCCTTTTGCAAAGGAGGAAATTAAAGGTTACCTTTACTTAATTTTCACCATGCTTAGCTGCATATGTTTAGACCGGTATGAAAGAGCAATTACAGCTGTATAAAGTCGGCTGGGCTGAAGAGCTAATTAAAATTATTGTTGAAAAGAAACACTTCAGCTGAATGAGCTCTTGCGTTTTGAATAATAGATTACAACTTTATACTATTATTCATTTGCTCTTTCTACTTCTTTACACCCATTAATTTTCAAAAGATGTCTGTGTGTGCGTTTTAGTGTGTGCTGCTGTACTGAAAGAAGCAAAAGTGATTTGCTGAAGGTGATATACAACGAGCACATCACAGAGCCAGGCGAATGGCTTGGGGAGGTTCCTGGACCACAGCTGTTGGTGGGAATTTTGGCACAACCTTCAGCTGGGCTGTAATTTCATCCTGGACTTTTGGAGTGGATTTAGCTTTTTCCCTGGAAGTTTCACAGATATAAAGTTGGTGTTCAGATGATCATCTGCTGCTGTTTGTAAAGGGTTTTAGATAAACCAGGGCTCACATTACACAATAATAATCTAATCCGTATTAGGTTACTGTGATAGCTATAATATGTCAGGATATGAAGACAGGCTGAAGATCCCTACATCTCAGTAACTGATCATTTCATCCACAGTAGACTCGCCTTGCTCTCTGTCTCGAGGAGGAGGCACAGTTTCTTCTGTGGTTTGACTTTAGTCTGAACAGAGAAAAGGAGTTTAAGGCGGGGTTACCCTACTCGGGTGGTGTTTTCGGTTGGCCCCTCTCCCTGTCTGGGCGAGCGGCTTTAGCTGTGCTCTCGCTCTATGTTGGGGCTATATTTATCTCGCAGGAATTGTGGGCATGTGGATGTGTGCTCTGACCAAAACAGCACGTCAGCCAACGTGTTTCTATGGCATGATGCACACGCTTGTTATTTTGCTATTACTTATGCATATATTTCCTTTTCGGTCCTTTAAACAAGCAAATAAACAGCCTCTAAAGGAAGTACTTGATATTTCAAGAGTGAGGCTTTCTCAGGGTGTCGCTTTATTAGCGAAATGACTTACATTAGCAAATCAGTGGAAGAAGTGGTAATGTGAAACCAGCATATTCAATTTCACTTTAGCAATCTGTATTCCAGAAGGAAATCCTGGGAAGCAATCACTGACAATGGGACCTCAATTTAAATTACAAAATAGGCAGTACGCTGAATGCATATAGAGCATGTGAGAGATTAAATAGAAGTGTTCATTTGTCTTCATAAGGTAATCGAGACAATAAAATTGTGCTCTACAAGTAAAGACAGTAGAAGCTGTGGTAATGAAAACAATAATTAATATAATTTCAGTTACTATCCCTGGAGAAGTTGTAAATTGGTGGTATTAATTATGCAACAAACCTGTTTGTAAATTAATGTCATAGGAAGTCATGGAAGTCATGTAGAATAAGTTTCTGCTTTTGAAGCTATTCGGTTATGTATTATGCAGCAGTCTATAGCCCCTGATGGATATTCAAAGGTTATTTATTTTAAACTCTACAATTTATATCCTTCAAAGCACTAAGTAAACATGAAAGGGTGCAATTAAAAGCAATAAATTATTTTATTGTGCATAAAGTTGATTGTATAATATAAACCAGAATTCATTAATATTAACTTTAATAGATGTCTCGTATGGTATTTTTGTGCCACTGTAAGTGTATTGATTCAAATAAAATACATCAGCAGGGAATGTAAGGCACTGAATTTCTTCTCCTGTTACTATTAAGTCTGGAGAAAAGATTATAAACTGCAAGAAAGTTTTACATATATATATTTAAATCTTAGAATTTTAAGATTATTTTGCTATTATTTTCCTCTACATGTCAGAGTGGCTTTTATTAGATGTAATTAAATGCTGAAAATCCATCCTTTTAATTTCTTTCAGTTCTTCAAGGATAAAAACATCAGCCAGAGAGATGTAGTCAATTAAATGAGTATATAAAAAAAGGTGCAAAATTTCTTTGTCTATCTTTAAAAAAAAAAAAAAGTAGGGAATGGCTCCTTCTGTATCACGTTGTCCAACTAAAATTTAAATTTCAAATGTCAAAGTATTTTTGCTTGTTTTTTGAAATCTGCAAAATGAAAACAGCCACTTAAAAGATGTTTTTAAACAAGAGTTTCTTCTCTTTTGTTTTCTTCAGTGGAAACATTCGAGTTTTCTGACCACTCTTGTAATATTTGCTCGTTGTCTAGGTTTGTGTGATGTGGCCTAGATTGCATGTTTTACCTGCTAGAAGTTCCTGTTTCCCACTCGCTATGAGTGAACCTAAGTGGAGTGCATTCCTTCACACTACCTCACACAGTATCTGACAACTTAAAACTTTCTGAAGTGCAGTAACTCTATTTGCTGATTTATACTTTCTAAACTCCAGGAAAAATAAAATGCCCTCGGGGAATAGAAATAATTCCATGCTTTAATGGAGTCTTCCACCTGAAAAAATATTCTAGCTTGCTCATCTTTATGTGTGTTTTCCATTCTTAATTTTAGCTTGTAAGCAGTTTTGATGGTTATTTCCAAAATGTGTTTAGACAAAATACAGCAAGTTTTTTTTGATGTATTCTTTAATTTTTCCACCAAAGCAATAGAATTGGAAGTGCAGGGTAAGACACAGTACAGAATTAGGTGCTGGCAAGATGTCCCCATTACAATGAAATGGTCTGGAGCCTCATAACTTGGCTTTTTGTTTATATTTCCTCATTACAAATATGAAGATAAAGTACTGGGAGTTTAGCAATAGTAGCACATTTGATTGGAACTTTCTATTATCTGTTTGTGAGGGGCCTTGCTATTTGCACACTTTTTCTTTCTCTCTTCCTTTTTCTTTTATAAGGAATATTTTGTGCTCTAACACAAAAATACTCCCTGATACAACACAACTGACGTCAAGTGTCACACAAGAGCGTGGCAAGAGGGTGAGGTAGAGGGGGAAAATGTTAGTAAAGATGACCGAGGTAGCCAGAGTAACTAACTGCATTTCCTAATTAGAGATTGAATATGAAAGCACAGCCACAGACCTGCAGGAAAGCAAAGGCCGTCTCTAGCTGATTTCAGTGGAGACCCAGGTGATGTGTAAGATTGTAATGGAGAGCACCAGCTGTACAGAAATCACTAATGCCAACATGATGGGTGCTCCTGCCTACGCGCAGGTTGTCCTGCTTCTTGAAGAGAACCTTTGGGTACAGCAGGTGCTCAGGTGGCGGCTGCATCCCTGGCTGCATTGTGGGGACTGAGGGCTGCTCGCTAATAAGTACCTCCTTGAGTGTCTCGTATCAGGAGCAAGGACTAAGTGTTTAATGTGCCAGTTATTAATATTTTAAAATTGTGTTGCTGCTTTGTGAAGAATCATAGAATGGTTTGGCCTGGAAGGGACCTTAAAGATCATCCAGTTCCAACCCTCCTGCCATGGTCAGGGACACCTCCTGCTAGACCAGGCTGCTCAAAGCCCCATCCAGCCTGGTCTTGAACACTTCCAGGGATGGGGTCTCCACAACTTCCCTGGGTAACCTGTTTCAGTGCCTCACCACCTTCATAGTAAAAAAATTATTCTTGATTTCTAATCTAATTCTCCCCTCTTCCAGTTTAAAACCATCACCCCTCGTCTTATCACTATAGGGTATGTCCCTGATAAAGAGTCCCTCCCCATCTTTCCTGTACGCCCCCTTTAGGTACCAGAAGACCACTATAAGGTCTCCCTGGACCCTTCTCTTCCCCAGGTAGAACAACCCCAGCTCCCTCAACCTGTCTTCATAGGAAAGGTGCTCCAGCCCTCTGAGCATCTTTGTGGCCCTCCTCCAGACTCGCTCCAACAGGTCCATGTCCTGAGCCATGATCAGACTCGGACACCTTGGCTGCTGACAGAAGGACAGAACTATGTTGTTTCTCACTCACACAAAATAAAAGCCAGAGCTCCTGGTGCGGTGAAGGAGATAGCAGCCACCCTTTTGCCCTTGCATCATGTGCTCTGGTACTTGGCCACTTGTGTGAAGGGGAGGGGGGGAAGGAGGAGACCACCTTGTCTTTGCAGCCTTGCAGCGCACACCTCTGACTGGGTAGCAAGCCTGCAGTGTAACGTAACCTGCTCCTGTGAGTTTGTGAATGTAAAGGCCCAATTTCAGAACCGAAAGGGCTGCTGTTTGTTCAGATTTTTCACTTTTGAATATCAAAACACCTCATTCTTTCAGAATTAGAGGTGTACACATGGAAATTTATTCTGAGTGTGTTTGAAAGAGCAGAGTTCTCCTAAATTGTAGAGAGAACGGCAGTTGGCAGTGTTTGTATAAATAACGTGCCTCTGTTTTGCTCAAGCCCTGCAGGAGACAGCTGTCACTGGAAGTAACTAATGTTTGCTTTTTTTTAAAAACTGGAAATCTATGTCTATCATTTTTAATGTTCCAGCCATGAGAAGACAGAGTCATGTGAATGTATTCTGTAATTCCACTCTGTTCTGTAACTGTTATTTACTTATGGATGCAAATTACAAAGAAGTATAATGAGAGCCATAGCTCTCCAATTTGTTTCACTTCAAATGAGTAAGCCAAAAATGTCAAAACAATGGTCCTGTTTTTCTCAATGATTCAATACGCTTCAAGGTTCTGCATATTAGAATTCATTGAAAAAACAATTTACTGCCATAAGCTTTAAACCACATGATAAACCAGGGGAAAATCTATACATTCCATAGTTTTGAATCAGAAAGAATGATTTTCTACACCAATGAGTAGTGTGAAAGCTGACATATCAGGTTCACCAATTTGGGATGTTGTTCCCACTATTTAGTTTGCCAAGGCCTTTGGAGGTTCATGTCCCTGATACCTAGCAAAGAAACTGAGGGTTTTACCATGGTGTGGGACTTCTTTTTCCTGTCCAATATCTCCTGTGAAGGGGACAGAAGTGGTGGGAGAGCACTGTCATAAAACTGAATGTTGAGGTGAAATTGCCTTTTCTTAGTCTCTCTTTTCTTCATTGCATTCAGACCCTACGTACACAATCCTAGCCAGAATGCAGGGGAGGGAGAAATGAGAAGACAGACACAGAATTAGTTGTTGTATATGGCTGAATGGTCCAAAGAAAATGGGGGAAAATCCTTTACTTGAATCAGAATTCATCTCAGATGTTTAGAATTAGCTGCATTTGCTAAATGTAAACAAGTATTCCTTTCTTTTTGCATAGCAAAGGTTCTTCCAACTTGTTATAAGTTGTTAAGCAAATACTCTAGGGACTGTATTATGTCCAGATACAGTGGTATAATTGCATTGTTGTTCTACTAAAGTGGAGTTAAACAAAGACAAAAGCAACCTTGAAATTAATTGAATACAGTTTTCTGTTTCTAGTATGGAAAATGGAAAGAATAACAAATTATTGAACAAATTTTCTGCTGTCTGCTGTGTCACTTTATTAGAATATGTAGGATGATGATGGGTATAATAAAGGCCATATTCTGTCTGTTAAAGAAAACCTTAATAGACAATGACCTGTTAAATGAAACAGTGACCAGTATAGTTAATAATAGACTTGTATGTTATGTAGATGAAGTAATTAATGTTATTTCAACTCTCACAAAACCAGGGGGGTTTTTTGGACAAAAAATTTGAATTTATTGTGTGTTTTGTAGGTCACTTCTCAAGAATCTGGAACTAAACCACTGACCTTCACATTTGTACCATCCATTGGAAGACTTCCAACTCATTTTGAGGTTGTAGATGTCTCTAAGTTCCTTGTGACAATTCCAGAGGAACCAAAGGATCTGAGCAATCAAGAAATTAGAAATAAGGTTAGATTTTTGTTTGCACTTATTTTTCCACTGTTTCAAAAGATACAGAAAATTTTGTCCCGATTATCACTGAACTGAATGTCTTTCCCTTGAACTGTTTACTTGGCTGTGCTTCTTTTTAATCACCAAGCCTATCAGAGATGCAGAATCATTTTGCAAGAGAAGTCTGATATCTCCTCAACAGCCTGTTTTGCTTTTGGCAAAGTTTATATTGTAAGGAAAACTTTGTCATGCAAAATCTATATTCTTGGCAGATGAGGGGGAATTCCTTCCTGATCTTCATGGGAGTAAGGGTGGTGTGTGAGGAGTGTTATCACATGGGAATTGACCAAGACCTGGTCACTGGATGCTGGTTTCAGCAAGTGCCAGGGCTGCGGCTTCCACAAAGGTGCCAATCCCTTTCAGAGCCATGTACTAATGCATCAAAGTGAAAGCTTGTTTTTTGCTTTTGAAACCTTGTCCCCATGATTTCCCATGATGGTGAAGCCAGCAGCAGAATGTTCCTGGTTCTTCTGCCTTTAGCAAGCCCATAGTGTTTGTTATTCCTTTCCTGTCTCACAACAGTTCAACAGCCTCTTATTTCACTCCCTGCTGCTTGAGGGGAAGCTGGAACCCCCAGATTAATATTTATGCTTGTGGTGATTCTGCTCTTGTGTAACAGCACCTTCCCTGCGACGTTGCTCGGTTCTTGGTGGTTATAAATCAAATAATAAATAAGCAGTTCACAGTCCTCTGACCTGAACATGTTCCAGCATTTTGAGTGGCTTATCTGACTAAAAAAGAGGCTGGTCTGGGCAGAGAGTAGGCATATTTGAAGGGACATGCACTGGAATATTGTCCTCAGGGTGCTTAACTCATGAGTTACATTTCCAGCCACTCAGTATTGGTTTTGCTGTAAGCAGTGCCCAGGGTAAGGCACAATCAGGTATTCCTGACCTCTGTCTCCCTGTGTTTCTCTGTAGGCAGAGAAAACTTTCCTGGCAGCTGATGCAGTACTGAGGCTTTCATAGCACTGTTTGCTCCCTTTTCTAAAATGCCTATAACCTGAAGAATATTTAAAAAAAAGCAACCAACATCAGATAACGAAAATAGCACCTCTGAACTCCTACTGGTGATATCCCCCATTATGATCCAATATTCTTTTAAGGAACTGAGCTCCAGGGATTAGTGGAGCTGGCAGTGGAAATTTGTCATTACTGTATTCCTCAAGCAGGATTCAAATATGAGCCCCATCTACAGGCTTTCTCTTGCAGCGCACGCTGCTTCTATTCTTTTACTGGATTCCTCCTTCAAGAGAAATAGGATTTATCACAGCAGTTTCAACATGGAATGATTTGGTGGTGTGTGTGTTGTATGCCCAGCTTGCACTACTCCTGCTCTTATCCAAAGTGTGCTTGAGAAGTTATGTGTTGGAAGTGGAAATCACAGAAAATACGAGGAACAATTACAGTCTGTGCTGAGAAGCTTGAACATACAGTAAAGCTCTCTGACCTCAGATTCTTTGTCTGCTCTCTTCAGAGAATGCCCTAGCTTACAGGCCTTTGTTTCTTCATTAATATGTATAGGTTTTGTCCCAGATTTGTCTGTCAGACTCCTCTGAGGAGCATTGTCCGCTCCCGTGGATCCCGCGGTCGGGGTGCCTTCCCACCGTGTCTGGCGTAGTCTGGTCTGACAGCTCATTCGGCTTGACTGCACCCTCCTCTTCAGCTCCTGCAACAGCCCAGGGCTCAGGAAGTCGCTGCGCTCAGAGTCCCCTGTTGCTGGGCAAGTTGCAGGGAGGGCAGCCCCTGCAGCATCAGCTGGGGGGCTGGAAGCGAGGGGCTCCCTGGGGAGCAGATTTCTACTGGGTGCTCGTGCCCAAATTCTTCATTCGCCCTCTGCACTTTAGGTAGCGCAGTGCCAGCCACCACTGCAAGCCAAAATTGCTTTGCCTTTTGGGGAACTCAAATAAAATGCAGCTAATTGGGATCCTTTTCCTTGTATCTTTTGCAGTCTAACGCAGTCTCTGATGAGCTGGCCTTAAAGAGCGAGGTCAGACAAGACTGTGTGTCCGCCATCCATACAGGCAGCACCCAAACGGCTTTCCATTCCCTGGGGTGTAACTCAAGCAAAGGAGAAATGCAGGAGAATGACCTTTTTAAGGCTGAGTTTATCCTGATTACGGACTCCGGTGATGAAGATGAAGTACCCGCTGCCTCGAACAATGTCCATCAGCCTTCCAATGGCAACGGTCCCATCAGTGCTCAGCTGCTGGCCACGTCCCACATTTCCCCTGGCACTGGAGCAGGGAAACCCACTGGTGATGGGCATGTTCCAGGTGCTGCACTTTCCCACAGCGCTGCTGATCCAGAAAAACATCAGGTAACTCACTCTTTAAAATCTAGAGCTAACCTTTGCTTTCTAAAGCTTTCAGGACATGGACGTTAAGTCAGTTTGTAAAGCAGCTTGGCCAATTTATTATTTAATTATCACTTTTGTTGGCCATTTGTGTTACGTTTGAGCTCTAAGGAGTTGTCCCAAACCTTCTGACTTGCTGCCTCTCCCTAACGGCTCTGGTGTATATGTGGAGCAGTAACGCAGATCTATCGTTCTTTCCTTTAAGAGCAACTCATCATGACAGCAAGTTAATCCAAAGGTGTTAGATTCCTATCTAGTCTAAGTTGTCTAAGGTCATTGAAATCAATGGAGCCTGTAGACCATTTGAATTATTAGCATCAGACTTCGTAGGCCTAGGGTTTTTTTTCTCAGCACCTGCTGCAGCCCCTTATGCTAGAGAAAGAGGCTGTAAAAAGTCCAGTTATTCTGATTGTTAGTTCGTACTGACTTTGCACGGTTGTAAAGAACTAATGAAGATAAGAGGTCCATTTTATGTTGATCTTTATAGGGCACATTAATTGATTTATTAATATTTTAAATTGTCACTGGGAAAATTCAAAAAACGGTCTTTAAAATGTTTTATTTTCAAAATGCATCAGTCCAATTTACTGCGTGAAAAATTAATGTCTCTCATCTTGGAAAGAGCACTGATACTTTTCAAGGTTGTACTTGACAAGTAAACAGAGATTTGCCTGGTAAAGTAACAGAAAATACAGATTGCACAGAACAAGGAATTAAGGCCTTACTTTACAAACTCTTCACCTGAATGTGAAGAGAGGTAGCATGTAATATGGGTAATGCATATCATCATTACTCTTAAGTCACAGGTTTTCAAGACTGAAAGTACTTCCTCAGTCTTCATTATCTACATACCTCCAGCTGTCTCTATCACTTCATAAGAGGAGGATGTTTTTACTAAACCACTTTCAACTGATGTTCTGATTCTTCTTTAGTGTTTCTTTAGGCATTACTCTTTCTGCCCTACTCTCTAATGAAGTATCATCAGTTCAGAAATGAAGGAAAATTACAGAAAGATTAAATGGATGCATTATTTATCTGCAGGTAGTTTTCCTTTGTACAAAAGACTCCATATAGGGGCTACCTTGTCAGCTCTTGGATTATAAGGGCAGTATCTGTCCCACTTACGAGTTATTACATATAACATTATGTTCATTTAAAAGCATAATTAGACTATGGGTTTCCTGTCAGAGGTGAGAAAAACAAGGACCAGCATTGGGGAACATTGTATTGTACAGGATATTACGCTAACTGAATCAGAGGGCTCTACAGCTTTGTTCATTTCTGACTTTGTTTAAATGAAAGAAAAAAAGAAAAATGAAAGAAAAAAAGAAAGAAAAATGAAAGAAAGAAAGAAAATCATTGAAAAAAAGAGTAAGCTTCCATTGCCACAGTCTATTTAAAGTCTGAAAAAATAATCAGTTAAAAAAAAATCAGTTATTCTCCTCATATTTGGAATTTTTTCGTGATAGTTTACAGTTTATATATTGTGTGGATTTGGGGTTGTTTTTTTTTTTTTATTTTTAATATTAAAGAGAGTCTAGCTGTGCAAGAGAGAGGCAGGCTGACTCCTGCCCTTGGGAGTTCACCCTTTGGGATGAGGTGGATGTCTGCTCCCATGAATACCAGGACATGAACTTAGCTTGGAAAAACTTCTTGACTCACTATGGGGGAATCAATAGCCAAAGGTGTTTTTAGCTAGTCAAATTGACTTGCCATTCCTTTCTCCTTTGTATGTCAACCGGTTTGGCTTTTCCAGATAAATCAAAAAAGAGTCCCTACAAACTCCTTGCCATTGCCAGGAAGAATGCATTTTCCTTGTTGGGAAAAACCAGTCTGTCCTGAATGGTATCTATATAAACTGTGTCTCAGCTCAGTGTCTGATTTACTGTGCTGTCTCCAGAAATTTTGTCAAGTTTTCCACAGTCTCCAGTGCTTCTTTCTGACTTTCTGGTTCTGTAGTGGTTTAACCCCAGCTGGGAACCATGCAGCTGCTTGCTCACATCCCCAGTGGGGATGGTGAAGAGAATCAGAAGAGTAAAAGTGAGAAAACTCTAATGGGTTGAGATAAAGACCATTTAATAAGTAAAGCAAAAGCTATGCACACAGGCAAAGCAAAACAAGGAATTCATTCACCGCTTCCCATCAGCAGGCAAGTGTTCAGTCATCTCCAGGAAAGCAGGGATCCATCACGCATAATAGTTACTTGGGAAGACAAACACAATAACTCTGAATATCCCCCCCTTCCTTCTTCTTCCCACAGCTTTTATATACTGAACATGAAGTCGTATGGTATGGAATATTCCTTTGGTCAGTTGGGTTCAGCTGTCCTGGCTGTGTCTCCTCACAGCTTTTTGTGCCCTCCCAGTCTACTTCCTGGAGGGCCAGTGTGAGGAGTGGAAAAGGCCTTGATTGCTTAACAAAAACTAAAAATGCCATTGTTTTACCAACATTGTCTTCATCCCAAATCTAAATCATACATTTTATGTTTTAAAATCCACTATACCAGCTGCTAGTAAGAAAGTTTACTCCATCCTAGCTGAAACCACGACAGGTTATCAAGGTTGCAGGCTTGGTCAGGAATTTACTTTATTCTTTCCTATCTATAATCAAATTCTACTGAGATCAAAGCATGGTTAACGGGCCCCAGGACCAGGATGCACTGAGCCATATCTTCTCTCTGACATGACTTTTGTCTTTTGGGCTATCAGTTTGTCATACTCTTTCCCCTTTTCTGTTTGGCCAGCATATCTCTCAGGGCCTTGATGGTATTAGTAATCATATTTTTTGTGCCCTTCCAAAACAATGTGGTCTCACCAAAGATCACTTGCCTTGTCTCCAGCTTAGCTCTGCCATTTCAAACTTGCTGAAGGTCTGCTGGGTAAGGCTCAATACTAAGACTATGACCTGTTTGATATGTCTGGAATCATCATCTACAAGGTGTCAAGATCTTTTTCAAGTTCACTGATCCCTTTGTGCTAAGGTAACTTTGCCACCTATTTCAACCTTTTTTAATATATTTTTAGGATATGTATATCTGAGGTGCTCCTGAGAAGAGAAAATGGCTTGCAGCTGAAACATAGACTAAAGGAACACAAATCTACTTCAGTCACTCATTTCCTTTGCATTAGTCCAGTACAACTACAGAAGTGTTTTAAACCAGTAGAGAAACTGAACAAAAAAGAAAAAAAAAAAGGCAAAATAAATTCCACTAATCAAGGGAAGTTATTGTATCTCACCTACTAGCACTACAGTTGAGGCTACACCTGTAAAACCATGCTCAGTTTGGTGGCCACTCATTCCTAGATTCAATAGAGATGTAAAGATAGGAATGGGGGTCTGGCACAGAGCTATAAAGGTGGCTGGCGCTGAGGCTGAGGTAGCTGGCTTTGTTGACTCATACCAAGAGGTAGTCAAGGAGGTATCTAGGAACAGACCACAACTACTTGCAAGGCAGTTACAGAGATGACAGAGCCGAACTCTTCTCTGCAGTGGCAGGTGAGACAGCAGTGGCCATAAATTGAAGCATGGGAGGTCCCAGCTGGACACCTGGAGAAGCTTCCTTACTTGGACATGGTGCAGCACTGACATAGGCTGCCCAGGAGGTACTGGAGCCACCTCCATTAGGGCTTTAGAGACTTGGTGAAACATGGCCACAGCCGACCTGAGACACTGGTGGTGAGAGCCCTGCTTTGAGTAGGAGGCTGCACTAGATGACCTCAAGAAGTCATTTCCAACCAACTTTGATTATGAGTCTTGGATCCTGTAAATTAGAGGGTGATCATCTAAGATGTAGTTAACAGTGTAATACAATAGCAATATCTTTTCAGAAGACTTGAATAATGACTCAATTAGCTCAGCACATAAATGTTCAGTGGTGTTCAAACTGGAAGAAAACTACTGCAAAATGTCTTTATCGTACTTGCAGGAGCATATTTATCATCTGCTACCATGAACATTTTCCTAGCTTCTTATAAATCTTTCTTATTAGGTTTCAACTAATTAGGAGTCATTGTACATCCTGCTCTTTCATTATCAAGTTTCATATTCATTCCTCATTTTCTTTTAATCCATTGTCTTTGTAAAGGGAAATTTATCTATTCTGTTTTGAAATATAGAGATTTCATTCCCCAGTTTTGTTTTGATAGTTGATCAACTTCAGAACTAGTTATTAAATTCAGCAGTCTGCTCCAAATTATCAGATATATTACTGTGCTTCTTTTTAACTTGTTAAATAATTTAATGTTTCATTACACATTTAATAATAATTTTTCATAATGCTTAAATATAAGTAAATTATTCTCAGTTTCCACTATTTTTTTCTTATTCTTAATTAGCAGCTTTTTCAACACGAGTCATAATTTCTTAATCCAATAGAATATATGGTACAACAGTATCATGGATATTAATTTTTATATTCTGATATTTTCCTTGTATACATCCATTGGTTTTCCACTTCAAAATGGGACACCTTAACACAGGTATAAAATAAGAGGAAGTTAGTGGAGTTGTGAAGGCATTCTGGTTGGTTTCTATAAATCAAGACATTGCCTTGACTTTTCTGAAGGTGTCTTATACAACAAGTGCCTTCAGTTTACAAGGCTTGCTATTTATAGGGTATCATTTAGCAGGAAGAGTTCACATATTTTAAGTTATAAGGACTCATAGGGTTCTGATGTGCATATTTAGCCCATGTTTAGCCTTTAGGTATGGTTTAGCCATTAAAAGCCTCCAAGTCTTGCTCTTATTACAGCTTCTTCCAGCACGTGCTCTCACTTCAAAATTATTTGATTTGTTCTTGGTTTTGTTTTGTGATGTATCAATACTATATGAAATAATAAATTATTATTCCTCTCTCTTGTGGGGAAGACATTTGTATTAAAAAAATATAATTTTTAAGCTGAGCCACAGACGTGTAAGTCATGTACGTAGAAACTGAATGGTATAACTGTCTTTTTCAGGATTGTATAATCTTTTTAGGCTATCAAACAGTAGACAAATAAGTGTTCTTATATTTATATGAAGTTTGTAGGGATTAGAGTCAATTTCTCTGCTTTAAAATTGCCCAGTCAAAAGTTAGGTGATAATTTGTAGCCTTTTGGGTTTGCAGTTGACTTAGCTCACTATTTCATACTGATATGTTTTATTCATATTGTGTATACCCCAGTTTTTAATTTCAGCATTATAATAACTTGGAAGATTTTGAGAGAATTTCTTTCTTTAGAAGCACAAAACTGTATAAAAGGTTGATAATATACTTGTATGCTCTAATTAGTTTTGAAAATCCTAATTAGAATAGACCTAAGAAAAAAAAAAATCATGAAAGAGCTCATTACTGTTTTATTAGTGTATTGTAAGGCTGTGGATAAGGGGATAAGGACTCTTATATACCTGCGAACTGTCAAATGCACTGCTCTGTGAATGACAAAGAAAGTGAAAAACAAACTGGATGTCTGATCTAAGTAGTTATGAGCAAATTTCTTGTTCTGATATCACAGTGCTGCAGAAGGTGTTGTTTACTGAATGAGAAAAAAATGAGTCCTTGACTTGAATCTCATTTACAGAAAGGCTATTTTCCACTGAACTGGTAAAGTGAGATGGGACAATATTGCAATTTTCTCACTTTCTGTTGTGTTTATACAACGTGAATGGCATCACAGGATTCTGGACGCTGATGGCACAACTGTCTTGGGCTTTACCTAAAATGAAAAATACAGTAGCCTTGAACCTCATTTATGTCAACAAAACTAAGGTCTCATAAAAATGAAGTTACTCATAACTTGTCTGCACTCAGTCACCTCCCCTGAGAGATATATCTATGAGGCTTTATCCCCAAGCATAAAGACAGTCTTGTACTTTTAACCCACAGAGCAGTACTAATGGAAACACTATACGCGTGACCACAGAACTGAAATGTGAGGTGCTTAACAGTTCCACAGATTCCACCTATATTAACATTTCTGTTTTTCTTTTTTCTCCAGTTAATTTCTACTCTTTCCACCTCTGATCATCTTTCCTCTAAAACACCTGCTGTCCACTTAATTTCTCCAACTAATCAGAAAGTAATGTGTGGTGCCATGGTTAACCTGAATCAAGCCTCTTCGCTGGAAGACTCCCGTAACAACTGGCAGTCAGCAACCGGCTTTTCTAAGCAAGATTCATCTGTCTACATTCAGTCTGCTTCCTGTAGTTCACCCCTCTCTATGTCTAAAATAGCCTCTTCTGCATCAAATAGTTGTTACTCCACTCCTCAAGTGTATGGTAATCTACAAACACCAAGTCTCTATACCCCTGTCTGCGTTTGCAAAATGGGAGACTTTGCCACATCCTCCATTGTGGCAAAAAGCCCAAGTTGTTCCCCCGATCCTCCACGTTCAACTGAAATTCAAGGATCTTCAGCTCAGCCTTTATCCCCAGGTTCTTCCAAAAGATTGAAAGCTTTATCTCCTGTCCCTGTACATATAATAACACATTCATTATCTCCTAGCCCTAAACCTTTGTCTCCACCCTCTCTTTTCGGCTCCTCTTCAACCATATGTAGTATAAATGAGCCTTACACACAAATGCCATCCAGAGGAAATTTAGCAAAGTCAGGAGTCAGATCCCCTCTGCCAAGCAGATTGACCCTCTTAACTGCTATTTTGAGATCAGGCTCTTCTCAGCGGAGACCACTTTCCCCTGCTTCTTGCCCCACATTTTCTCCTAGCTCCCTCAGTTCCTCAACACTTGCAATAGATCAAAAGTCCAAAACAACTCCCCCAACCCCCAGGAAATCTGTTTCAAGCCCTCCAATGAGGCCAGATTCTCCCAGCAGAGGGGAATATTGGCTTTCAGGATGGTCTCAGCATCTGCCTCTACCCTCTAAGGCTCATCCTACCCCTAGAGCGAGGTCCCTTTCTCCTAAAAAGCACCTTACAGTCAGAACACTTTCTCCAGAGACTCAAAGTCCTCTGTCATCCCCTGTCTCCTCCCACAGAACATCGGTTACCTCTCCAGGTTTGCAGTCTACGCTGCCTCCTCCTCGTCCCCCAGCACTCTCTTCCTTTGCACACCCAACCTCTCCTTCTCCAGAAGGGCTGCACCCTGCTGCCTCCAGGTCCCGGGCACCTCAGAAGTCTCAGAGAGTGCACACTTACTCACCCATCTTTACCTGCCGGTCATATCCTTTGCTTTCTTCTGCCAGTCTGAGTGGCATATTCTCCCCTACCCTAGAAAAACACTCAGCTCCTTCCCCAAGTCTTTTGCATTCAGCTTCTAGATCTAAATCAGATTTATCCCAGGAGACGAGTACCTCCCCTCCTACCCCTTCAAGTGCCTCAAAGCAGTGCTCTCTCTCACGGCCTCACTCTACCCCACCAGTTCCACAAACTGGTAATATTAATTCCCACCCACTGCAGGTTAATTCTTCATTGGTGCACGAAAATTATAGGTCTAATTCCGTTTCTCCAAGACCTGAGCAATCTGCCACCTCACCAGTGTTAAAGTGCACATCTCCTGTCCCAGACAAGTCACCAGGCACACTGCCATCAAGACCCAGAGAGCTGACTTCACCACAATCTTTTTCCCTGCCTCCTGACCATGAAAACATCAAACCCAAGGTACTCTTGGTGCATGCTAATTTTCTAATAGTTCTTTGTCCCTGTAGGAAAAATCCCATCTGTGTTACACAATGCTAGCAAAATAAATGAGCTGTGGAAAAAATGTTTAAAAAGGAACTGGTTTTATATTGATAACAAAGACTAAATCCTACCATATCAAATTTCTAGCAATGTATTCTGTATTACGAGGGAAGATGCTGTAGGAATCCTTTATCATAAAAATAAAATACTTGATCATGAATGCGAGGAGATACTGCTGAAGATGGGTTTGTGTCCAGTGGCTCTGATATACATTTAGTGCGCTTATTTTTGAAGCTCACTTAAAACACTAGTGTGCCAAAAATAAACCATAAAGCCTGTTCTATATACCCCGTGCTAATGTAAATCCCCACATATTCCCACTGAAAGTAATAAAAGTATGGTGACCTTAGGTGCAGGGCTGAGCTAGGAGCAGCTTAATCTGATTCATGTGAACTGGCTGTTCCACTGACAGCCGACTCCTAAGCACCCCATCCCGGCTGTCCCCCCTGCTCCCCGGCAGGCTGCCCCCACCCCGGCCATTCTGCACCTCCCTGGGACCAGCCCAGAGGCACAGCTGAGCTCAGCCTGAGCAAGGACTATGGGGCCAAGAGCCAGAGAGGGAAGACAAGGACAGTCTCCTGCTTTTTCCCTTTCCTTGGCGCAGACAGAGGATGAGGGGAAAAAAAAGGCCAAGCTTCCTACAACATGGGCTGCTGCCAGTACGAAAGTCACGCGCTCGACAGATCAGCCACACTCCTGCTGTTTGTCATCTACCCAAAGGCGGGAGAGTCCCTGCAGAGTGAGAATAAGCAATGATGGCGATTGCTGCAGGAGGGCTTGGGTATCAGTTTCACTTTAAACCTAAAGATAAATCTTAAGAATGGGAAGGGGCAGGAAAGGAAAGCTGATCAAAAAAACGTGCAGCAGGTAGGTGAGAACAACAGGAACTGCTATGCAAAAAGGAAGAGCTGGTGGCAAAAGACATCAGAGCTGCAGAAGGCTTTCCAGCCTCTTTTATCTCATCTTTGCACTCTGTGCTTCCTTTGTGCCTCCTCTTGCTGGTATCTGAGCTCTGCCCATGACAGAAAGGCTATCATAGTTTATTGATTTATTTGTTCACAGCACAAAATTACAGCCTGGTCTGCCAGATCAAGTTGTGTCAGATGTGTTCCTAACAGCTTGGCCATGGCAGGGGTGGCTTGAACTGCTTGGAAAATGTTAATTGAAAATGAGAGGTTTAAATCAGCACAAACTAGAAATTGTCATGAATGGTTCTTTTAAAAACCAAACAACCCAAGAGGAACCATTGTGCCAAGCACAGCTGTACAGTGTCGCTACACCCTGTCAGTATTACTTAATGAAACAAAAAGAGAAATGAAATTGTAGAAATTCCAAGAAAAAAGCCCCCGAGACAAAACTGGAAGGCATGACTGAGCCTGCAGATTACAAACAGTTGCGGTTTCTGCTAGTCAGTACCATGAGCACCCTGAGAGTCTTTGGCAGAAAGGGAATTTTCTGCTTGTGACACAGAGCTATTGCCTGGGTTTATATTTGCAGAGGTTAGTACACCCTTTTTGTCCTCCCTACTGTTCCTTTTCCTGCTAATTCTGCTCTACTGCGCGATATGGTGGGCCTTTTGAAACTGCCCCAGCACCCTGTTGAGATTGGGAGAGTGTCCACAGGTTTAACAGACTTGGACCATTAGTCTGGTGCAGTTTTTAATCATGCAGACAGAGCTGGCTCCACTGGGCATGTGGAAGATCTGAAATCTCTAAATCAAATGCAGCTGGGTGTTCGGTGCAGGAAAGGTCTCTCGTGTCTTTAAAATGTGAGGCTGGGACTTCATTTACAGTTAATAATAGTGTGCATTCAATACCTGTCCTTTCCTCTTGCTCTCATTTATTTCCATACCTACTTTATGGCATAGCTCATTGAACTTTGCTGATGTGCTGATGGTACTGGGCTCTCTGATAACACTCCAGCCTCAGATCCTGGTGTATTTCCAGAGAAAAAAGGAAAAGATTGAGGAGAGACAACATTAACATCCCAAGCAGTATATAGATCTCTTTAGTACCAATCAGCTCAGCTTGAGAACTACACAAAAAAGCAGGCTGCTTCCATAGCTCATTGAACATGCATGACAAAATTTTTGCATGTATGAATGTGCTAAGTGAATATCAAGGGAAAAGCAAGGACCTAGAAGTGCCTGACTTTGGCATGTGTAATTTTTCAACCTTACTGTTGCTTCAACAGTGCTTGAAGCAACATTAAGACATGTATCAAACCAGCACCTATTAAACCAGAATTTTGACATCAGATGTGCTTTTCAGTATTCACATCAAACTGTTTCATTAGCATGATATCAAAGCATTTATGCAAAAAGGATTCTTTAATGGAGAGCTTTTCTATGTCTATGCCTATGCATGCGCCAATTCACGCAAATCAAGGAATCACCTATGAACTTATTTGACTGTTTGCATTTGTATATATAAACACGTGCTTTCCTATGCTTTATATATTTATCTTTATGTTCACCAATGATTTAAAAATAGGACTGTTTTGCTAACTGACTACAAATATAAATCCACAGATCAGTGTGAAGTGTGAACTGTAGGTGACTACAGGAAGTAAAACCGTCTCCCTGGACTTTGCAGAAACTTTAGTAGTGTCCTCATGGACCTAATGTAGCAAAACGAAGAGCAGGATGGAGTGGAGTAAGATTCTACAGGAACAGATTAGAATAAAAATGACTTTCTGTTGTTGGAAAACTCTTTGCAGTAGTTTCATGGGTTATCATTCCTGCAAAACTTACCACAAAGCAGGAAAGGTTACTCATGAGGAGCTCTGTGCTCTTATGGTTAGTTGCTGAATTTAAGTCTTTATAAATATGCATCTAGCCCACTTTGCAATGCCCTCTGGGTGGCCTACGTGATCATTTGAGCAAGAAAAGTGGGACATTTTTCCCCAAACTCCCCAGGCTGATATTTGCCCGAGCTTTGATACTGGAGTTGGTTTGCTTCTGAGTGGAAGGTGCAGGCCAGCAGACCTAACTGTCCATAGATTCCTATGAACCAGGTTATTAAATGTATTTAGGCATTGAAGAATAATTTCAAGTAATGTGAACTAATGCACCAAGAAACATATTCATATAGATGAGAAACTGAATTAAAGACTTTCCACTCATCTCAGACACTGCGACAATAACACATTGCTCACAGGTTCTACAGTATCTGGAAGTGATAAAGCACATTCAGGCAGTATAGAAACTTTTACATTTTAACAGTCTGATATGTCTTTGTTTAGTTCATATAACAGTACAACTAACTTCAAAGTGGTCACAGTATTCTCATCATATATGATGCCCATCTCATGATACATAAAAGCCCATGGGCTAGTGAAAACTTTGCATTTTGTTTACATGTTCAATTATACAATTTTCTTGATTGAATATAAATTATAAGCAAACAAAGATAAAGCTTGTGGATATGCCAGTTTTAATATTTGGAATTTTGGTCTTCCATCTTACTTCAGTGCACAGTATTTTATGTCTTATATGCATATAGATTTGTATATACACAAATATATATATATACACATTTATAGTGGTGTTGCTGTCTAAATATTCAAAGGGCAGGATTCAACTCACATGACTTTTGGCATTTGAACGATAGATATCCAAGCACAACTTGGGCAATTCTATTATAACTAATGAAGAGGATATGGTGTATTTACAGGATGATTTTATACTGCCATTCTAAAAGGGCCTGTTTTGGGATGAGATGAATTACCCTGTAGATGCCTATGACTATAAAGCGCATTAGTTTTGACTAA
This sequence comes from Rhinoptilus africanus, assembly GCA_013400135.1. NCBI lineage: Eukaryota > Metazoa > Chordata > Aves > Charadriiformes > Glareolidae > Rhinoptilus > Rhinoptilus africanus. The sequence goes on along the minus strand of VXBO01004455.1, from coordinate 325,350 downwards.
AGCACCTAAGTTGTAGATATCCAAGTTACAATCACTGAATCTCATATAAATTACCACACCGCCCCCCCCCCCCAAAAAAAAAAAGAAAAAAGAAACAGAAAAGGTACATTTCCAGCATTTGCATCCATCTGCTTTTTGGAATGTTCATTCAATATGATTATTATGATTATTGACTTCTTGAATATTTGTCAGTCTCCAGCTTCTACCTAAGAATAAAGTCAAAAGAAACATAATATTATGTACAGAAAGAATTAAAAGGGGCTGTCTTACAATATTTCAAGAGAGGTCCAAAGCTGATACTTTCTCTTATCTGAATTAAAATTTTGGCGCCCCTGCTGTCATCAAGACTCTTATTAGAGATAAAGAAAAGGAAGAAGTGACAGAACAACACAAAGTACAGCATGCTGCTCAGCCTGTTATCTCATAATCACCAGTATTCACGGTTGCAGACAGCAGTACATTAAAAAACCTGAAGGGTAACTTCATTTCTGGGTGACTATTAGAAAAATCGTCAGTCAATAGCTTAAACTCTATATTGTGTGAATTTATGGCTTTTTATTAGAATGCTGCTGAAAAGGGAACTATGTAGCAAATCCGTACTTAATTGTTAAAAAAAAGTAAATTCCAGCAGTCATGTAGTTAAGAATCCTATCTCTGGAACTCATGTAAGTACAGAAGTATCCCATCGGTAACTTAAAAATTACTGAATTCAACCTCCATAAGTGAAAATAAAATGTAGGAAGTATGGTTTCTAAAGAGTTAAAAATAACTGGACATGCTGATATAGTCTAAAATATAAATTATTTAAAAAGAATCATTTTTAAGTCTGAACTTAGAATTTTTGTACCCAAGCCCATGCATTTTGTACAGTTTAGATTGTCAGTTCTGTATGCTTGGTTAGAGTGTGGAAGTTCCTATACTTGCTTTGAAATATTTGTTTGGGTGGTAGAGGTACTATACAGGAGATTAAAAGGACATGATTTAAATGATCTATCCACTCATGAAAGTGATTCAACCTTTAAGGATCCTAATCAATATCAATAAAGCTAATCGTAGAAACCCCTCTGACTTAGTGGTCCAGGCTCACAACCACACAGCACCAGTTGTTGAGATGCATCTACTGGCAGAAGTAGCTGTGCATTATCATATCAAACCACAAGCAAACTTGGAAAAAACTCACAGCCTCTCCTTCAATGAACATCAGTTCATTTAAGAACAGTAGTCAGCAGAAAATGGTCAAAATGACTTTGGAAGTTATAAGCTGGTATAGGGATTTCAGTTTGTCCTACTTCATTCCTAAAACCAAAAGATGTCCTTTAAAAAAGTCCTTTAAAATCTTGACAGAAACACTAAATTTTCTTTAAGAAATAGCTTTCCTAGGTAGTCTGTAAGCATTGTATTGTTGCAACGTGTCTGCAAGACAATTGGAATTGTCTTTCATTCTATCCTACCTTTCCCCTCTCTTCCCTCTCTCTCTCTCTCCCTCTACTACCCTGTTTTACTTTTCCTCCTGCTTTCTGGTTTGCCCTTTTAGCAGTACAAGATCAAGACAAGCTACAAGGCATTTGCAGCAATCCCTACAAACACATTACTTATGGAACAGAAGGTTAGTGTTTGCTCAAAGACATGGGAATTGCGTTGTAAATTTGAGACCATTCAACTTTATGTACATATTCTGACATTTCTGTGGGGGATATTGCAGAATGTAAGCTCTGGGAACTAACTGCTCAGGATTATAACACCAATCATTTTTCAGGGTCAACCACTTTCCACTGAAGATCAAAGCCTTCGCTAATCTGAATTTCTGCAAATAAATTTAGTGTAAAAAAAAAGGTGTCCTAAAGAAATTGCCATTTATGGCAACATCTCAAAGTCTGATTTGTTACTGGAAAGCATCCGGAGCACTGCTATTCTGGGACCCACCGATCAGTAGGTCTTGCTCAGTCAATGATTATTCAATGGCTGTGCTTGTACTAGTAAACCTAACATCCCAAGATACCCAAATTTGACCAGCTGTATTGTTAAACTGTGAGAACAGTCCCGGTCATTGCACTGGGGTCTGTTAACTACCATCTCCCAAACCACTTCCCTGAACACTTCAACAGTTAGCATGGGCCAGGGGGCTGTTCCCACTTTGGGGTAGCAAACTTTTTCTGTAGGGTAGGATGATTGATCCAAAGAACAGTCTTTACTGCATTTACTTACTACCAAAGACACCACCAACAAAGGCTGGGTCGTATAGTCCTTTTTTAGATAACGCAACTTTTGCAATGTTGGAAGTCAATTGAAAATTTAAATCTTGCATGAAGGCTTCAAAGTACCCACCAATGTCTATTTTTTTAAAAAAAATCCCAAATTATTTTTGCACAAAAGAATAGCCTGCTAAGTTTAACAAAAATTTTCTTTGATGAGCAATGAGCTAAGTGTCTTATATGTTTAAAGACATGGTTAATCACCCTGACACCCAGTTTATAGCTTTCTCAGAAAAATCTCTCTGTTCAGGACCTAGTTCAGGAACTGAGCCTCTGATTAATTTCTGTAAGATAAAGCATTCCTAACTACACATTTAAATATGTATTCATAGACACAGCTCAGTTGGTTTCACTAGAAGTTTGCAGAGCCTGAAGACGTTGGAGAGGGTAAACTTAACTGTGTAAAAGTTTTGGAGATGATAATTTTGTCCTTGAAATATTATTGATCGTGATCTAGTAGTTATCAGTTAACTGCTATAAATTAGACTATTTTTCAAAAAAACCACGCATTACTTTCTTTTCCACTGTTCTTTTAATAGTCAATGATGTTATTAATCATTTGCATAAAACCCGATCCTTCCTTTATTTAAATCTTGAATGCAATAGTGAAGGTTATGTCTGTTTTAGTATGCAGTGTGGCCAAATAGAAATGGCTAAGCAGAGGAAAATAGCAGATGCAGGGGATGCTACACCCCTACGGAATGTATTTTGGGAAGATTTAATTTGGACAGAGTGCCTGTTAGTGGCTGGAAGCATTTGGTGGACTCCTGAAGTGCCATTTCATGGTTGACTTCTTTTGAAAGGCATCCAGTTTGTGCACTCTAAGACACCACCACTCCTCAAACAAGCCAGGTAGGTGACTTTGAGAAGGTTTTCACTCTGAGAGCACAATCCTGATGTGAACCAGTGGGTTAATGTCAGACATCTGATTTACTTTTTCAGAAGAAAGGGGGTTCCTTTTGATGGTCTCTCTGCTGCTCTCCGGGTCATTGACTTACAAACGGCATGTTACTTATCTCTAATACATAAAACTGAATTGTACAATCTATGCCAGAATCGGTAGAAAAAGTAATGACTGAAAAGATATCTGTGTTTAGATAGACTTTTGTTTATCCACCATTTCATTGGTGGAAAATGCTGTCCTTGGTGTATCCTTCAGAAGAGAAAGCACAGTCATGTAAAACTAATAAGAGATCAATTTTCTGCTATAGGATTTGCCTTCAGGAGAGGCTTTTGACTAATTTATTTTGTAAACTGTATGTTTCAGCATGGCCTGACTACACACTTTCTCTCATCTTGTGAATTATGGTTAATAATCTCCCGTTGATCTGTACCAGCTGCTAATTATAGTGTTCCTAAGCTAGTGCCATTGTGTTATCTGACATGCATTTGGAGTGTGGCCCTTAAAGGAAGCCTGAAAGAGCCACAGTGGCACACACAGGCCCCACTGTACCAAGCCCTAATATCCAAGTATTCTCCTCAAAAATTTTGGGGATGAAACCCAGAAAGAACTCATGCTACATTGTAGCTCAATGACAGTAATTATGTTGCTCCCGTTTTATGCCACGCCTTTTGTGCATTGGATTAAAAAGAGGGAGATTCAAGTCAATAAGATTTTAACTGCACAAGTGATGATTTATTAACATTAAAATAATGGTTATGTGAAGAAGAAGCTTTTGAGTGGCTTTTTTTATTTTATTTTAGCAAGGAAGGAAGGCATGTAATATCTGCAAGGCACAGATATTACTGAGCTGCATGCATGGTTAGGAATACATCATCTGCCTAAAGTGCTAAAACTTGTTTTGCTGTGCAATTGAACTAGAAATGCACATTCTCAGAAGTCAACTTTTTGCATTGTGTGAGTAATTATATTATTTAATTGAGTGGTGATGAGAAATGTGATTAGTCAGAACTGGGATGTGGGTGATCCTAGTGACAATTCGTATGCAATATTAATTAGATCCCAAAACAGAAAACTGCGATTGATATGTCATGTAAGTTATGATGCTTTGTCTACCTCTAGATTGTCTCCTTGTGTCTAACTTTCCTTCTCAAGGTAATTTTTTTTCTTTTATGTGTGTGTAGATGCTTTAATTTCAGCCAGTGTTTTTCAACTTCTTATAAAAACATTAGGTTATCATCATCTTAATATTTTTTTCTAGAGCATGCTCTTCTTATCCTCCAGTACTCTTACTCAAAGTGAGTTGTTCAAATCCGTGCTTATTAGCAGAGAATAAAAGGCTTATTGACTATTTATGTGTATACTTTGGCAACCCCAGAAGTGGATTGATCTCATAAAATCTCGTAACCGGCGTGCTTTCCAGCTCTGAGTTTGTATGAACCAGATGTTCCTCACATCTATGCTCTGCTCAGAAAAAACACAATCCAGGATATCTCTTGGAAGATTGTGCTGTAACTTCCTTCACAGCCCGAAGAGCAAAAACTTGTTTTTAAGGGGCTTATCCTCAGCATGGCCAGGCTCTGTCAGGGAGCAGCAAGAGCAGGCTTGTCCACAGGGAAGATGAACCAGGAGCTGGGGTGACAGCAAGGCAGGCAAAACAGTGTCCTCAGCAGCAAGGGCACAGGTCTGCAGTGCCTGAGGAAGAAGAACAGAGGATGGTGATAACGAGGTGGTGGTAACCATGGTCAGTCAGCAGTGCCACCATAGCCACACAGATTCATAGTGATGAGGCAGGTCCACAGGCTGTGATAATGAACTCTTCAGCCCAGCAGATGACAGGATCCACTGGCTAGAAGAGGAAGCTGGACAAGTTTAATGTAGGCATAAGGCAAACGTTTAACAGAAAGAATTAATTAACCATCAGAAAAAAATTCCGGGGACTGAAATGGGCTCTTTATCACAAAAATTGAAAAATCAAGACAGGACACTTTTCTGGTACTTCATACAGTAATTCCAGGCACTTCTGTGGTTTAAAGAAAAGGTCAGACAAGGTGATCACTATGGTTCCTTCTGGCCTTATTATTGTTGAGTCAGTGAGTCACCTCTTTACTGTCACTCACTCTTATATAGCTTCTACAGTTATATAGATCTGCTCACAGACTAATTCAAAATTCTATTCCTAATCAGATAGTATTTAAAAAGTCATGCATCTATTACTTAGGGACTGTATTTCTCAAATATCTATAGAAATATCTTTCAGATAGATGTGATGAAGAGTTTTTTCAGGGAGCAACAGAAAAATTCTTAACTTTAAGTAGAAAGTCTCTTAAACCAGATCCTACTTCATCTTTAGAATTACGTCAAATTTGAGATGTAAACCGAAAACTGTTGTTTGCCTTGGAATTGCAAACCAAAAGTCTTCTCTTAACAGTTCAGTGGTCTTTGGTCTATAGCAATGCCTATGCAGAAGAATTTGGGTTTGCTGTGTTTGTCCAGATACATATCCCCTCTGCGTGCTGACTGGGGTGAACTGCCCTTATCCAGGCATCATTTTGATGGGAAGGAGACTTGCAGGGGGGCAGATGCTGCAAATGTTCTGCTTAGACTTCCCCCAGTATGAACTGTGGTGAAACCAGGATGATAGAATACGTGATGAAAAGCACTAGGTATAACTGTCTATGGATTGAAGAGCTGCAAATGAAAGCACTGTTGACTTATCTGGCTTGTATTTATTGACTAATTACAAGTAGAGAACTATATTTTTGATTTAAAATAAATTAGAAGAAAATCCTTTGTCTTAAAGAATAAATATTTTAGAATCATAGAATTGTCAGGGTTGGAAGGGACTTTAAAGATCACCTAGTTCCAACCCCCCTGCCACGGGCAGGGGCACCTCCCACTAGATCAGGTTGCTCAGAGCCCCATCCATCCTGGCCTTAAAAACTTCCAGGGATGGGGCTTCTACCACCTCTCTGGGCAACTGGTTCCAGTGTCTCACCACCCTCATGGTGAAGACCTTCCTAATGTCCATTCTGAATCGACCATCTCTGGTTTTAATCCATTGCCTCTAGTCCTACAATTCCCCAGCATCCTAAAAAGTCCCTCATCAGCTTTCTTGTAGGCCCCCTTAAGATGCTGGTAGGCCACAATAAGGTCTCCTCAGAGCCTTCTTTTCTCCAGCCTGGAGAACCCCAACTCCCTCAGTCTGTCTTTGTAGGAGAGGTGCTCCAGCCCTCTGATCATCCTCGTGGCCCTTCTCTGGACACATTCCAGTACGTCCATATCTTTCTTGTAGTAGGGGCTCCAGAACTGGATGCGGTACTCCAGGTGGGGTCTCACGAGAGTAGAGTAAAGGGGGAGAATCACCTCCCTCGACCGGCTGGCCACACTTCTCTTGATGCAGCCCAGGATATGATCTTAGGTTATTGATTTTGCCTGTTCACATTTTCTCTTGTCACAATGCAATTTGGCTAACTTCAGGAGAATCTTAAAAGAGTCTTTCCATATAACATTACACTTCTGGGAAAATGCCGAAGACCTAGTAATTGCATCTTGTCACCTACACAGCAGACTGCCACCAGTGCAGTATATTCTCTGTGGAGGAAAAAAAGAAAAAAGAAAAAACATTCTCCTTCTCATGAAGAAGGAAAAAGAGAATGGATTTATTATTATTTTTTTTTTTAGTTAAAAGAAATAAATACAACTGAGGAAATATGATAGTGATCTGTTACATTAGAGACCCAGCTTTAAGCCTGGCCCTGAGGGAACTCTTACCTATTGTATTATCAAACATCCATTGGTATGGGGACTGATCATGGCAAATGCAGATTCAAGTCATTCTTTGAAATCATACAGCAGGAACTTGGAAGACAATTTTTCCCACTCTCAGATGGTAGATCTAACTGCTGGACACAACTGCCAGTAGCCAACTGCTGGTATTATCAAGCACGTCAGGAGCTTTCTGGACCTGGAAATCATTTCTGACAACACTTTGTTAAGAATACTTTGATAGAAAAAAGATTTTTTTTTCACCGAGTACTTCTAGTGTGCACTTACTAGGTGAATTTCTTGCATCGATTACATGTTCATGTCAAAATTCTTCTCAAGGCTAGAGATAAATACCTAGTGGTAAGAAAGAAAGGAAACAATTAGTGCAGTTGTAAAGTGATAAAGGACCTAGTTTATCTGTAATAATAACCAAGCATGCCAGGGTAGGAGCAGGCTATGAGCTCCCTCTTTTTTTCAAAAGCCTTGCAGCTTTTAGTGTTAATTATTTTATAAGAGGAAAAGTAGTCAGGTCTTTTCGGTATCAACTCCCAGGATCTTCAAGGAATAAGTTAAAGGAACTCCTGCTATGTGAAATACTGTTATACAGAGGGATTTTTTTGCATGTGCTGAGGGCTTAGGAAAATATATTGATGGGAAAAATACACAAGAGAAATAAAAGAGGAAATTTCCTGGCTTTTCCTCAGCCCAGGGTTTTCACAATACATTAAGAAGGAAGATGTGTCAGGTCTGGGTTACAATTTAATTTTTTCTCCTACTGTTGATGTGGTTCTTTGGTAGATGAAACAAAGTTCTATATTTCCTATATGTGGCCAAAAGCTTTCATTCTTCTAACAAAATATTGGAGATCCTGTTCAGATCATTTACCAGTATCCTTTCAGCTCTGACACAGATTTAGCAATCAAATAGCTTGGGGGAATGAGGAGGGGAGGGTTGTAGTCATTACTGACGTCAATGGCATATATGCATCACAACCCCAAAGTTGCCCTTTGCAAGGAAAATATTAGTGTTTCAGCAACTGGTTATTTCATCTGAACATTTAAGTCCCGTCACAAATACATTTACACTCTCTAAATTGCACTCTTCTTTTAAATTGTGTCCCACTATTGTTTTTCATATATAATAAAAAAATCGGAATGCCTAAATAGGAATGTTCCATCTTTAATATTGTTAGACCATCAGCATAGGAAGAGAAGCTTATATAGTGTTGATAGCACTAATGAATTAGTACTGTATACAGCACTAATGCTTTAAATTAATTATAACATTATTGCAGGATAACTCCAGTAATGGGTTCAGAAATGCTAGTTGTGCTTTTTTAACCTCACATTTTTCTCTATGTGGGAACGTGAAAATAAATAAAAAAAAAGCACTGCTGGAAAAAAAAATTGAATTGTATTTTGAAAAGCTAACAACAGATTAAACAGTACCTTTTCTTTGTAGAGGTTATAGGAATGCTTAAAATCTAGTTGTCTCTGTTTCTTCTCTTTCTTTGGAGGATTTGGGCTGTTCATAAAGGAAAAAAAAAAAGTGTAACAAAGAGATAAAACAGTGCAAGAAATTAGATGAATCACTTTGAAGATTAAAACTTTCCTTCCCCAAAGGTTCAGAAAGGGAGAAGAATGCTGCAGCTTTCTCTAGCATGGCTCCTATATGATGAGCGTATCTCAGGGGGACTGTGGAGCACATAGACCTTGGTGCTGCACTCACTTGAGTTCTTTAGTCAATAAAGGCTTCAAAATGCAAAGATATTTTGGTACCCAGTTTCTACTGAAACTCATGGATGTTGGCTACTTAAATAATCCAGAGTCTTGGTTCTGAACAGAGACTTGTGGACATGGTTGTAGTTCCTCTAGAAAGACTTCTCAGTGTCTTCTGGGTAGTTGTTTCTTACCCTTGATTGTGTTCACCCTCTCCCACTGCTCTGGTGAAGTGAATATGAAGCAGAAGCATGTGTTTTTTCTTAACAATTATTTTATTATGTTCATTACCCTACTGGTTTCTGGGTTCTTTGAAAAGCTTAGCAATTTCTGCATTCCAAACCTGTGACTGATTAAAATTTGTTGGTTTTCCTAACTCACATTCAGACTTATCATCCCTCTACAACAGGCTGCTTTGGCAATTCTGGCTCTAATAGGTACTCAATTGACCCTTCTACTTAATTTTATCACTTCATTTTATGTTTACCAGAAGGATGAAATCTTGACTGCAGCTGAACACAGTACTTGTACGTAGTGCTGAGCCCTTTTTAGCTGTGGCTTCCTCTTCTACAGGACAGTCTGTTCTGAGAACTTAGCTGGGTAACAGTGATGAGACAGCATAGATGAGAAAGGCTGTTTATCTTTTCATCTTCTGTCTTGGGATAAGGTTACATTAATTTCTGTATGTCTCAAAAATAATCATTCTTTTACTTTTTTCCTTTGAACTACAACTACTCCAAGGCCAACAGGTTTGTCTAGAGCTGGAGAGGAGGGAATATCTGTTTGGAAAGGAACTACTCTTCATTTTTTCTTACTGTACGCACTGAATATGCTTCTGTGCAGGATCATTTGTGGATGTTATTAAAATAATATTAAAAGTAAGTTGTCATTAACTTTGCAGTTATGCATACACAGATGTATGCTGCCAGTAGCTGGGCAAGGAAAGAAAAAAAAGTTGTACTCAGCAAAATTAAACTCAGAAATAATGACTTAAGTATATGCTTCTTTTCTTCCTCCCAGCTCCACAGCTCTTCTGTGACTGGCAGCCCTCATACCCACCTCACTGTGATCAGTTCATTCCCACATGCATGAAAAAGTGCTTTATTGGAATCCTCTTTTTTTTGTCATGTTATCCTTTGTGTTTTATAAATAAGTAGCAAAATAAACTTAAGAAAAATGTCATGTATAAATAAAAAATCCAAAAAACCCTTAGGGTCCCTCCCCTGTAGTCCAGCTTCACACATCAGCAGGCTTCCAGAGTAATATTTGGTCTCTACAGAGTCTATTTCAAAGTCACTTAAAAGCAAAAATGGGTGATGGCAGTGAGAGTGTGCCTCACAGATTCTGGATGAAGATGAAAAGGGAACTGAGCACTGGAGTTTGGCTTTTGAGGGTGTTTTATGTGTTTCTTGATAAAGCAGAGGGATCAGCAAACTGATTCACACTGTTTTCAAACCTGCTTCAAGAATGGACGTAGGAAAGTGGGAGGTATATCCAAGCACAAGAAGCCTGTGTTTTGTTCTGGAGCAATTGTATACCTGCTTAGTGTGATACCACATATGTATAACACAGATTTCACTTTATACATTTCAGATTTCAGGCTAAAGTATAAAAATGTTGAGGACTGTTTTTGTTGCAATGTGTAGTCACCATCCTTTTTAAACAGGAGGCATTTTTTAAAGACAATGTCAACTGGAAGAAAAGAAAGGGCCTCCTGTGTGCTTAGACCCCTGCCTTGTCCACCTGCCTACAGCCGGTGGCTTTCCTGCAGTGGTGCGTGGCAGGCAGCCCCCGACCGCACCACGGCACACGGAGCACATTCACCATGTTACATGCCAAGGACGGGGCAATTGTTGAAGGGGAAGGCAGTTTAAACTATAGTAGAGACAATTCACCTAGCTTGAATCCTCTCTACAATCCCCCCTCTAATTCAGAAGCATGAATTCGTAACATGAAGAACCTTACTAGACCTGTAATTTCTTCTTTTTTCATCTTTCCATGGTGAAACAGAAAGTATCACCTTTGGAAACTCAGTATTACAAAAAAGTGTATGTTTGCTTGTTTTTCAAAATTTTGAACTCAGTATCACACCAAAATCTTTTGAATTGCAGGCATTAGAAGAGCCAACCAAGACTGCGTGTGTGAATGAAGGCACTGCTTTGGACACTCATTCAGAGGTAGTGCTGTTACATGTCTTACAAATCTCTATTTGAAAACAAAAAGCAAATGTTGAGTGATCCATCCTCCTTTTTCAGATGTGCTCCCCTGCCCAGCTCAGACAACAAACAGAAGAGCTGTGTGCTGTCATTGATCAAGTCCTGCAGGACCCATTGACTATGGTAACCCATCTGTATGTGCAATTGACTTTTTCTCTTCCTTTTCTTTTGTCTCTTGTCATTAATAAGTCTGTTCTCTGTTGAAAATAATGTTCTAGCGCCGATGCGAGTCTTCTCCAAGTTGTCTGCAGATGAGCATGGAGTCAGATGTTGGCAAGGTAGGTGAACAAACCCACCCACACACCAAGGGCTCTTTCCAGGTGGATATATAAAGGCAAGTAAAATCATAAAAGAGCCTAAGACTATGGTAAGAGAAAGCTGCAGCTGAGAGATGCACAACATCAGTAGAAATGTCTGGTAGTTTAAAAGGCACGGAAGGACAGAACTGTAGCCCTGGAGTCAGTGCAGTCTTTGTTGCAGGATGCTTTCCTGAAGTCAGAAGCAGTTATATTATGAAACGGAAACTGTTTATTAAGGCTTCAGAGGGTAGAATCCACAAGGAAGAAAAGCTTTATACCTAGCCTTCAATATTGCAGATTTTCCAGCAATCTCACAGATTTCTTTCCATGTATTTTTCCTTACTACAGAGGAGCCAATGTTTATAGCTTCAATGATTGGAAATATCTTTCAGAACATTTCTTTTCATGTTCATTATTGGTTTTCAAATAATGGAATAATGAAATTAATAAATAGACTTGCTATTAAGTGCTGATTTCCTTAATGGGCCTTCACAGGAGTGGGATGTCTGTTATATTTGTTTACCTTGGACTATTCAGAAAAAAGTAGTGAGAGGCAGGGGTAACTTTCTATACTGTTATTAAACCTCTGGTTTCACTAAATTATACTGATATGCCTTCTGGGTTCAGAAGGATGACTAACCAAGGGAAGAGGTTCCTGTACTCAGTTTGCCCCAGGTAATTTTAAATTCATCATGGAAGATACAGGGAAGTAAAAATGGCAGAAATCCAACTGGAAACAGGAGGAAAGGGATTTTTTTGGATGAGGAACACATCAAAAAGTTAATGCATTCAAAACATCCTGCACGAAGTCCAGTTCACCATGCAAAAATAGGGCACAAAACCAGCATTCCTGAGTGGTTATATTCAATATACACTTCAAATCTAATTTTCATTTTTGAAATTACTTCTGCCAACAAGCACGCAGTGATGAATCGGGCTTCACGCAGCTGAAAGATGGAAGCTTGATAGTAGCTGAAGAAGCCAGCAGAGACTTTCATTGAGGGAATGTTTCCAATGCCTGCACTGAATCCCAATTGGTTAACATGCTGCTGTGAAGTTGAGCTATAGCATCCAAAACTTACTTCCTTGGGCAGTTGAGAATCAAGCCTTGACCAAATGGAAGGCATCCGTTACCAGTCATGAAACCAAGTAAAGGGGGCAAAAGGTGAGTTTAACAGGATGCAGCGTAGGGGCAAAGCTAAAGGTTGTGAGGACCTTGAAACGAGACAGCATACTGCCACAACTGAGGGCAAAAATGAGTCATAGACAGGTAGGACAAAAGAGTGTATGTTATAAGTAAATTCCTTAGCATTAGCATGGATTAGTCAGATGAAAGCAAATTCTTGTAAATGAGAACATGGAAAAGTGTAATTCCAGGTCATTGCTTATGTTGTGAGCAAATGTAAGTTAAGTTTCATGGGGCAACCACACCTATGTCTATGTACTAGTAAACATTTTGTTATGAGAGTTCTCAGAGATAATGTAAATGCCATCCTCAATGGAGTGGGATCAATGGTTTTGAGCAGTAAAAATTAAATAAACATACCAAGCAAATCTTTAATAACTTGAACCTTATTCTCATGTATCGCATAAAACTTTCTGGAAAACTGAAGTTTTCTTGAATTTGAGCAAGTAATAACTTGTCACAATATTGAAAATCTCTTCGAGTTACTGCTCTTACTCCTCTTTGCTCTTGATATATCTATTTATTTTGTACAAGGTATCAACACTGCAGAGAGCAGCTGGGCGTGAAACCAGATATGTAAGTACTTTTACAATTACTCTACATTGTGCATGCAGAAATGTCTAATTTATCTGCTCTTGCTACAATTCTGGGTGAGTCTGCGCAGGCGTCTACTCACAACAAGAGGTGTTGACTAGAACAGAGGAGTGAGCATGTTAGAGCGCTGGCAATTAGACTTGAGATGTCTTCCCACTGCTGTAAATCCATCATGGTGGGAATCTCTTCAGCGCGGTGTCTATTGCTAATTTTACTTGTGAGAATATTATGTTAAAATTAATTTCTACATTCACTTCTTTGTTGTTGTTATTTGCTTCAAGTGTGGGGCAAGGTCTCATCTATTTGGCAAACAGACTGTTACAGGTGCTGAAGGGTGCATTTGTTTGGACTCAGCCTGAACTGTAGTGCACTTGCTTTGGTAGAACTCCTTTAGTTCTTGCCTATCCATCAGAATTTGGGGTTGACGCAAATTTCTCTTTCCAAGATAAAGAGCTGGATGAAACCCCACAGTTTATCCCTAGATGAGTAGAAGCTCTTTTGTCACATATACACACATTCCAACACGTAAAGAAAATTTCTGTATTGAGTCATCTGTTCAATTATTGAAACATTATACCCAATTAACATTTTAATTCTCTCTAGCACACACAGTTACTGCAGGTTCCATATTTTACTTACAACTCATCCAGTCATGTGGCGAGAAATCTCTGCTTACTATTCATCATTCAGCATTTCTATTGAACCTCAAATCAAAGCAGTTCTGGCAAAGCAATAGAGGCCTTCCAGTTTTATGCCAGCATAATGCCTGACTGATCAATTCAATTTTGCTTCTTGAATGTGGCGGTATGCGTATTTTATTGCATACTGTGATTTTTACTTGAAAGGTTGTGCTGCTCATACTAATTAGAAGGGATATTGGAAAAGAGCTTTTTAGTAAGACTGTTTTTCAGAGGTAGTCTGTGAGAGCAGAGTATATTTAATACCACTCCAGTGCAGATCTCTAGCTCCCAAAACTGTGGCTGACATATACCATAAATTCAGGCATCAAACATATGCCTAGGTTTTCTCTGTTGGCATAGAAAATCCCCCTGACTAACTCTTCCTTCCCAGTGTCCCCCGGAACATTCTAGACAAATTACACAGATCCATATTTAAAAATAAGTTTGAATTAATGCAGAGGATTTTTGGGGGGCTAAACTTTCCTATAAATTGTACAAGCATGTTGAATTTTTTGTGTGTCAGAAAAGGGACCGTGGTCTCCAGGCTGTGCTGTGGTGGCTAAACTTGGTGGGTCCAGGCTTTCCTGGACTCTGCCATCGATGCGCTCTGCAGCAGAGTCTCTTGAGTGATGAGCCAGGTGTCCCTAACAGCCCCCATACATCACAGCTCTCTCCTCCTGCTCTTGCTCTGCTTTCTACCAACATACAAAGGCTACTTCTGTCCCAGTTAAACTAGGCAGTGGCTTGTCCTCTGGCTCTTAGGGCAAGGGCACACTGACGTGGTTTTCCATAGAGTTGTCTTCTCCTCTTCCCCTTCCACTTCTCTCCCCAAGCCCAGCACGAGACCCAGGGTGTCCTCATCCCTCCATCTCGCTGAGAGCAGCATGGTCCGTGTTACTACACAGACCCAATGGAGAACTGTCTGGAAGAGTGGTAGTTGATGTGAACCAAAGCATGCAAGAGAATGTGCTAACCATTATCTAGAAAGGACTTGTTTCTAAGCCTCTGTGTGTACTGACTTTTGTTCACTAGAGGAGATATAGTCCAGAGGCCAACATTTCCTCATAGTAGGTACAAGATACCTGTTTTGAAACAAAGTGGCTACTTTGAGCCAATCTAACAGTGTTTCCGGTAGAAATCAGTAACTGAGTATAGTACAGACACTTGCTATCATAATAGCAAATTATGAGGTCCCAGGCGGTCTGTGGTGCCTCATGTAATGTGCCTTGGAGTGATGATTTTTGACCATCCTTTTTTTGCAAACCTTTTTTTTTTTTTTTTGTAAGTAGGCTTTTAGTTTATGTAACTGAATTAATTTTACTAGAAAGAATTAAAATGGTAATTTAGAAATAGAAATTTCTTAATCTTTTTGTATTCATGCTGTCTGATATTGAGATGCTCGTCAAAATGTTTCTTTGAGGGTGCTTTTGATTAAAAGAAATGTTTTAATTTGTTTATGAGTTCAGGGATAGGAAAATCAGTCAGCATGCTACAGAATTATTTGTAAACACACATACATATAAATATATACATATGCACACATGATAATATTACTAATTACTTCAATAGATTATATGGAGTAGTGGACTATGCAAATATGTTGACATAGCCTGACATTTAAGAATTAAAAGGGCATAGATTTGCCTTGGCCTCAATTAATTTTTGTCTTCTTATGCCAGTAAGGATATAAATGGTTGTACAATTAGCAAGAGAGCATGTAAAGTATGGAAAAATGTCTGACTTCAGTGAAATTAAAGCAGTTTGTACCAGGTGAAAACTAAGTACTACAGTTGTCATTCAACAGCTTCTTAAACTGTATGGTCTTTGATCTGATCCCATTCACCATTTTATAACAGGGCATCTCTGAAGACAACTCTGGAAAATACTGATGATTTGTAACAATAACAACAACAACAATAATAATAATAATATAATTCTCAAAATAAATTAATTTTCACACTATTGAGTGTCCTACAATATATACTTAGTCATTGTGATTCCATATAGTTACTTTCACCAAGAAAAGCTTTCTTAACTTTAAAGTTCTAGCAAATTTATCATTTTGTCTTTTAACCCCCTTACAACTATTTAAAAAATAATTTATCATGATTAACTGGAATAATTACCTTCCATGTTATTAACATTTTTGGTCTTCTTGACAAGTTGATTCTAGAAAAAATCTTAAGTATTATAGACATGACTTGCAAGTGAAAAAAATGAGAGAGCATGAAGCAGCTAAAAATGCGCATAGGAATGCAGAAATAAGTTGCACTTTTCCTTATCTGTGGTCTACCCTACTTACATACAGTTCAGGTAACCCCTCTGAAATGAGATTTACTCTTAATTTGCACCACTGAATCGAGAGAATTAAATTCCAGCCTGCTTGTATCTGTAGATCATTCCGAAGTGCTTTGATGTCTCTAAGCTCACAATGAGATTGGTTGTCACACTTGGTTAATGGTATGAAAGAGAGTCCCTACTATGTAGGTAACCACTAGTAAAAACACGTGGAAAAAAGTATCTCTGAAATTTTAACAACAGGCTTTCATATTTGATTATACCTAAAAATAAACTGGAAATGACAATGTTTTAACATCTCTCACCAGTGGCATGTCACTGCATCAGTGGCAAAACCTGCTGTACCTAAGCATACTGCTGTCCTTGGATTTTTCTTCTGTCATCGCTATAATCATTATGATATTGTATCTAACACTGTATACACCTTTTTTTCCAGGCCAACCTTTACAAATCGGCACCTATGGTAACTGAGAGCCAGATGGTACGTATTGCACAGCTGTGATATGCTGCTTTTCAAAATTTGCACAAGCACAAAATCTGAAGTAATTATTGCTTACTTTCTCAGTCCTTTGAAAGAAGCTGCAGTAAATATCCTCCTACAAAGCTGCTTTGCTCCTACCGACCTGCATTGCTTTCTTCCGTACTGAATACACACCTGCTTTAAGTAAATGCAAATCCTGACACTACTTGTAATCCCATGAACCAAATGACAAACTAGAGAGTCTTGTTGAATCTTGAGGTGTACGACAACTATAGAGTCTACTGCTGGTTCTTGGACTCTTAATTCTACAATTTCTTGGACTTTCTTTCTTGGACTCACTTCTATAATTTTGCTGATGTGCAACAGTGTTCTGGCATCTGTTTTCTTCTTACACGCTGCTTTAAATCAAAGATGGCTTAACTAGTGAAAAGCAAGGGTAAAATCAAATAAATAAAAAAGGAGATTATACATCAGATGTTCATTTTATCTCTGATCACAATTTAGTCCTGTTGGAGACAAACTTTCTGAAGAAAAGTCAGAAGAGTGCTCTTGGACCCTATCTAAGTGACAGTGACCACTAATGAATGCTTAGGGAAAAAAAAGAGATGTGGATGAGAAATTTTCCCATTGTATTTCAGATGATGGAATTTAGGAACTTCCTGAATCAATTTATTCTGTTTAGTAATCTTTGACTATTTCTCTCATGACTTTTTACAGTTACTTTTTGAATGTTATTATACTTTGGTCTCTACAACATTCTGTAGCAATAGCGTTTAATTTTTAATTATGCGATGTGTGAAATAGGGCTTTATTTCTTTGTTTTAAAGCTACTGGTTGACCTCAGTTCTTGCGTTGAAGCAGCAAATAATTGTTCTTTCTTCACTTTCTAAATATTAATGAATTTCTAGGTATTAACCATAATACCCTATCAGTCACCTGTTTTTCATACAGAAAAGTCAAAGTTGCTTAGTCACTCTTTCAGAAGTGCAGATACTCTCCCACATCTTTGATGATCCTTGTTGCCCTTTCCTGTATCTTTTTCAGGTTTTTATTTTTGAGATTGGGAGACTAAAACCACAAACTTGTCTTGTCTAGCTCTGAACACAGCACTTCCTATTCACATGATGACATGATAAGGGCCTTTACTGTTATTTCTATTCCTTTCTTAAGAATTCCTAGTAATTTATTTATTTCGTCTTATTTGTATTGAGCAGTAAGACAATGTTTGCACAGAACTCTATACAATAAGCCCAAGATATATTTTCCAAGTAAACAACAACAACGCTAACTAGTTCATCACTGCACGTGTAAATTTAGGATGCAGTTAAGATTTCCCCTGTGAAATGTATCAATGTTGAATTCAGTTAAGTTTCACATGCCTTTTTGTCATTCATTCACTCAGTATCATAAGATCTCTCTGCAGCACTTTGCACCGATGTTTTGGTTTTACTCCCTTGAAAGACTGAGCATTACCAGCAGACTTTGACACCTTCCTAGCCACTCTTTTCTAGCTGATGTAAATTCATAATTCATAGCCTAGATTCCAGAGCACATCTCTGAGGAGTTCTATTTGTGACTTCTCTCCACTGTGAAATTTAAACATTTATTCCAGTCTGCTGCTTCCTGTCTTTTATTTCTCTTTTACTCCATAGCAGTTTCATTTCCTTAGTAGACCCTGCTGAAAGACCTTCACTAAAACCTTTGGAAAACCACATAGAATCATAGAATCGCTGAGGTTGGAAGGGACCTTTAAGATCATCAAGTCCAACCATTAACCTGCCCTGACAAAAACCCCTTCTAAACCATGTCCCTAAGCTCCTCATCTACCCTTTTCTTAAACACCTCCAGGGATGGGGAATCCACCACCTCCCTGGGCAGCCTATTCCAATGTTTAATAACCCTTTCAGTGTAAAAATGTTTCCTGATATCCAATCTAAACCTGCCCTGACATAACTTGAACCCGTTTCCTCTTGTCCTATCAATGTAGCATGGCTGCACATTCACTGGACTTTAAGATCTGTGATGCAGCCTCATTTTTTTATCCCTGGTCATCCACCCAGGGACCTGTTGGGAAAAAAATAAACACTGAGCCTCACATGAGATGGTTTGTTGATTCTCACTTGTTTTCATCTCATGTGTGTTCCTAGATGCCGAAAGATTCTCACATTACTAGTTTAAACATAACGTATATCTGCTGTATCAGCCAGCTTTCTTGTATCATTGACTCTTTAAAATAACTGTAAAAGATTTCTCGGGCATGAGCGCCCTTTCAAAAGCCATTCCCGTCATTTGTCCATATGTGTACTAGTTCTGGTCTTTAGTAGGAGGACCTGTGCTCCTACTACTTTGCACAGCTTGAAATGTCACACATATTAGTTTGTGATTCCTGGTTCTCTTCAGGATCCTGTAGTAAAACCTGCCCCATAGCTGCCACATCTCATTCTTCCGATGATGATTATGTCTGAAATTAAATACCACAATCCATAATGTGGCAATTTCACACTGGAATTCCTTTACAACTTTATTTATTCCTTGCACTTTATTTGCTCATTTTATTGATTTGTTCTCAAATCTCCCTTTTGACACAGTACCTGAGACAGTTCCTCCAAATTGTTTCTTTGCCAGTGTGAAAACCTCCCTGACTCTTCCTGT
The DNA here is from genome assembly GCA_013400135.1 of Rhinoptilus africanus. Classification (NCBI taxonomy): domain Eukaryota; kingdom Metazoa; phylum Chordata; class Aves; order Charadriiformes; family Glareolidae; genus Rhinoptilus; species Rhinoptilus africanus. The sequence goes on along the minus strand of VXBO01004455.1, from coordinate 306,305 downwards.
GAGGAAAGCTGAAGTGAGGAATTAATTTTCAGCCTTTGTCTCCTCTTCTTTGTGCATCTTTTTTATGTCTTGGTTATATCTACTGGCCCCATAGACTTTTAATTGTAAGGAAATTTAACAAGATTTTTTTTTCTCGAAGTCTTTCTTGGCCTAGTATATAACATTTTAATGTTATGACTTTGTTGGGTTTTTTTTATTTTAGATTTTATTTGAACACAGGTTTCTGTATTTGAAGACTATTAGTCCTTATTCCTTTTTTCACTTTTTTGCACTGCTTTTTGAACATCCCAGAATTTACTGATCTCTTGAACTCTTCTTACAAGCTGATGCACACCTTCCACCTTCCCTGAAACATTGCTGTTTTAAGCAGGATTTTGGTTACTTATATCCATTTCATCCTTTTGGCAGCTCCTTTGATTTTTTTAGAATTAATTTTTTATTGCTACTTTAATTACTTATTTACTGCTTTAAAGTAAGATAGAACTAAATTCAGCATCGTTTAAGATCCACTTCAAGTCAGAATGACGTAAAATATAGCATAGTTGGCAGGTTCAGCATAAAATCAAGGATCATGGGTGCATCTATCCACCTAAAATGATTTCATGGCCTTTGAGCACTGATAAATGACTTCTGGAAGGCAGTGTTGGCCATGGGTCTACATCTATACTTTGTCAACACCACAAAGCAGGCACTGCTGAGGTGAAGTGCATCAGTAATAATGAGGAGTGGTCCATAGAGAGTCATCACACAGCAAAGTAGGAAATGAAAGAGATTCCCGATATACTAGAGGAAAATGGGTGTGAAGGGAATTTAAATGTGCTAGAAGAGTTTTTTAAAGACAGGGAAGGAAGCAGAGAGGGAAGCAGAGAGCAGCATCGATGTTAAGGGCTTGCCCTTAGCCCCCTCCTTGCCACCAACTCAGGCAGTGAGCAGCGCCTGGGCAAACTGCTCCCTTTTCTGGTCGCCTTTCCCCAGAACAGCAGCAGAGGTGAGTGCCTCCTTCACACTGCTCTTGCTGTAGGTCTGTCCCTTTTTTCCAACTGTGGAGAAAAAGACTTATCCCTCTACTGATTTTAGTTTTGATATAGTTTAGCAGAGAGTCATTGGAAAGCATGATACAGTATACCGTCAGACATCTTGCTGAAAATTCAGCTGTTTCTCGAAATACAAATATTTCAGTGTGAACAAAAATAAAGACAAACTGAATTTCAAACAGGTGGCTGTCGTTGTTCTCTGTCCTCTGTTGCAAGACCTGCTGCTGCTTCAGCATGGAGGTGGAGAAAATTATTATCTTTTCTTGCCAGGCTTTCAAAGTGATGTGAATAATTTACTACTTAGCCAGAGGAAGAGGAAATCCTTTTAACCTCAGTTATATGCCTTCACATCTTCAAATATACTAAGGGAGAACAACATTGTTGACTGATGCACTGTCTGGAATGGTTTTTTCACTGCATTTTGGCAAGGGTATGAACTCTACAAGGGGAAATAAAAATAAACTAATATGTTCAATAACATATTTCTTTTTGTGAGGACTAATTTGTGGCAGAAAAGAAATAGAAGAGGAGTTTTTTAAGGTGATTCACAGTTCAACTAGACAAAGCATCTGTAATTGTATTGTTAGGGCAGAAAGCATCTTTCTGCTCACAGCGGAAACTGCAATGTTCCTACATGACAAGGGAGCTAATTCCTCACTATGTGAAAGCGGGTGCTCTCAACAGTTTAGAGATTCCTCAGGTGACTGCGGCTTCTCAGTGCCGACAGAAGATGACTGCAGTTGCTGGGGTGTGCTGCGCTGCATACTCGCCCCATCTGTCTCAGGGTCCCTCTCCCCAAAACTAATGAGGTTGTTGGAAAGGACTGGGAATGATCCCTCTCCATGAAGGTCCCTCTCCATCCCATTTGAAGCAGAAGGCTTCAAAAACCGCAAGAGAGTATGTGTACAGAAGAGTTGGATGTAAAGGTTATGCAGGCAAACAGATGGGTTCGGTGCTTGCTATTTGTAAAGTGAGGTCTGTTGGACACAGAGCAGAAAGGAAAGAAAGAGGACAGCTAATTCTTTTCTCTCTCCTGCTCTATTATATATTTTTATCTGATGATGTCATATTTTTGTTAATTATTGTCTGGTTGTCACAGAGGCAGGCTGCTTCAAAACAACACTGCATCAAAACCATATTAAAAATCCAATTCCTTGTTAAACATTAAGAGGAAACTTGCTTGTTTACAGGAAAGTTGTTCAGGTATCCGGAACGTCTTAATGTCTGGGTAGTGACACAAAGCAAGCAGGGAGTGCAGTCACTGCCAGCTATCAAAGAAGGGTCTGGCCCTACATACTTTGGGGGTCTCTGAATCCTCTGGATAAGAGGAATTAACAGTGACTCGGATAGGAGAAACACGCGACTCATAGGATTTTAGGCCTCTGCTGAGAAAATGGGGCTGCAACTGAGACCTTAGTCATCAGTTTCAGCAGGATCTCAGTGTCATAACGGAGGAAAAAATCAGAGGTGAACATGCCCATACACCCGCCAATGAGAAGTTCAGGCTTCTGACTTCTTGGGTCAATATGCATGGCTCAGTTCGGAACAGCCAAAATACCTTCTGTCACTGAAGAAGGGTGACCATGTCCATCCTGCCTATCAAGAGTCACCCTGGCCCACTGTACCCTCCTATTTCTGACTGTGTGCTTGCTGACCTGGGGCAAAACCATGCCAGGGTGCACCTTGGCAGCAAATCAGTACAACTGATGATGGGTCAGCTCTGGAGCTTATGTCTTGGCCCTGTGTAATTTGCTAATAGGGCTGTAGCCATGTGGCGGCAGCCCATTGCTACCATAACAGCCTTTCCATTTTCCAGTGCTATTGTAGGAAGGCCAACACTTTCCTTGGCAAAATGAAGTCTTAGCTTGTTTCTCAGCAGTGACAGTTGTGCCACTTGCTATCAAAGAAAGAGTTCAAAGTTTTACTTTTGGATCAAACATTTTATATAGCTTGACAGGGAGCTAATAAAGTATTTAAAGTTCTGGTTGCTGTCTGCTATCTGCTATTCTGCTAGCCGAGTCAGACATAAACATATGATTCAGTCAGCACTTGAGTGTGTGATGTTGTTTAGAAAATGCTTCCTTAAAAGCATTTCTACAGTGTGCTTTTGGAAGAGTTTTCCTGCATAAAGAGAGTAGCTTATCCTTGATGATTTCAGGTGCTTCAATGGGCGTTTTATTGCATGGTTAAATGGTGTGGAGGAGTGCTAGAAGGCCACAGGTCCTTTGTCTGCATAATGATGGCTTCATAACAACTGCAGCTTTCTTTTTATTTTTATATTTACTTTTGCATGTAAAGACAGGAGCCTTTCACTTTTACAAACTCTTCTCAGTAATCTTGGAGAGGAAAATAATTATTTTATGGTGAATCCTACGAAGAAATAGACATGAATTGTAGACTGTAAGTTCCTTAAATGAGCACTTTATCTTTCACTACGCTGACCTTCTTAACGAAAAAGTTTTAAATACAGCTTGGCAGTCATCACTCTTTAGAAAAAGTGAATATCACCTCATGGCTTATTTCTGCTTTCAGTTGAATATGTTTCTTCTTATTTGATGAGGCAGATGACAGGGCCCCAACCTGTGGAAAGGAGGGAGGGGATAAAACACAAAGGCCTGGGCCTTGTTTTTCCCAGGTGTGTTGAGATCCTCCCCACCTCTGCCACCTTCACCTCAGCCCATGGGCACTGCTTTGTCCTTTCCCAGGGCAGAGACCAAAGCACAAGAACTGGGGACATCTCCTGACCTCTGACGGGCACCCCTCTTGCCCTGTCCTTGCTGGTTGCCTGCAAATCTTACATTAAGGTGATCCATAACTCAGTTTACACTATACATCCAGCAATCTCAGCTGCATCATTTTAAGCGTACTTTCACAGCAAGCTTCTCTTTCTTTCCAGGCAGACTGCTTAAGTGTATTGCTTTTGAAAATAGGCAGCGTGGTGTTATTAAATGTACATAGTCCACATCTTATAAATAAATCTAATGGTAAATCAAGTTTCTTCTCTGCATTTTTATACCCTGCTGGGTACTGAGGATGGGGAGTTGTGACAGCAGCTCAGTCCCAGTCCCAGCTGGGCAAACTGCACCTCTGGGCTGCAGCCACAGAAGGAGCTCAGCAGCAGCCCTGTTGTTATCTACGGAAGTTGTGACAAGGACCACCCATTTTCTATGGCGTTGCTGTAACAGAGAAGAGTATAATTGACTTATTTAAAAGTTTAAATTCAATCACAGACCCCTCCAGGACTTCAATACTCACCAAATCCCAGTAAGAATGTACAGTTTTTTCTTCCTTTTCTTTGCTTACTGAACAAGTTGTCTATTTCAAAATTATCCCCTAGCCTCTGTTTAGAGTTTATGCCACAATCCATCACGTCAGGTTTTACTGTAAGGATTCTGAAAGTCACAGATGTACTAAATTGACGAGTTAATAGTCAATTTTTTGGTTGGCTGGTAGCTAAGCAAGAAATTTTTTCTTGATTAACTAATCCGATTTGTCTGAAATGAGGAGTATCACACATCCATGCTGATTAAATTCTCTAAAATTGTACTTTTCCAAGTGAACTCTTAGAGATACTGTGAAAATCCAGCAATCACTGGTATTTTTCGCCAGACTTTCCCCTAATATGTTGCTGTTTGGACATAAGTCAACAGCATCACGTGTTGCACACATCCCTGTTTCACAGTTACTGTTTTGAGAAGCCCAGAAAGGAATTTGCAGACGTGTGGCTGTGCATAAAGTGTGACTTGATGAACTTATCAAGATGCAGCTGAACAGCTAGCAAAGACAGCCAGCAAAACCCACAAACCATAGGCTGACAACCCAGCACCTATTTTTGTGTCGGTAACAAAAAGATGTCAGAGATGAGGTTCTGTGCATAAAAACAGCTCTTGCCATTTTTAGCTACAATCTATATTAAAAGTAGGCCAGGCAGCCTGACAACTGGATAATTTTGGTGGTGAAATATGTTATTGATAAAACTTAAAAAAATGTAGTCCGTACAGGCCCACTGGAATTGACTTGTCTAACAAATATTCTGTAGATTGTAAAGTATTTTCTTTTATTTTTCTGGGTGAAGACAAAACCTGGTGTCATTCGTCCCGTGCTGGTGAAAGGAAAGAGTGCACAGCAAAAGGAAGAGCCTTATCAACCCAACCCTTTTAAAAAGTACCTTGAAGAAATCAGTGATCAAGATAATGAGCAGGTGAGTAACTCTCGCTCTGAAGGATTTTGTAGCCTCAGCTAATTTCCTTAAAGATGATGGAATGATCTTAAATTCTTATTTTTTTCTGGTTTCTTTTTTTTTTTTTGCAACATTAGATGATTCCCCAAGGGGCACTTGGCTCCTGGAGGAGAGTCTCCAGGCTAGAGATGGGCAGCTGAGCTTTCTACAGGGACATTTTTTTTGGTGATCTTTGGTGTTGAGGAGAGGAGCTTTTTACTGTGTCTGTAGGAAACACTGTACGAAAGAAAGTGGAAATCCTGTGCTCCCCCATCAAGTAGGTGTCTGGATCAGATCTACTAGAAAGCACTTCCACCATTTGGGTTCTAGGCCCAAATCCTCTCTAAAGAGAAACGAGGACAGCAATGACTGGCCAGGGTTCACTCTTCCCTCCCCAAGGGAGACTGCAGAGGAGGACTAGTGAGTTTCTGTGTCACTCCCCAGTGCATAGCTCCCCCAGTCCGTACTCTTGTCTCTCCACAGCTTGAGGGAGGAGGTTTTCTACCACAAGCAAGCTGCCTTAACAGGCAGCCCATGGGGGAGCCAAATTCTTGCCTTCTCCCACAGACCTCTGCATAAAGCAATAGAATCGCTGTGCAAAAACACATCTTGAACTTTGCTGACCTCAGAGCATGATCTCAGAGAAACCCCAGATGAATTGTTCAGTCTGCCTTTTCTTGTACATTTGTGTTTATGTGCATTATTATGAGTTAAACCTTAACTGAGGTACATAATCAGAATGTCCCTGTAGGAGCTTATGATTAACCTATCCAGTATGTTCGGAATCTTCCATCTGGAGAGTAGTAAAGTGAAGCCAAGAGCCCTCTTGTTAGACACTATCTGAATAAAATACCTTACTAATTGAAGTTTTCTTCTATGCCTATCTAGTCATGCTAGACACCTTAGTAATGTCAGTCCTCTCTTCTTCCTTTTATGACTGAATTTTTTAAGATTCCCCCTTTTTTAAGATTCCTCCCCATATCTCTTACTTGCTGTAGGACAATCCTGGCATTTCTCATGAGTACTGCATCATTACAAAAAAAGGAAGACTTATTTGTAGCATTAGTGGCTTCCAGCAGCACATATGGGGGCCATCAGAAGTTTTCTCGTTCTATAGGCTTTATAAGATGTAGAGTTTCTGTAAAATATAAGAATAAACATGATTTACAATTTGCCTCTGAACTTTTGAGGTTGACAGTGAATATTTGATTTCAGAAACTATGGCTGAGTTCATAGTGAGTTTTTCATGCTTTCTGAGAACCTTCTGGTGCCAAAGCACTGTGCTGCCATTTGCCTGGGATGAATGAGGAGGAGAGCTGACCTTGAGCTACTGCTAGAGAACTTCTGGTCTAGGCCACCTCAGCTGGGCCTCTCTGCAAGGTCAGGGGCAGCCCATACCTCCCTTTCATGAGGGCTGGACACTGATTCTGCTGGCTATTGTTTTGCCGATGAAGGATGAAGGAACGATGCTACCACCAAACTTCGTATTTTCAGGCAAATACCAACCTGGGGTTGTTGCCATAGTCTGAAGCTTACTGACATTTGAAGCTAATTATGAAAACCAATCACTTTCCACCTTCTAAATTACTTATAGTACATATTACTGAACTACTGAGCATGTAAAAAGTCCACGAATAAATGTAGTTGTTATAACAAAAGCCAAAATTATTTTATATAGAAGCTGTGCATTAAAATGAACTGAACAAATAGTGCACTGACTTTGATAGATGGAAAAATTAATTTCACAATGAATATGTTCAGTTTTGCTTCCTTTATTTAAAAGAATGATGTCATATGCTTTAAAGTACTGATAAATTGGTATTTTTATCCTAACCTAAGAAAAACCACAGGTTACTGTAAAATACTTGTTGTTTTGGGAGATCTCTATTAAGACATCTTTGTTGTGAAAAAGGAAGCCCTTAGACCCGTATTCAGATGGATCGACTGACTTAACAGAAACTGGTTTTGTTTATGTGAGAAACGGCTATATGAATCTGGTGGTGGTCTAGTACAACAGTTAATAGTACGAGAATAGCCAGATCTAGGGAAAACACTGAAGTGCTGACCATGAGAGCCTATGCATATAATTTCAGCTCTCGCCTCTCAGAGTAGGTTTATGGTGCTGATACAATTTCCTTGTGAGTGGAGGTGACCTGGGTGCCCACAGGAGGATGTTCCCCACCTTACAGCACCTGTGGAACTCTCCTGAGGAGTCTCAGTGACCGTAAGCGCAGGCTGCAGCACTGCCTGTGGAACTGGGCTCCATGCCCCAACAACAGCTTGAGAATTGCGGTGGTTGTCGCTGGTCGTGAGGCTGTTAGCCTACAAGGACACTCATTGTCTCTCTTCACCTGCCCTCAGTAGTTAGGGTTTTTGGCTGCACAGCGGCTGGCTTCCAAAGACTGGGAGGGGTTTCCACCAACATTACCCCAAAATCAGGCAAATTGACTGCTTTCATGGGATATGAGAACTCCGGATTAAAACTAGGAGACTAGCAGCTAGGCTTTCTGTGGAAGAGTCAGTGTTAGCCCACTTGTTCTCAAATAAGAACCTAGCAGGTATCCACTTTGGCTGAGGGAAAAACTGCTCATTGTGTTACTGATTTTCCCTGGTTTTCTTTGGAGGTTTTCACAGTCCTGCTGAGACATTCAGGTCTTACATTTCTGTTCTCTCCCTATCTCTGCTTTTTCTTTTCCCTTCTTTTTAACACCATCGACAACAACACCCTCCCTAGGTGATGTTGCTGCCTCTCCTTCACCCAGCCCGTCTTGAAAGGACAGACCCTTTCAGGCTGCACCATCAAGGATGGTACAGACTAGGTGAGGTTCCAGATGCCATCAGCTTTATTAACTTCTCTCCTTTGATTTTTCTTAGATCTCTGCAGCACCTCCCCTCCCTGCCAAACCTCCCAGTGTGACACTCTGATGAACTTCAGCTTCACATCCCTTTGTTGAATGCACGTTGTTTTTTCTTTTTCACAACAGAGAGCAACTTGTTTGCTTTTCACTTGATTAAGAAATGTTCCCATGTAGAAAAGGCCATTTCCTTCATAAAAAAAAATAATTTAATTTTTTCTTTAACAGGCAGCTGTTCTCATGCAGATAATCCAAAGTAATGGATGGAGACAAAAAGAGATTTCTAAATTAGTAAGGATCTTCTGGAAAGGGTGTAGCTCAGCTAACAAGCTGTTTTTATCTGTGTTATGGGTATGCTGTATGTAGATTGACACTAGGGTGCCAATAAAATTTATAAACCAGGGAAAAATCCTATTTTATTTTGGCTTTTTCTCATATTATCTTATGCTGCCACCTTTTTTTCTGTTTCCTGAGGACATACACAACTTGTAACATTGGCTATTCAGTGTTTATCCCCCCATTAAACGTTTGTTACAGGCAGAGAGTAGTATTTCTGAGGTTCAAAACTGGCAGTAATAAGCTTCCCACATTTTTAGATGACCTTAATGGAGATGTTAATTGCCCCCTCATGAGAAGATAGAATTTTTTTTCCTCCTGCTTAGTACATTTCAGTGATGTTCCATGAATTTTGCAAGTATGCTCCAATTTGTTTGGAAAAGCACCATAACATTTATTGGAAGTATACGTAACTCGTGAGCAGCATTGATGTTGCAGCTTTGTGAAAATTTTCATTTAAAATTGGGGAAACAGAATCTCTTTTGGAGAAAAAATATGTCGTTTTGTTACTATGAAAACACTATGAAAAGTACTATGAAAACAACTCATAATGAATGTTAGAGAATTCATGTGCTTGCTAATATTTATTAACAAGAACGCTCCTTTGCCATTAAAAAAAAACAAACCACTTTGGGCAATGGAAGAGCAAGATAAGGATGAACTAGAGAGATATTAGTTGTCATCAAGCTGTGAGGCCAGTTTGCCAAGGTTTATCGTTAATAAGAAATAGGGCTGATGCTTCTGAGGAGGAGCAGCAGGAAGCAAGGTCCATGTGAAGTGACTGCTGCCTGGTCCCCTTCCAGCCGCTCTTGCTGCTGCTGGGCTCTGATCCGCTCGTTTGCTCACGCTCACTCTTTTGGCGAGCAATACATTATTAGCTTCTGCTGGAACTAATCACAGCTCTTGTCACAAATTTTCTGGGTCTTGAGCTCAAAGGCACAGCGTGCAGGGGAGGTTCTGGTCTGGACTCAGCCAGCCAAGTGGGCGAGACTTTGGGATGTATTGTGTCAACAACCTTGACAAAAGCTAAGCATGAGATTTGTGCCAAAAGCGGGGTATGCCTCCTTGACTCTATCCCAAATCTTTTAAAAATCAATTTTTTAAAAAGGATTTTATCCTTTAGGTGCAAAAAGCACATATGTATTGGCTTTTTTTTTAAAATGGGAAACACTATTAACTGCTGACAACTTGCAGTAGTGCAATATATTGTACGTGCACCTTCACCGGTTTAACACTTAAATGGCTGAAAAGGCTTGTTAGAGTCTTTTTAAAAAGCCCAAAGTGATCCTGCTACTAGTATACAGATAAGGCAGACTTTCTTGTGTTCCTCTCAGACACTGTTTTCAGACTGGTTTTTCTTCCAATCCGCCCTCTCAGAAAATGTCCCAAAATATGGCCATTTTACCCTGGCACATGATCGTCCTGGGCTTTCCTTTTCTGTCACTTGAGCATCAGTTGAGCTGCAGGAGGGAGATACACTGGACCTCAGATGAAGCATAACACGCTTAATGGGACATCTACAGCAGGTTTTTGTGTGTGTGCTTTCATGCCGACGAAAGTGCTTAGCGTAGAGAAATTGTATTGGCATGAAGGCAGAGTATCTTGCCTAGTTAATCATCAAGCCCTGTGAAATGTAAAAAAGGTGCAAGATAAGCACTTTGCTTTCTGTCCAAAGCTTCTTTTTTGCATCCATTAATCTGTTTCTGTTTGGTTTTCTTCTTTTCATAGGAGACTGCTCTCCTACACCCTCTGTATCCAACTAAACTGATCCCTTCAACTAAGTCCCCTTTGCGTCCTCCATCCGTCTCCCTCGCTGACTGTCTAAACCCTGGACCTTTCAGCCACTTGTCTTCCATCACGTGTGACGTTCACGAGAATACTTATAGCCCTTACAGTCACAACTCTTTGTACAATAAGGTGAGCGTCAAGTGTGGTGTGACTCAAGAGCTTTGCCAGGCTTTACCCTTTAAATTCTGTGCAGAATTCAGCTGAGTCATCAGGACTTAGTGCTGGCAGGTGCACTGGGAGATGCATCTCAGATGAGCCTCCAATATCTCCTGGAGATATTACTGCTTTTGCTTCCCTGGGCACAACTTATGTCATAGAATCATAGGGTTGGAAGGGACCTCTGGAGATCATCTAGTCCAACCCCCCTGCCAGAACAGGGCCACCTTAGAGCAGGTTGCACAGGGCTTGCTTCCTCCAGACCAGCTAGGACAGAGCTCCCACCACTCTTTGTTCTCCAAAGGAAGATTAGTCTGTTTCATTCCTCATGCTCAGATTACTTTTAACAATTAACCATAATAAAGTAATGGGCTATTTATGTTTTTCTTTGGAACTGAGGGAAAGGAGAAATACAGCCTTTTCCAGTGGCTTTATCTGTTCTCCTGAGAAGCAGTTGTCTCTTGCCAACTTAAAAGGAATCACACCCTGGCTGATATTTGTGTGTTTGAAACAGCAGTGAAGAAGGACAAAATCTTTGTAGTCCAAGGTGTGTGGGTGATGGGGCTGGTGAAGACTGGGCCCTATGTCTTAACTGAAGTCTTTTCAAAGAACAGCTGGCATGAAGTATTTATAATACTTCAAGAGAGTCCCTGATAGACCTGTTCCATAAACAGCATCCTAGCATCACAGGAATTTCTTTCCATTTTCTACTAAATCTGGGCTGTCATCTCTGTAAATTCCATGGAGTTCCCTCTCTCCACTCCTCATCCCTTGCGATAAGAGATGATAAGCACCGTAACTCACTTGCTGTCTCTCCAGCCATCCAGTAAACGCATGATCAGTGTCCGTATGGTCAATCCAGATATATGATACATTTCTGACTATATGTTGTACTTTGCTTCATCTTCCACTAGAGGGCAAAACCTGCTGCCATAAATTCTTACAATCATTTAAAATATGTTGTAAATACACTATTGAGAACGGACAGGATGTGCCAGTGAATAAAGTTGCTATTCTTCACCCACACTTTCATTAAAAAAATTACCTTCAACAACTGTTCCCTCAGAAATGGGATATGGGATATGGGAAAAAACAGCATGATCACCAGTGTCTTATATCAGGGAGGCAAGATATGGTGAGCTTCTAAACCCAGTATCATTACATTTATTCACTCAGGATGTAAGAAAAGAACAGCTGTCTCTATCTGAAATACTTTATTGAAAGGACACTGTGGTATTGTTTAGCCAGATCGAACCCGGTGCCAGATTGTTTTTGTTTGAAACTCCACCAAGTATCTGAATCTTCATAGCTGATGGAATGACACAGATGAAGCTGAAAATACATCTTGCAGGTTTCATAGATTATAAATGTGCAGAGTAAAAAAATCCATAAACTGTGCCCCAAATAATTTCACAATGTGATTTTAGCTTTGATGGGAGAAGATGGTGGGAACCAAGGTATCGTGTCTGACCTTCTGCTTGGAAAAGAGCCTTGTCCCCTCCTTCCCCACTCTGGCCCCCAGGCACCAGGCACCACTGCTCTTATTTATGCTCCTTGGTCTTGAATAATTATAAGAGCTGAACTCTGTATTATTAAAAAAGGTCCTTTTCCTTTTGACTGGTATAAAACTGCTCAGGAAAGTGGACTTGAGTGCAGCTATTGCAGTGATGGAGAGCCTGAGGTAACATTTAGCTCTGTGGTTAGCTCCAAAGTGTGCTTCTGCGGAAAATCCCTCCAGCTTTTAACAGAGGACTGTGTAGGGTGGAAGAGCATAACTCTGCACCTGGAGTATTACGTCAAGTTCTGGTCCTGTCAATTCAAAGNCTAGATAATGTCATCTAGGCTCCCACTCCAACAAAAGGTTGGACCCTTTCCAGCCTGGTCTGTTTGATGATTCTATGTTTCATATGGAGGCCCAATGAATTTAAATATCTGTCAGGGAAGACAGCATTAGATTTTGGGAAACTGTCTGTCATNAGAAGAGAAGGCTTGGGGGGACCTCATCACAGTATTCTAGTGTTTATGGATGGCTACAAAGAGGACGGAGGCTCTCTCTTCACAGGAGAAGACAAGGGGCAATGGGTACAATTTGCACTGGGAGATGTTTCAGCTTGTTATATGAAATAATTTTTTTACAGTGGGAACAATCAACCACTGGAGCAATCTCCCCAGGGACGTGGTGGAGACCCATCACTGGAGGTTTTCCAGATGCGTTTGGACAGGGTGCTAGATAATGTCACCTAGCTTCCCATTCCAACAAAAGGTTGGACCCTTTCCAGCCTGGTCTGTTTGATGATTCAATGTTTCATATGGAGGCCCAATGAATTTAAATATCTGTCAGGGAAGACAGCATTAGATTTTGGGAAACTGTCTGTCATTTTGAAGGACAGAGGAGTAATCTGCTCAGGTGAAGAGGCAGGGGATAAGCAGGCGTAGCTCCCTCAGCTGTGGACCACCTCTCAGTCCCTATTGACTTTCAAACTGCCTTTTCCTTCTGTCTCCAAGGGGTGAGCACTTGATTCATGTACATCCCTGTGAAAATCTCTTGGTTAAATATTTAGCAGCACAGCAATCCTTGAAAATGGATTGGAATGAACTGGCTTTTTGCAAGATGTATGAGAAATGTCTAAAAATTACTATTTCTGTACCTGATCAGGCAATGCTTATAGGAGTAAAGGTCCAAGCTTGCAGAGGACAAGTCTTCTTTAATGTCCAACTTTGGGCTTAAGCCAATTTCATTTTTTTACTGGACCTAAGTGGAGGTTTTGTAAAATCACTAAATGTTGTTTTGTTGGAAGTGTCAGCCTGCAATAATCACTTGCAAGTCTGCAGGCTCCTAGGTAAGCAGACTATTTAAAGGGAATCTTTATTATTTTTTGAATTACATCAGTGGTGTTTACCTCTCCATCCCATCTCCTTCTCATTGGAGTTTGTATTTGATTAATAGTAGCATAGTGGGAATTGACATTCTATGAATGCAGCAGCCTTTCAAGGTTGCCATGGAAAAGCGCTTTTCTCCCAGACATCATTCCAGCTGCTTTTATTTCTAGAAGAGAGTTTGTTTCTCTCTTTTGAACTTTGATATTTAAATGCTTTACTTGTGTAGGTGTATTGTGGTTGATCAACGTTCTAGTATCTATGTTCCAGAACAATTGCTTTACTGTACAAAAAGAAATCAGAGGCAAACAAGCCAGTTCATTAGTGCTGTGCTACAAATTGGACCTCCTCATTGTGAAAATATTAATGCTTAATATTGTTGTGTCTCCTTTGTATATTCTTTTATGGCATTGCTCGGGCTTAGTGAGCAGTTTTAATCACATCATACTTAGGTGATATTTCTGTCACTTTGGACTTGGTTTGATAATGCCTGCAGAAAATGCCTCCAGTTCTTGCTCAACTCATCTTTAAAGAAAGTAATTTCTCCCAAAGCACGTTGGAAGGATCATAATTTGGTAATCAATTGCTTTCTTCAAAGCCATTGAATTAGCAATAAAATATGAAGGTAGCTTGGGCTCAACAGGAGACACAGCAGCATGCACTTAACACAGAGATTTCTAAAGTCTGGCACTGCCTGGAAAGAACTCTGCTACCCACTCCTGCAGAGACAGCTCTTCCAAAGGAAAAAAGAGGAATTGATTACTGTGTCACTCCTTTTTGCCTGGGTAGTTAGGCAATTTTGAGAGCCTTGCAGTCTTATTTCCAGTAGGAGAAGCTGTTGCTGGTAGGACCCTGGTATTTCTTTGGTGTATCATTTAGAAAACATGCACACAAAAAGTTGTTTTCTTGAACGTGGTAGGATCAAGTCCCAGCAGGCACTTTCCACACTTAGAAATCGAAATGTCCTTCTCAGTGAATGCTGTGCCCAGAGGTGTCCAGGTTTCCTCTTGGTACATATTTGCAGTCACTTTTGCTTTCTGACTTCTCATTTATACAGGCCGTCTCTGCTGGGATAGTTTAAACCAGTCTCAAGCACAAAAAAGTGCTTTAAAATGCTTTGTCTTTATTCTTATAAGGCTCTACATAATATAAATCTTGAGTTCAGTCTTATACTTACCTTCCCAGGATGATTTCACCTAGTCTTATGCATAATGCATTTCAGGCAGACATTTTTAATACATAAAGCAGTATCAAATAGAAACTCTGGCCCTAGCTAACAATTCATTTCTGAGATGTCTTTATCTTTCCCTTCTGTATCTTTGGATTAATATGTGAACACGCATCTTAGGAGAACAACCAAAGGAGACACAACAACCCAAATAATGCAACACTCCTGGTATCTGCCTCTAATGTCTTTGCTGTGAAAGGATTCTATGATGTGCCCCACGATCTATTGGGGCAAGCTTGCCATAGCTTGGAGGCTGCTTCTGATGCTAGATCTGGCATTGGATTTGGACCGGATACAACTTCATTTCTAGGGGAATCTGAAACCATAGAAAATGGGAATGTTAAAAAATATCTCTATTAATGATTTGGCAAATGGGAACTGCAACCTGGGGACATGTCTTTGCTTGTAATATAGTAATAAAAACAAAAGATGAAATTACAAAGAGCAGAAGCCACTCAGAAGTAAAGGTTGTTACTAACAGCAAAAGCAGAAATATACTATTAAGTGAAAAATATAAAACAAGATTTGGTGGGTATGTAACCTATATGAGAAACAAAAATGATACTTGTATGCTTTTTATAGAAGCTGATGAGAAAACAAAGGCTGAAGGGAAAAAAACATCATAATGGAAACTACGCCAAAACGGCTACCACTGTAGAGAAATTGGTATCTTAGTTCTCACTGAACATAGATGTTTCTGGAGAATTTAGTCTAAAAGATTGTAAATAACTCTTCTGAGGTATCAAGGAAAAGTAAACAGTGAGCTGATGAACCCTTGGAAACTCTACATTGTAAAGGACAAATTGGTACAATTAGAATTCACTTAACTTTTATTGCAGGTATTGATGTAATGTGTGTTCTGAAGCATGGCCTTAATTAACTCCTCTTCCAGTTATGTTAGAAAAATGTAGAAATGTATAATTAGTTCCGGTGAAATTCCAAGTATGTACTTAGAGCTTGAATTAAAGAAGCCAGTATTTACCTATGTTACAGAAATGTTATGAACTTCAAGGCATTAGTGTGTTTTTTTCTTTTTGGCAAAGTGTTCTGAACTTTGATGAAGAGGTCGTATATGATAAATTGTAAATTATAGTACCAGCTTTCTCTTTTTTTGATTAAACAGCGACTGTCATTTTAGTAGTTCTATGATAGGCAGAATATGATCTTAATGTAAATTTTAATATAATAGGTGACAGTTACACAGGAATGCTCTTGAAAATTCAGTCAAAGTTTGTGGTTTGGATTTAAAGTAGGTCTGTTGCATGAGACGCTTACTCAGAAAACAGGTTTGCAGCTAATCCGGGAAGAAAATACACGGGGGGAAGGTCAGATCTGAAAATTAAATCCATTTAATTTCCCACTCTCACCTGGAAAGAAGTTAAAATTCTTCGGCTGTTATTAGTCAATGTGCAATGAGCCCCTTCCTGAGAGAGGGAAGAATCGTCTCTTCTAAGCAATGACTCGATTTCTGTGAGTACATAAATAGTTCACAGTCAATGTGCTGAGGGAAATTTCAAACATTTTTGTTGTTGGAAATTCTGAAAGATCTGTTTTCTTTCCACTGCAGATGAAAATTTGAAAATATTCAAATACTCCAGAAATCAAAATGCATCACTTGTGTTATATGAACTAAACCAAAGCAGATAGTGCTAATCTGTGTGATTAGATGTTTGTCTCCTTTGCTGCCTTACTCTCCGGGGGTGTGGTTGTGCACATCTCCTTCCCTCCAGCTCCACTCAGAGATAAGGAATCCCTCCTGCAAAGCTCTGTAACTTCTCCAATCTCTAGTGTTCATACACAAATCTTTCAGACTCACCCCACTCTGATGCCCTCCAGGCCTGTGTCCTGTGAGAACCGATCAGGAAACCATGTCTGCCTTCAAGTTGTCCCTCTTGCGCAGGTACTTATCAGTGTCTGGAGAGAGTTTTGAAATCTTAACGTTAAAAATGCACAGGTACAGTCATGTATAATAATGATTTGCAAGTCAGTCCAGATGTTCTATTGCATATGTGGCTGCAGACACATTATAAATCTTTGTTGTGATCACCGTTTCTACTTTACATTTCCTTTTATAAAGAGGGGGAAAGGTGCAAAGGATTTGTGTGCTTAACTGACTGAATTTTTGAAATGAATTTTATACTGGGTCATTTCAGAAAGACTATACACATCATAATTATAAATTGTCCCTTTACATGATATATTTTCTCTCCCCTTCGTTGACTGTAGTCCTTGCTCTGCTGCTGTGGGTGTTTTACCATGTGTTGATACACTAGATTTGATGTTATTGTAAAAAGTGTTTATCTATAAAATTGTTTTATAAAAAAGGTTTGCTTGTTATGCGTCTTTGCGTTTTAGTCTTTGAGAAACTAGTAATTTTTCCTATTGTGAAGGAATGAGTCTGTGTTTTGTAAGAGTCTCAAGTACCTAACTTATTTTCAAAGTGTATGAAAGACTTAATGGAGGAGTTTGAAAGAATAGGGTATACATGAGTGTTCTCTGGTTACTATAGTTGAAACATTCTTATTTCTTACGTACGTTGTCTCTCACTCTATCCAAAGACTTTTAAACCTGTGTCTCAATTAGCAAAGGTCGTGGTCCCTCTAGAGAGTGACTTAGGTTTATGGAAAAGGTCTTACTTTGAGAACACCTCAGAAAGCTTCATATTAGTCCAGAGGCAGCTGTGATTCATAGCACAATAAAGATAAACTGACCTTTTAAAGACAAATATGTCTTGCCGATCACTCTACAGAGCTAAACGAACAAAGGTCTAACTAAGATGTTATATAACTGCCTCTTTTCAAAGCCTTGACTGAGCCGGTAAGAGGTTCTTTTGGCCAGGTATATAATTTCCCTTTGAACTTACATGCTGCAAATACTTATATATTGTCAAGATATTCTGCTCTCAGCACAATTGCTGCAGACACAAATGCAGAATTGCCTAGTTTGCTCTTTTGCCATTCTTAAAAATAATAAAGGAAGTGCCACATTAGCAGAAAACTGAGTGATATCTGGAAAAGTTAAGAACTGTGAGTTAACCTTGTTAAGAGTAATGCAGAATTTTGTAACCGGCAAAGAAACAAGAACAGAAATTATAAAAGTAATATTGTCATCTTCCACCGTAAACAGATGCAAACCTTTTACATATGTAGAATAAAATAGGGCTTCTTGCCAGCTGCTTTGACCTGCAGGAGAAAGACTGCCAGTGACAGAGCTTGATGAGGTCTCACTAAGACAACACACCCGTAAAAAGCATTCACACTTCAGATTCCTGTGTGACTCTGAGGGATGGTAGTCACACTGGGTCTTGTAAGGAAGGGTTAATGCCATCTCATTCTTCCTTCTTTGCATTCTGGTACTTTTAAATTGACTCTCTGGTACTCTGATGTCAGTAGAAACATGACCCTCTTTTGCCTGTGCTTAGGGCCATAAGTTGTTCTATGATTCAGGTGCAAGGCTGAGTTGAATCATGTAGGCTATCTGTCCTGTTAATTGTTGTCCGAACACCCTGGGCTGACCACCATGCAGAGAAGACAACATGGGATGTCAATGCCTTCCTGTAGTACTTGCACAGTCAGGGAGAGACCTGATTACAGTGCTCATCTCATCCTCTGGAAATTCAAACTTCTCTCTCTTCCAAAAGAGTCCTGTCCTTAACCACTGAGCTGCAGAAAGCAAGTTCACTGGGACAGCAAGTGGCTTATGAGCGCCATATTCACTAAAGTACTACTTAAAGTTCTTTATAAATGTAGCCATATGTGAATTCCTTAAGACTAGACCCCATGTCATGGGAACACTGGGTCTCCAGAGACCTGATTAGTAGAATGTATAGACTCTTCTACGATAACTTCAGGGGGCTTATGTCAGAGAAGCCTTGTGAAAACAGAGAACTGTATGTTTTTCAGTTTTTCTCCATGTCTTCATCCTGTATTAACTTTTTTTATCCCATAACTAATCAATGAAGTCCTTGTTTGCCTCTCACTTGTCCTCTTTCAATTAAGCCTCTTCAAAATAATCAGTGTTAAGAGCATCTGCCCAGAAGATAAATATAATTTTCCCTTTCTGTGGAGATCATTATACATGTTGGCTCTTTAGTTTGATAAGAGGATGGTATCAAAATAAAGGAAGAGAATATATTTCTTGGACAAAAAAACGATCATTACTTTTGTCAGCTCTAAGGAGGGACTTGAGACCTCATGCTCAAGGAACAAGGTAAGGTAAAATCATGACTCAGAGAGGCAGTTCAGGGTAACATGGTAGGCAATGAATACCAGCAAGAAAAGCCAGGACAAGATAACACAATAAAAGTGCATTTTTCATTGTTTGGCTCTCTGTGCAATTTGAGAAAAGGAGCTATTGCATTCTTGGCTCACCACCTGACTAGGGAGCTTTTCTTTCTTGCAAGCAGTGGACAATCCTTCTCAGCGATCTTAGCCTCACATCAGAAAGTAAACAGAAAATGATCAATACTTCCCCTCTTCTCTTTGTGATTGACCCTTCTTACTTTGCCTGGAACGCAGAGATGCCATATTCTGGTGAGGCAATAGATAACTCAACTCTAGGGTTGATGTCAATGAAATCATCTTGCTAAGATATCGCAGGTGTTGCTAGAACTTTGTATCTGTGGATCACCAAGGATTGCCCACCCTTGATGGCTGCAGGATGCTGGGTTTGGAAATGGGATTTCTGTCTCCTACGTAGGCCATTAAACACCTCCTGTGGCTGTAGTGAAGAGCTGTGCTGCAACAATGGGGTGGTGAGAGGTCTGGGGGCTGCCTTGGCTGCTGTGCGGGCTGGAATGGGGAGTCAGCTGTGCGGTAGAGGCAAGGATGTTACTACTGAGAGGATCTACTCTTCTTACCCCTTCCTTACTCTTCCTTTGCCTAAAATGATTTCCATGTCTAAATTTACTGAATCAATAAACAAACTTATTACCTAAAGTTATTCACGTGCCTTAAAGTTAAATGGTTCAAAGCTTCTGTAACTCCTGCTGCTGCTGTTCGCGTTGATTCCTGCTTCCCTGAAAATGAATCAGGGCAAATTTGCAAAGGCAGAGCACAATACATAGCAGATCCATAACGTAATTACAGAAAATTAGAGTATATTCCACTTTAGTATCCTTCTTTGTACATAGGGCAAGTTTAACAGATCAGTTTTGCTTCTCAAAAAGCACAGTTTCAAAATTAATTTTCCTAGGGCAAGGGCAGTATTTTCTAAGCAACATGTTATTTATTTACTATTTGATCTAAACACCAAAAAAAAGTAATGCCTTTGATACATTGAAAATAGCATAATTCTTCTAACTTTGTTTTTGTACAATCCTAAAATACCCAAGCCCCAATACTTGCAGCAGCCCTTGCTCTAAAGAGGATGTCTCTGTGCCACTGTATAGGTAAAACCTCAGAAGTTTATGATCTTAACATTGCCTTTACAGCTTCCAGCTTAACTATTTACCTGTATTCTAATTAAAATCTTATTGAAATTGATAGAGTTCTTCATTTGAGTCACATCATTTCATTACATCACATCATTTCATTACATCACATCACTTCATTACTGAGATGCGCACCATATAATACTCAAAACACTGGAAAATTACTGAGATCTAAAACTTCTTTCTACGCATACTGATTACTGTTCTACAACTTTTTTTTTAGTTAAATGTTTGTATGATTTATGTCTATAAGATTTAAGATTAAGAAGAGCTCTTTTGGAGGAGATTTAAAAAGACAGTTATTCAAAGCGACAGGAATACGGCTGCAGTTTTAAATAACTTCATGTGTATTAGCTCATACTAAATGTATCATAAGGCAAGAATAGTAAGAGAGAGGCTGTTCAACAGGGAGCCTGTTGGACACATATGGGATCTTGTCACCTTGCTATCCTTTGCATGGTTGAGAGTATTGATTTCTGTTATTAAATTTTTGTGATATTTTATACAGAAATTGAACTAATAACAGCTTTCTTTTTCTTGTTTTTAACCTCATGTTCTCTCCAACCTGTGACATCTTGGTTCGGCAGCCCAGTCATCCCATAGTGCCTATTCCAGAAAATGAAACACTCAGCTCTAAGGAGGTAATCAGTTGACTTTTAATGGGTTTAAGGATTTGCATGCTAGCTTTATCTTTTATTTATGTAGCTTGCATAGAGCTGAGCAAAATGTGCTGTGCTGTGAGATGAACAAAAATGTGCTGAGCTCCCAAATCTGCTTTTGTCCAGTGCACAAACTAGATAAACATTAATTATTCTTAATGATTAATGAAATAAAAAAGGACAGTTGTTTTGCAGACTATGTTGCGTATGTAAATTTGGGGTAACACTAACATTTACACTTCGGGTTCGTGGTATGGGCCATTGGGATGTTAGTAAGTGAGATTTATGAAATTATGCCATTAGCCCCATCTAAATCACACATTCCACAATTTGCAGTCACTGGTATAGCTTCTGTTTTAAATAGCAGATACAGAAACTACTAGAAGCACTTAGGATAATTAGTTATTCAGAATTTCATAAAGGACTATCAAGAAAACAGAAAAGAACACACAGTGCAAGTTTGCTCAGTAACAAAATTTTATGTGACTTTGAAGAAGGATACAAATCTTTTTGAAGTCTAAATTCAGTGGCCAATCCCCTATTGCCTTTACATATCTAAACTCTAGGACCATAGTAATTACCACCCTAAATAATTCATGCAGCGAGAGCTGAATTGATCTGCTACAAATCATCAATTTTCTCTTGAGACAGAGCATATAAAAATTAAAAAGGTTCTGCTGGCACAGGCAAGTGTTTTTTCCAACAAGGTCATGAACGTGAAGCTGAATTGTAGCCTCAATGTTGAAATAAACATATAATTTAATTAACTATCATATTCTTTGCTGTAGACTTTGGATTATAATAGAACATCTTTAGTTAAAGGATATTTTCAATATTATTTTAGAAATACACATAAGAAGGCATAATTTATTACCAATAATAGCAGTATGAGTACATTTATGACATGAGAATGAATTTTTACTACTGAGACCTCTTTTGGTTACTGGGCACATGCTTGTAATTATTTCACAAGTTTTTTGATGAGTTTAACAATATAGATAGGAATGGTAATTACATTTTTGTAACAGAGTTTATTTTTAAATTTTTATTTTAAAATTAGGTTCTAGTCTTGATAAAAGCAGCAAAATGAGCATTTAAATAAATGAAATGGGTGTTTGTCAATAATTGCTGCCAAATGAGTAACTTTTTTATTGTTTTGAAAAATATGGAGAGAGTTTTGAGGTCAAGCCCTTCACATGTTGGAAGCAGAGGGTTTGACTGAATTCTGAGTTTGTTGACAGCCTGTCAGTATATCTTCACAGTTAATCTCAGTTTCCACTTAAAAAGAACCAAAATAAAACATTAAAAAAAAGTAAAAGAAAGGAGAAAAAGAAAAAAAGTAGACATCTCACTTGTTGGGTGGCTCAACGGACTCCTGCTCTGCACCAGGAGTATATGAGACATGAACATACCCTCTTATTCTCATGTGCATCCCCTCGCTCTCTCTGCAGGGGGTCAGGGACTTAGAAATGCTTCATATATTTTTTTTTTGAATCTTCATCACAGCCTTCTAGCCTTCTCCTTTTTTTCTTGCCTTTGACCTTTCTGCTTGTTTCTACACCTTCAATCCCCTTTCCTCTGCCTCCAAGGAGCCACTTCTTGGTTCTCTCAAAAGCAGTTGTCATGATTTCTGCCGTGGACCTATCCAAAGGAAGCCCCAAGATGCCTTCACAAAATGAAGTTAGACAGCAAATACCTTGCTGAGCTTCTCAGACAGGTTTTTTCCATCACATCTGTAAACTTTCTGAAATATTGAAGTAAAGGTATTTCATTTGAGGGTGGTGAGAGGGACTGAACAGTTCTCAGGATGAATTTGTTATTGAGATGACACAGAGTTGCACTACATCAGGAACTCTAAAATGTGTGTATATATACACATATATGCATATATGTGTATTTCTATAAGTGTGTGTGTCTGTATATATATGTGTGCATGTGTATATACATATACAGCCTCTGATGGTGCAACTTATTTTCCTGTATTTGAAAATAAGATAGAGGAAAGCAAACAGCCAGATCCCCATCTCTCATCCTTCTTCTTTACAATTTACACATTGAGGGAAAGCTTTGCAGATCTAATGGAAAGACAGATCTTTTCAAAGAGAACTCTTTAAAGAAACAAGACACATAATTTAACTGATGCATTATTAAGATTCGTTCAGTAAGTGAAGCATCTTGTACTGACATAGTAAAGTCAGACTACCGTGATTGAGATATTCTTGAAAACAAGAGGTTGTTGCATGTGCCAAATTGACAATGACAGCAAAAGTGCAAGATTCCTTTGGTCGGAGGCCAACTTGGGCTGTTCCAAGGCAGATAAAATATATAGCACTGACTTGAATAAGTTCCCTTGTATTTTAAAGAAACACTTTGAACAGAATTTTTATCATCCAATTTATTAGAAAGCTTAAATGTACTCCAACAGTTGAAACATTTATTCCAAAACCTGTAGAATAAATATCTCTGATGAAATTGTGGTTGCATTTGTAAAGACCAAAGGCAACTAATTGTAAAGAAGAGGATTTATCTGGGCTGTTATCAGTACTCTTTGCGTTTCCCTTGAGTAACGTCTTATTATGTGACAGTCATTCACCACTTTCAATAATGTTAGCTGGAGGCAAATAGTTAGCATGAAAGTTTAAAAAGAAGTGTCAGATAACATTGGTACAGCTGAGCAAGCTGTGTATTTGTGCAGGTTCCCTGGGGTTTGTCACTGATGTGTATTTTGTAACTGACTACAACTATACAGGTGGACTTCAGTCCACATGTAGATACAGCAGGCAGAATTGTGTCAGCCTCATCACAAGCTGTTCAGGAAATAATGTCAAGAGGTGACACGTTTTCTGTTTTCTCTATTGCAAATCAAAGAAAGACTTCTCCAATTTTTGAAGTACTGGTAGAGGCCACATTATCTGTTTTTTTCCCCAATTTTTAATCTCATTTTTAGCAGAAGGTAGCCAGCGAACACCATGCTGGCCCTATTGAGGCTGAGCAAAGTCTTTCCATCTTTAGTGGGTGGCAGAGAAGACACAAATACATCTAGAGATGACCCCCTTCACTCATTCTCAGTCAAGAAGGACTGAAAAAAGGCATCTTTTTCCCTTGAGATCTATTGCTGGAGACAGAAGTATACAGCACTGATACCCAGGAGGAAACCAATATTTTTGCTGTTTTAAAGACAGACAGGAGACCAACATAGAGCCAGGAGCACCTCAAAACATTTAGGGCACTCTTCTTAGCTGCCCTGAGAGTGAATTTGAGACATGTTCATGTTGAGCTGTGTCTGAAGAACCATCACATTTTCACCATTTTCTCTTTTATGTGGTTGGTTCTTCAAAATTGCGTGTTATGCTGCTTTCCCTTTTCAGTGCAGTAAAAAAAAATAAAATCAATATCTTTTGGGCACCTGTACTGTTCCTTCTTATTTAGGAATCTATCTTGATGCTAGGAATGAGTTTACATAACTCACAAGTCTCCACTTAATTTAAAATGGCATTTTTATCAGTGAAATTCTGTTTGGATGCTGAACTGATTAGGAAAAATTCTGTAAAGTTGTGAGCTGAAAATTACTCTTATTGCTATAATAAGTACCTTAGATCTCTGTCCTGTAGTCTGCCCTCACCAGCACACTCTTCTTTGGCTAAAATTACATATAGGCTCACGCTTAACTTCTTCTCCCACAATGTGCTGCTCTCAGAGATAAAAATGTAGTGAGGAAAAGTCAGTGTGATTTATGCAGTTCTAGAAAAGAATGGGTGGGCAGATGCTCTGTGAAGCGGTAAGCACCTCCTTGACCTCTAGAAAGGAGCGAGAGGTGGGAAGAAGGGAAGATGCTGCTCATTTCTACTTAGTAATTTGTATTGTTTTCCTCAAAGTGAAGTATTCACTGGGGAAAAAAAAAAAAGTAATTACCTTTGTATTCAGAAGAACAGCATTCTTTCTGTCACGCAACTTTAGTTTCATTCTGTAACAGTATGAAGTAAATGAAATCTGTCACTTCCCTTTGAAACCAGGGAAAAACATAAGTGACATTCTCTTCCTTGTGAAATCCTTCTCTACAATCAGTGCTTTTTAGTTGGAGGAGATCTGAAGGATACTCCTTTAAAACCTAACCAAGAGATAAACCAGTAATTTCTGATAACTACTGTCTTCCTTTCAAGTAAACCTAGTATTTGCCTAGG
This sequence comes from Rhinoptilus africanus, assembly GCA_013400135.1. NCBI lineage: Eukaryota > Metazoa > Chordata > Aves > Charadriiformes > Glareolidae > Rhinoptilus > Rhinoptilus africanus. The sequence continues at coordinate 281,541 of VXBO01004455.1, read as the reverse complement.
ATATGACGCGTGAATGACAATCATTCTCAGAATTGTAACAAGTCAGAATATTTAGAGAGAACACGGGGTATGTGTATACTTGTGTAGTCATAAAAAGACTTTACATGCAGGTGCTAAAAGTATGTACTCATTACCCTTATTCATATATGACTTGCAAAATTCCAAGTGTATTATATAATTAGGTTCATATAAACTTCTGCTACATCTGTTACTCTGTCTTATCTGTTTGTTGTTCCTGAAAGATCTGCAATAATTATTTGAGATAATAATAACATCTGTAAGGTCAACATTCATAAAAAGATAAAAAGACCCCATGAGAAAAAGCTGATTCCATTGACTTCAGTGGCAACAAAATTTCACTGGCTGTGTTTTGTGGGTTTTTTTTGTTTTTGTTTTTGTTTTTTTTTTTTAACAAGGGGAAACAATTAATCTGCCCTGCTCCACTTTAAACAACATTTATAGCAAATGTTCTTGAAATTTGAAATTCTATGAAAATGTCAATAAGGTCCAAAGTTCTGTTATACGTTGCTCTTAATCTTTATTTACTTAAGGAGTGTCTCCGGTCAGAGGTGAACGTTAGTATTAATCATTGATAGATTCTACATATAAGAAGAATTTTATTCTTTATTCTTCATTTTATGAAAGAGTCCTTGTACTAAAGAATTTAATGTTAGACCAAAGCTCCAACCCAAATGGCATTATCAGAGCAGAGTGATGTTCTTCCAGTTAAAAACCTGCCACGGTACCCTGGATTTACAAAGAAAATCTCAGAGTTTACAAAATCCCCCTGCAAAGTTTCTTGATACCATGATCGCTGTGAAGTTGGGATGGATGAGCATGGGCTATGGCCGTAGCAGAGACCTGCCCTTCCCTGCCAATGGTGGGAAGGTACCATGGCAGGGTACAGTCTGCCTTCTCCCGGTTATCCCAACAGTCCGAGGGAGGTTGTTGTTAGTGGTTAGGTATTCTGTAATAACCCAGCTCTCACGTACCTTTCAATACCTTTTCAACTTGTAAATGACATCCCAGTCAAAGCAAGAACATGGGTATGGTAGATACCTAATGGAACTAGAGACACCTGTATTGGAAGCTGCTCCTACTCAAATGTCAACTCATTTGCTTGAGCACCACCTTCTTCCATTTGGTGCTGGGAGAGGTCCTTCCCTGCATGCAGACGTGTTGGGATAAAAGACTGCACTGCTCCTGGTGCTTTCCTTGGAGACACAAACATGGGCTCTCCACCTGTCACATCATGATGCACTGTTCACTTTTTACTTTCAGTCCTGCATAAAATTACAGCCCCGTCCACCAGACAGCGGAGAGCTGGTGTACACTAGTATGGCAGAGCATCGCTGCCAGCTCCGTAGCTAGAGTATGCGTGTGTTACACTCTGACACAGTCAGCATCTCTTCTGTTCCCACACCTGAGACGCAGAGTCAGCGTGGTCTTTGCAGAACTTCTGATTTTCAGAGTTTACAAATTATCTAATGAGCAAGAGGGCATTAGGCAATTCATAAAGAATGTTGCACAGACTGAGACTCAGCGTAGAGATTAAGGCAGCAAGCAATAAGGCAAAGAGCAACAGCAATACATATAAAAAAAGTTCTTGGATGATACAAACTAGAAAATCCTTTGATGTCACTTACTTCCAGAATGAGAACTGTTCTGATTTGACCTGTGATCTTCCAAAATATTTTGGAACAAAATGAACAATACCTCTCTTAAGCGATAGACTCACCACCCTTTGTTTGTTTTGACCAAGCCAAGAACTGCAGCCCTAGACTCTATCCATATCTTCATAACAGTTCATTTAACTGAAAAGTTAATGAACCTGCAAATGAGCATCTAAAGTAGGAATAACTACTGCTTTTACTAAAGGAATAAAAACTTTAAGTGTTAGCTGTTACAAATGCTTTAACCTCCTAAATGGATGGACCGCTAAAAGGGAACAGTAAACTGCAGTCTTCTGATATTTGTAAGTAGAAAGGTAGGCCCAAAAAATGTAGATTTGTAAATTCTCAAATAAAACCTTTAAACATCAGCAGATACACTTTATATTTACTGAATTCTTTAACAATGCTTTAAACTTTTTAATTTTTAATACTTTAGATGTGCAACAGGAAATTTATACTTGCAACAGGTATTTGTGCAATACTTTTGGCCAGCTTCAATGATATCTCCATGTTTTAAGTAAAAAGTTTCAGTTATAGCCTACTGATGTGAAAGGGCATATTAGATCACCATGCATTAACAAGGGAAAAAGATTTTATGCACTTATAGGATTTTATTTCTAATGTGATTGCTATAAAAATAATTACTGTAAATGTATTACTTATATTGTAAATTTACTTTAAAAAGTCTGAAAGGGTAGTAATATAAATGTGATACAGAGAAAGTGTGAAATGTCTTTTTGTCATTTAAACTGCCAATTTAATCTAATTCTATTTAGCTTTAAGAAACAACTGTTGCATTTAGTCCCCTTTAAATAATATCAGGAGTACTGTCTAATAGTTTTAGAGGAAAGAGCTTGCCTTGAATAGTAGTCAGAAAACAGTCATAATCTGATTAAGGCTTTTTTATTATTCAATACTTAAGTAATACATGTCATTAGAATCACTGAATCAGATAAAAATTAGTTACAGTGTTTGACCACTCTTATGATAAAAAATAATTTTACTTACAGCTAGTTAAAATTTCTCCACTTGTTGCCTCCTTTCCTTTCACCATGCAAATCTGAACTGCCTATAAACTCTGCTTAAATAGCTGGAGAGGGAAAATAGATACCCCTTAGCCTACTCTTCAGGTTAAACAAGCCCTGTAGCCTCCTCTCATATGGCATATTCCTTTCCCAGAAGTAAAGGAACCATTCTGATGGTTCTCTATTGGGTTTCTTCTGTTTGCGTGACAATCCTTTTCTATTGGAAGGGCTCAAAAATGGAAACGATGTTCCAATGCAGGCTCACTAGCGCCGAGCAGAGGGGAATAACAACTTCCCTCAACCTGCTAGCTATGCTCTAATTAATGCAACTATATATGAGCTTATCCTTCATCACAACAAGGGTGGACTGACCAAAGTTCAGTTTTGTGCCAATCAGATCTCAGGTTCTTCTCTGTGGAGCTGCTACCCAGTCAGTCACTGGCCTGTATCGTTGCATGGGGTTGTTCACTTCCTCTGCTCACCTTGTACTCCGTCAGATGCAGGATTTTTTATTTGCCTTTGTTCACAAAGCTCCTGCTAGCCTATTCCTCCAGTCTGGCAAAGTCCTCCAAAATGGGAGCTATATCCTCAGCATATCAGTCTCTCCCTCCCCTCCAAATTAATAACATCCACAATCTTCCTGGACATGTAGACTATCCTATCACTCAGATCCCCAGTGGAGACATCACCCTAGCATCCTCTGAAATGCCACCTGGAACAGAGACTTTGAACTGTTGACTATTATCTTATTACACCAGTGGTGGTGCAGTCCACCACTCTGTATTTCACCCTGCTCCTCAGTTTGGGTACCAGGTTACTGCAGGAAAGCCTTGCTAAGGTGGAGGAAAACAACATCCATGCCATGTTGCCCAGAGAAGTTGTCCCATCCCTGGAAGTGTTCAAGGCCAGGCTGGATGGGGCTTTGAGCAGCCTGGTATAGTGGGAGGTGTCCCTGCCCAGGGCAGGGGAGTGGAACTAGGTGAACTGTAAGGTCGCTTCCAACCCGAAACGTTCTGTGATTCTGTGATTCTGTGTTTATTCAAGATTGACCACATACTCTGTCCTCCCCGGATGCGGTCCAAAAAAGAAGTGGAAACCCAACATGAATCCAAAATGTCCTCTAAAGTGCGTTTAGCCAAGGTGCTGCTTTTCTGTTGAAACTTCCTATGTGCTGTATACTTCCTCAAACAGCTCAATGCATGAAAAATCATCCCTAGTTTAGTAAGCGTCGTCATAAATTAACAGTGCAGGAAACCAATGTTTTTAAAAGACAAGGTGCTGTATGAAGTTGTCCATCAGTTTATAGAACTGTGCCTGCTTAACATCCTGCAGTTTTTATTTTCCTCTCCACTTTGTTTTCAACTTTTATTTCCCTTTTTTCTACAGGTTGCCAATGAAAGAGGTTCTGTTTAGCTATGATGGTGAGTATTACTATTTTTATGACTTGATTACAGTCACACTTTGAATACCTTCTTCTTTAGTGTCACTTTAAAACTTTTTTATGGTTTTAGTAGAAAAGACTATAGGATGTTTTAGCTATACAATTCAGTGTTTGGATAATAAGCTGGCTGTTTGGTGAATGATTTTCTGTGAATAATAAGCAATGCAGAATAATTCCACTACTTAACATCATAGAGTAAAGACACAATTAAATTAATTTTAAGTGGGATGCAATCGAATAGGTGGAAGAAATTGAGATTTAGTCTGGAATTAGATTGTGAAGTAATATCATTGAAATAATATTAATATAATTTTATATTTGAGTGCATAATCACATAGTGCCACTGAAGTGAATGATTTGCTAGAGTTAAACTATACTATATTGCAAATAATGCGCTATGCTTGAGAGCAGATATAATGTAGTACTTAACAAGGGAGGTCAGCAAATAGGTGATACAGAAAAGGCTGAAACGTTCAATATTATTTCTTTTGTTTTGTTTCAGTCTTCATAAAAAAAGGCTTAATTATGACTAAAAGCTTATTTCAGTTATTATTAAGAATTTGGGAGTAGGATCATAGAGAGAAAAGAAAAAGAACACCTGAAGGATCACTGAGGTAAATTAGAGTATTCAAGATGGCACAGCTTAATGAAATTTACCCTTAAAATACTGAACCAAAGGAATCTCTCAAACACTTGCGATTAGCAAAATGAGTAAGTTCCCAGAAAACTGGAGAAAGGCAAACACAATGTCATATCGAACAAAGAAGAGAAGGAAAATCTAAAGAATTACAGAAAAGTCAACACTTCCAAAACACTGGAACAAAGTATTAAACAAGCCATTTGTAGGCATCTGGAGAATAGTAAGAAGATAAGAGGACTTGCAAAGGGACACATCAGAAACAAATCCTGTCAAGTTGATCTCGTTTCCTTCTTTGACAGCAAAATAGATATAGGAGACCTGTTTGATACAGCGTCTCTTCAACACAGTCCCACATGACATAAGCAAGCAGAGCAGATACAGAATAAATTAAATTCACACAAGGCAGATGTGCAACTGATTGGAAAACTTGTAGTCTGAGAGCAATCATTTGCTGCCAAAGTGGGAGAACATCTCACACAGGCTTCCACAATGCTGTCTTTCAGCTCTAGCACTATAAAACATTGCCATTAATTACTTGCTTAATCACATGGGCAATAAGTTTACCAAATTTACAGGTAATGCCCATTTGGAAGGACTTGCAAGCAGCTTGGAAGGCAGGATTAGAATTAAAAAAACGTCGCTTACATTAGAGGAATGGCTTGAAATCAATATGATAAAATTCATTGAAGACAAATACAAAGAAATATGAATAGCATGGACAGAAAAGGAATGGCAATAATACTTCATGAGAGAACCTGAGGATTACAGGGGACCACAAATTGAATCCAAGTTGAAGAGATGATGCTTTGGAGATGTTGAAGGAAGTGCTTATAATACGATGAGGGTAATTACTCATCTCTGTTCTGTATTAGTGAAGAATCAGTTGCATGGGATGTGGGAAACAAATGGCGGATTTAGAAAAGATGTAAATATTTCAAGGTCTTCACACAAAAGGAATAAGGACAAAAGCACAGCAGTTTATATCTCTTCATAACAGACTGTTACAAAGGGATATTAGTTGCTTCTCCATCCTTCCTGAGAATAGAAGAAAAAGAAATGGGCCTAAATTTCAGGGAGAGAGATTTAGTTTAGAATTTGGACAGTTGCAGCTATGTGGAAATTTAAGTGCTAAAAAAAGTTTACCACAGACAAGCGTCTCAGGAGGTAGGTTTGGTCTGCCAACTGTCATCTTCTCCCACAGCTATAGCACAAATGAGGTGGTTGAATCTATCTTTTTTCTAAGTTACATTCGTTAGCCAGATCATCAGGTTGTATAAATTAGGAAAACTAAGTGATCTCAGTGTGCATGTTATACAGTTTACTAATCTGTATTTTTGACAACTTGCATTCATGTGAAAACTCTTCTTTTGCAGCCCCAAATTAGGATCAAGAGCTAAAACTGTAGACTATTTCATGGCCTGTTTCTACACTGGGAAGGAATCCATGGCAGAAATGTTATTTAAAGCGCCATTTAAAGAAAAACACAGTCGCTTCCAGTATACTAATTGCAAAGCAGTAATAGCAATCAAATATTCTTTCAAGGGATAATATTATGTACTAGCATAATTAACCCCAGATACACACACAAATGTGCCATATTGAAATACCGTTTCTTGAAGTGCTTGCTGTTTTAAGAGATGCCCAGTATAACACAGCATATTTTCTTTAGAAATAATATAAATGTTGAAATTAAATAAAGCTGTATTTTTGTTGCGAAGTGTTTGTTGTTATTCTTATCTTTACTCCTGTAATTCTAGCTCCATGTATTACAAACAGCTGAGGACTGCCAGCATCGTTGGGAAAGGAATGCTATCAGGCTCGTAACCTTGGTCACATTTTGTCACCACACAGACACTTACGTTTTGTGAAATACTCCAGGAATTATTCACGTTTGTGTCAGCACCCACGGCAATCAGAATGCACAGTGATTCTTCCCTGACATGCAATATTCACAGACCTTTTGGCCAGGCAGTGTCGGTGCCACCTGGGGAATGCAGGCAGAATTCCCAGCCACACTCCTGGCACACGGGGGAGAATCACCACTTTCCTCACCAGTTTATGTTGCTGGTTTTTTGACCCTGTGCCGCTCCCACACAATGTTGTCCCGAGCCTGGATCTTAAACGCTTTTTTTCCAAAATGCATTATAAAAGTCTAAGGAAGCTGACTGACTACGCTTGCAGGAGTCAACTGCCTTCTCCCTGATCCCTTGATCCTTCGAACTGCAAATCACCCCACAGGTATGTACATATATGTTCAGGACCTTTGCATCACAGTCCTGTCCTTGTGTGCAGCAGCGTTTTACCTCCTGACACACTGCTCTGTGTTGTGGTTAAGATTAATAGTTTAATGAGAATTGCTGCTGCTTTAATTAAAATTAATGCGACGAACTAATTAATAAAAGATTACCATCAGTTAAAACATTAAAATTAAAAACTGTTCACATGGAACAGTCCTTAGGCTACTCAGCCTCTTGCACTATTGGATGGACCTGGTGTAATTTCAATCCAGCCTGCATTTAAACTGTTGAACTCTAGAACTATGAAAACAGAAGAGATGTTCAGCAATCAGTGAGTCTCTCTACATAGGTAAAATATATATTTTTCCCTTGATACTAGAGCACACGCATCCTTCAGAATGTCATGAACATATTGATAGACATATAAGGTTTGGTTTTGTATTAGTTTCTTTTCTCAGTTGAAAAATAACAGAATTTAAGTGCATACATCTCGTGGACAGTATACCCATTAAGCAGATGGTGAAACAAATAATTAAGAGCGTTTCAGTGAGTTCAAGAGACAGTTCCTGTGGACAGAAATCAACACATAAAGGTTTGTATTGAAAAAAGTATTGAAAACTTTAAAAAATAGATATAAATTCATGCATATAAACACATCTATAAATATAAATGTATTATAAATATTGTACAAGATGTAATTGGTCTACCCACAAAGGACTTAACAGTATTTTTTGTTTTCAGTAGAGCACTGAAGTGGGCAGATTTCACATTTAGAAACTGTGATCTGTGTGATTCCCCAAAGTCTTAGTAACCTCTCCTGCCCCTGAGTTTGTTCACCTGTGCATACTTTAAAAAGCAGTTTCCCTATCTCTTCAAACAGCTTCCATGTGTGAATGGAAAATGAGAGTATATTAGCAATTACAGTCTAGGAAGTCTACCCTGAGAAACCACCGAAAAAGTATTAAGAGAAAAAAATCCTGTAAGGAGATATTATAGAGAGAAAAACTCAAGATGAAAAAATGATTGCTTTTTCAGTAGTACTATAAAATTAATGGATGCTGCTTATTCATAGAGTAATATATTCAGTCCAAGTTCTGATGTCTTTACCCTGCTTTTATTCATTATTTTTCCAGTAAAATACACATTCTTCTCAGGACCATAATCGCTGCCTATGTTTAGCAGGGGCTTAAGGTCCCCTCTTTCCCTCTCTCACAATCTGAGACACAGTGGTCACCCCATCCTGTGCATTCTTGTGGTGTTTCTCCTGTTGCTATGTGCTACAACACAAGCTGGCAAAAAAACCCCTGTTAAAGTTGGCCCAAGCGGTCAGAAGGGAGATTTGCCCAGCACAAGGGATGCATCTGAGCAGTGACATGGAATGGGCCATGGGAAGGAGGGTCTGGATTCATTACTTGAGAAAATTTGATGCATCAGATTAAGGGCAGCCCTTGGCCCAAGGGTTCAGCTGTCTGGGATCCAAAGCCTAGTTTGGTGTGGCACAGCTCTGTGGCCTTGACTCAGTTTTAATGAGAAAATTGCTTAAATATTATGAAGTTCGCAAGCTAAAGCTATGTAAAATGAGAAAAGTGAAAGCACAGAGAGAAGCATATTTTTCAAAGGGTAGCAGTAGCAGCTCAAGGATACAAATGAAAAAAAATCTATACCTTAAGATATAAAAAAAATACTCAAAAACAGAGAATCAAGTGTCAACTCAGCAACACTGAGGATCAGCCTGTTATGAGGATTAAGAAGCCCAGTCCTTCCTCACCTGACTGGTGCTTGCCTACCCTCCGCAGGCTCAATGGATGCCTTACTGAGGTTGTGAGCATGTTAACAGCAGCTATCTAGTATGTGCATTAGCCAAGGCATAATCATTACGTATGGATTAGTTGTATATATCATTCCTGAAGTGTCTCTTTGTACGTTGTAAAAGATGTCTGAACGGATGAGCCTGGATGAGGCTGATGTAAGACTGCTCTCACTTATGCAAGGAATAGTATCTAGCCATCCTGAGGGCAATCCGAGGCTATTTCTACACTAGTAAAGTCACACACCCCAAAGCAAATGGCATGCAGTAGCTTACAAGCTAAGGGAAGAGTCTGCTGCAAGCTGGCTTCTCTAGAAGTGGACTGGTGACACTTACATTGCAATAACACCAAACTTAATATGTATCTGAAGCACATTTAAGCCTGCTTGGTGGTTAAGACTAATGGACAACCTGTTCAGGATTCTAGTATTGGTTTGCAAGGCTACTTTTGCCTCTGCCCTTATCAGTCTACTTATGGACAAGAGAAGAGTTTAAACCCGGGGTGCCAGCATTCACTGGTGGGATCAGATAGGGCCACACATTTGAGATGAACAGCGGTAGGTAGATGCATCCCCAGCAAAACAGCTTCTGAGAACTCATACTGACAGTGAAACACAATATGTTTCCCTTCTCCATCACCTCTAACCGGTTGGTGAGTGTTGGGATTGGCAAGTTCACTTCATCACCACCGTGAAGCTACGTGCAGCCGTGCACAGGCTACTCTGCCCGTAACACTCAGCACTGACCGCATAACAAAGGTGCATGTGGTCCTTGACATGTTGAGGCCACTGCCAGGATTTCCATGCCTGGTTGTGTCTCCTGAGAGGTTTCTATCCAGATATAATCCACAGTGACTGCTGTTACCTGTTCTGCAAGGCCTAGTGAAACAGTTTTTGGGAGCGCACTCGCAGCTGTGTGGCTGCATGTGCATACTGTGCTGGTTCATGCATAGGTTACCCCGTTCTTCACGTGTCTTTACTTGACAGAGTGGGCTGCTGACCTCAGGGCAATGCTGGATTTTGGCTGATGAATATAAGATGAATAAGATGGCACCTGCTGCCTTGAGGTTGATCAAGGGATGCAGCTGGGGTGGGAAGCGCGCATGGTGAATTACTGGGGCGGGAAGAGTGAAAAGGCTATGAGGCTGTAGCAACCACTCAGTACAATGTAATACCTATAACTTCATCTTCTCTTACCTGTAGTTGTTGACTGTGAGTGTTTGAGCATTTGTGTGTGTGAGAAATGGGTTTTCTTTGGAATGGACAATTGAAGTCAGTTTCTCTTCCTCTACCTCTGACTTTGAGCATAAACCTGTTGATTTAAACATCTGAGGAACTTGGTGCGTTAGTTCCAGGGGCTGTGAATAGCAAGTCACACTGTGGCAGGACTCTGCTTAGACATCTGATTAAATTTGTCACCTAAGCCACCATTATTCTGAGTTATATGTAACCTGGATTAGCATCATAAGAACTGAGATAGGCAGCCCTGAAATGTTTGAACTAAAAGTGGCACTGCTTGATATCGTGCCAACAACCCACAGCAGTGAGCTGCCAGGCTGTTGCCAAACAGGGTGAAAACACCCCCAGTTCTGTGCCTGCTCCCAACATATGGAGACCAAAGTGGCAGTGAGAAAATCACTTTAACACACAGCTTTTCTCTACGTAAACACATCTAGGAGCTAGTCACTCACAGTTTGGGAGGGTGCAGGGCCTGGTGCAATAGCACGAGGGGGAATGGCTTTAAATTAAAAGAGGGTAGATTTAGACAAGATAGAAGGAAGACATTTTTTATAATGAGGGTGGTGAAAAACCGGCACATTTCCCAGAGAGATTGCCCAGAGAGGTGCCCCATCCCTGGAAACACTGAAGGTCAGGTTGGAAAGGCCTCTGGGCAACTGAACTACTTGAAGATGTCCCTGCTTATTGCAGGGGGGTTGAACTAGATGACCTTTAAAGGTCCCTTCCGACCCAAATTATTCTATGATTCTATGATGAATCCTATTCTGCCATTAGTACATGGGAGAGAGAAGACACTGCGGGATAATACATTTGGTGAAGTGCTTTTGCTTTAAAATTGTTTACTGCATTTCAGCTATCAATAATAAAGAGTAGTAAGTATAAACTGCTGCAGCCGTTAGAAATTGGTGATGTACTTTGTGCAGGACATCATGAGTTGAATTTCCTTTTGAGCTCAAAGAAAGAGACAGCTTGTATCGCTGCAGAGTTTAAACTGGAGATAAACAATTACACAGGTTCTCTAATGAATTGAGTCATGTCTACTGACAAACGGCTGAATTGGGGTTTGATGTCCTGGTTTCTTTCTAAACTGGCCAAGAATCACTTCATTTTCCTGGCACAAGGCAGGAGTACTGCAATTCTCCCCCTGGGTCCGGGCCCAAGGGTTGACCCCAGTCCATTTGAGGCAGCCAGGAGAAGGGAAGGTGCCTTGGTCTTCTGATGGGCTGGGCTCTGCTATCCGTTCTGGGAGTGACCTTCAGCAACCAGAGCCTCACCAGCCACTGCTATCCCCTCTACTCTGAAGGAGATTAGAAATGAGATTTTTATGATGAGTCCTTCAGATAAATCAGGGGGACTTTTGAAAGAAAGCCTGTGGAATAATCCTGCTCCAGCTTTAAAGAGACTCTTGGACATTTAAAACGTTTTTTTGTTTGTTTGTTTGTTACTCCACAAAGTGTTCGGTGGTATTAATATTTGAATTCCTGCCAAATGTGTGGTGGTTTTTTTGAAGCTCAAGGGTAGACATCAGGTAGTGCTGAAACAGGTACAAGTCAGATATTATTGTACTTAACTGTGCAGACCAAGACTAGGACTATAACTCTAATTCAAAAGCTTAGCAGAGCTGTTATGCTTGAAATAGGTTAATCTTCAATAGAGATTTAAAAGGATCATGTTTAATTGTTTCTAAATAGTTACAGGTATGTCAATGCATACTTTCTTACAGTGAACAGAGAACTACTTTTGCTTTCAAAGGAAACTACTGAAATAAAAAAATTTGCTGAACTACAATAGAATAGACTCATGGGAGTTTTTTTAAGGCTTGAACACACACCAACAATTGGGAAAAATAGATTATAGTAAGTTTCAGCACAGTTTCTTGTGTCACAAAACAAAGATGTTCAGAAGCACAAGTTACATTTTCATGTTCCTTTAAAAGAAATCTCATTTCTTTGTAAAACAGCTCACATCATTTCCAAGCAAATCCCTTGCCTCTGGTTTATCATCAGCAAGTCTTTAAAGTTGAAAATTAAAAAAAAAAACCACCAAAAAACCCAAATGAAACCAGAGGTCTGTAACTTAAAACACAGATATGCCTGTTCACTTAATCTCACTGGCTGATAACATTTACCACATATGGTAGGTTTTTTTCTTTTTTATGCCTCCAGAGCAAGGAGATGACTTTGTAAAAATATTTCCAAATATCTGTAATAACACACAAGATTTACATTTTGCTAATGTCAGTGCAAGTTGGGAGCCAGTCTCCTGGAACTGATGGAGCTACATAGACATAAGGAAAAGAACTGGATTATCATTTCTAGTGAGCACCTCACTTGAATTTCCATGAACATGTCTTTTCTCATTTTTCTCACGTTTTATTTGCTGCATTATAGCAGTCAGTGACAGACTTATCATTGTCCATATTTTTGTCTCATAAACAGAACTTAATAAAAAAACCCACATGGGAACTTTGAAGGCTGAGATTTATGTTCCTATTATATGATGTACAGTGATTGCATGGTGCTGACCTTGGCCTTTCTATTAACTTCTACACAGAAGATGGCTTGCAACAGAGCAGAAGAAAAATCGTGTGGTCTGACGCAATTTTCCTTCATCCACAGTTCTTTATCTGTGGTGGGGATGGTGTGGGAGGCCAATAAAAGTGCTGTTGGCAAGAAATTGTATTAAAGACTTGAACATTTGGACTACAAGCCCATATATATAAACATACATACACATACACACAATACTTCTTAATGTCTCTGCCATTCATGGCAATGCATCCAAACCAGCTGTGCTGTCAGCTGGGCTTTCAAAAGTAGCTGCCCTTTAATCCTATGACTCCTTGCAGCACTGAACAGCCCAGCTGGAGTTACAGAGGGAAAAATCCCCTTTATTCCCTAGAAAACAGTGTTCCATCAACTTCTCCTGGCTCCTCTTATTTACTACAAAATGGAGACAGACGAATGACTGGTTTTTAAGTTTGCTTGTTCAGCTTTGGAGATTTAAATTGTCCTATAACAGCTGGGATTTGAATCTTCAATCTTTTTTGCAATTTAGCCTTATGTGCTATCTCTGCTAGGAACTTCAAAGCTCTTTGCTGCTTTTTTCTGAATCTTTTAAGTTTTGGCAACAGCGCCGTACATATTTCTTCAGGTCTGCTGTTCAAAAACCTGGAGATCATAGATCAAGTATTAAAGGCTGTTAGACTTATTTTTTGATACCTGCTCCAGCTTTCTTTGTGCTTTTATTGATGCATCTATTTCCTTTTTAAATAGGAATGAGCACTCATCGGTGGATATTTATTACACTATTTACAATGATTGCCAAGTTCATTTTGACTAAAGAAATGCAAATCTTAAAAAGTATATACTTGGGTAAGAGCTTATACCAAATATCACCTGACTTTTTCTGAATTTGCCCATTGCAAAATAGTGCAAAATGAAGCATATAAAGCTAAGCTAGCTCACTGGGAAAAAGATTATAATGGAGGATGCAGGATAAGTTTACTGCAGTGACACAACCCTGCATATCAGGAAAGAAAATGTAGATGAAATTCAATCTAAATGTTACAAAGTTTCCAATCATATGGAGAACATAATAGTTACAGATAAATGAAACCCGAAAGAAAGAGAGCTTCCTTTGACACCATGTACTCATTCCTCACATTGTTTTCATTTTAGAAGTTAAAAGTACAGAACTAAAATATTGAACCATGTATATCCTGTTTATTCTGAAATCTCTAGTATAATCTTTCTCACTTGCAAAAGAATGCACCCAGCATTTCATAATGATGAATACATAGTTGTACTGTTTCCAGTATCTGTATCTTGGGCAAATAAATCAGTTTACAACATGTTTGACTAATAATTAACACATACAGAGTCTTCCTAGAAAACCGCAGTCTGCAGCTTCCTGTTCAGATTTCTTTCCAAATACTAACTGAAGGTATTACATCTACAGTAAATGAACATTTACTGACAAATTGAAGCACAGAGAGCCTCAAAAAAGGCTGAAAGAGGCAGAAGAATGTGGCTCAAAAGTCAGATATTGCTCTTGTATTGCATTGCGAGTGAAGTTTGGATGGCAAAGCAGCTTGGCTCGAGAAGAAACGTCCCCCAAGGACTTTACTCTGTTGAAGACGGTGGTTCTGCAAAGTGGAACAGGCTAAAAAGGAGTCTGTATCAGGGAAGGTCCTGCAGGGCACGGGGCTGTTGCACAGGAAGAGATGATGCCTGCAGCTTTAACATCGTCTCCAAAGCAGCTATATGTTATTGTGACCAGTTCTGTGCCTCTAATTCTCCCGGCCCTGTAGACTGTTGTGCTGACTACTGGGATGCCTGTGACCACCCCATTGAGCCCACCAGGTCAGATGAGCCTTGGCCACCTCCAGCATCGGGTAGGTACAGAGAAAATGCTCAGTTGGCATTACTGCAGCATGATAAAAAATATACTTGGAAGTAAAATTACCAATTAATCTTTAGAGTGTATACATCCTAAAAAATGTGACTAAAGATATAGCAGACAAAGACACTGAGTATGAAACTGGAGTAAGAATTATGCTTGCTGTTATTTCTTTGTCTCCAGGGACTTATTTTTAGCATTGGTTAGATCATATTTCTATTGGACATAGCATCTGTTTTACCCGAAACTTCTCAGAGATAACCTCATTGGGTCAAAATTAGTGTAATCTCAACAATTTCAATAGAAATTCACAGATTAACATGAGATGAATAGCAGGCTCTAAATATTTATATCCATCAGTACAAACAAATCACTACGAAAACTGAGGGTTATCCTGAATGATACTACTCTGAGGTATTCTGCAATGGTTTTAATCCAGTTTAGCTTTCCTAAGGGACGCTATTTTTCCTGCAGCAGCTCAGGTGCAGGCATAGGTGAAGTGATGTGGTTAGAACAAGTATTTCTGGCATATTTCATTCTCTTACTAGTTGCTTTGCAGTGGAAGTTCCTCCAAGACTACTCTAAACTCAGACTATTTTGTTTTTAGAACTGGAGACTGCAAAAAAAAAAAAAAATTATCTACAAACAGCTGGTCCTCCCTTGGGTCCTGCAAGGGCCAAGTCTCTGCTGGTGAGAAAAGTTCAGAATTGTGGATTTTAAGACTGTGCAGCTTCTTACTACTGGTAGGCAAAATCTGGCTGAAAATGTAGAGACTTTACCAAACTTTCAGAAGCCTAAAATAAACAAAAATACTACCATGACTTTTTAAAATTAACCTTTTCTTTGCAATAACCCTGCTGTTTGCATTCCAGCCCTCAGCCCGCAAGCTCTTCAGGAGGCTCTGCTGTTAAACCAGGCAGGCAGCCAAAATCTGATAAGTGGGAGTGACAGAAATGCTGTAAAACAAATTTTATTTTTCCAAAGTGTGTCTAACCATCTAAAAGAATGTTCTATGACTTATGTAAATGAAGACATTTGTTTCATATTTATTTGGTGCGGTGGTGTATAGTGTTTCCAAGAAATCAGGGGGTTGTCATAAGCTCTACATAAACATTTAGCAGCATTTCTGTGGGTCTAGTTTGGCAAACTGTTGCAGGAAAACGAATCACTACAAAACCTTCAGCAATTTGCCATGGGGTTCTGCCATAGGTCTGCCTCTAGAAGGTAAAAGTGTAACAGAAGGTTTAGATAAGGGAATAGGTAAGGGGGATAGGGGAAATAGACAGGATATAGGAATAGGTAGGGGAAAAGATGAGGCCTTTCTTAGTCCAGTTTTTTGCATGTGCATTCACTGGTTTGTAACTCCTGGACTGTACATACCTGCCAGTGATAGCAATTATATTTACTCTATTCAAGCACCTTTTTGGTCCTGTAGGTGAGCTTAGATCTTTTTTTCATAGCTCATCTCAAAAGCAGATCCTGTTTTTCTGATCCTTAAAGTGCTACCCTGATGGAAAGTCTGCAGCTTTTTAAAATCTGTTTATTGGGTATTTGTCATGTAAGTAATTTAAAGGGTAAAAGGAAAATAGTAAAGTATCCAAAATCACAAGGAATTTGCAAGGAAAAAACCAAATCGCAAGGAAAGAACCAAAACAACCCCCTAAAGGAACTTTCTAGAACCAAAATGCCTGAGTAACAGGGAAGAGAGAATCTAATTGTCAGGAAAAATGGAGAAATAAAAAGGACTGAATGCTTAAAAATTAAGCAAACTATGAAGCATTTTTAGAAATGACGTGAGTATGTTAGCAGACTTTTAGAAGCTGAAGTTACTTTAAGTAAGTTGAACCTTGGGCTAAGAATTATTTAAGCACTAGAAGATGACATACGCCAAAGTTCTTTTCACCTGGAAGATTTTGATCTTTTAGTTGCCTGTGGTTTTGCTCTCAGTGCTTCCTGAGTCATATTTCTTTAAATAAACCAATGAACTGAAGTGCTTTACATGGGTTGGAATGATCAGCAGCAATAAAACTGCTCGGGGCTCTATTTCTGGATCCCCGTTTATTCACTGTCTTGGTGCACAGCAGCAGTAAGCTACCCTGTGACTTCTTCCATGGGGGTGCTCCGTGCTGAGGGTCAGTCTGGGTTTAACTATGTGGAACTGCTTTGACTTTGCCTTTATGAACCCAGCATTCAGTATTTTCAGTGGCTTTCCTGTGTAGTTTCAGAAACCATGCACATTCCTTCCTTAGATACCAAACAGAAGTTCTGGATTTTTTTGTTACGATTATTTTTATGTTTGTTATTAGAAGAACTGTTAAAGTTTTATTTATTGACTCTATTTATTGCTTATATTGTCTTTTTGTTTCAATTAGTCTGATGGTACAAACAACCCTGTCAGAGTCAGCACACTGGTTCTTACGCGGGTGGTGGTATAAAAGTGACATCCAGATTGTTTTATTAATTGCTTTTATACTACACAGTCAGGATCTGGCCTACAAGTGAGTAAACCTGGAGACATTTCACTGACAGGAGTCCTTACATCCATACTGGGGGCAAATGAAGTGAGAGCTGTAAGGGCATAGGAACGCCAGACTGGGAGGAAAGACCTTGTTTATCAAATAGTCTTCCGATCATGATTTTCACATTGTATAATCCCATTCATAAACTCATCAGGCTGCCTCTTCAAATAAATTAATTTCCCACTAAATATATTAATATTCCAACCTAATATATTCACAGCCAGACAATCTCGCTGTGTTCTCCTTCAAACAGCATCTTTTGGAATAGATACCTCTGCTCTCTGCCACTGATGCCTCAGGCAGCACTCCTGGCCCTCTAAATCTTAATTTAGCTAGACGAAAGAAATGGTATGGTTTTAATCTTCAGTTCTCTAAGCATACATTATTAGAAAGCTTCTTCTGTACTTGTCCAGGTTTCCGTTTTTTCTCAGTCTCTGCCAGCAGAGCCCCAGCGAGACTCGGTCGTGTTGCTCAGAGACTCCCTCGATATATTTGAAGTAGCTTGCTTGGTGCCCCCTTCCAGCTGCCGTCTGATGTTGACTTTGTGGCAGACTGTGACAAACTGTGAAACTTAAGTAATTTGCTTGGGGTGTTCGCTGAGGAATGTCTCAGATCTGCGCAGAAGCTGACTTAGGGCAGACACTTTGGGCCTCCGACAGCTTAGGTGGGATATATCTCACCTATGTCCGCGCTGGCTAACGGAGCCTGCTGTGTGACTCATAGGGGAAGATAGGCACTTATAATTAATTCATCAGCTCTAGCGTACTTCTGCACTTCGGTATGAAATTAGCTGTGGCTTAGAAGTGCATGTTTCTCTCCTGCCAATAAAGGATGCCGAGGCAGCCGAGGCATACCTGGCTATGTCTGGGCAGGCAAACTCCAGCCCTTGCCATGAAGTGTGGTGCGGGTGGCCTTCCTCACACTTGTGGTGGGAAAAAAGTGTGATACAATGCAAATGCAAGTCAACACTATATTAATACGAAATATGATTTGAGCTTCTTGAAAATGGAGGAGAAAGGAGAACTTGGGGGTTCTGGCTCCAAACCCATCCAGTGGGGGAAGGAACATGATCTCTACCTGCAGGCTCACCAGTGGAGGAACAGTAAGAACAGGCTGGAAAACAAAGACTCATGCGATAAACGTACAACCTTTCTTACAGACCTGATCCAAAGCCCTGCAGAGGCATTCTGGGTCTTTCTTTTGCTGAAGCTTTGACAATCAAGTGCACTGAAGAAACAGGTTATGTGAAAAATCTTAATACACACACAAAGTATTTTCTCAGTGAAGTGTTATAAAAGAAAAAAATTAGGAAGAAAAAATATTTGTTCGGAAAAATCATTACTCAATTTCAGTTTTATACAGGGTTTTGCAGAGTATATGAAACATACATTTGCCTTGAAACATAATTGGTCTGTCTGTTTTTCAAAGAGCAATTAAGCTGGTGAGGAAAGAAAAAAACATGAAAGGTTTGGAATAGTTATTATTTTTTAAAAAAATTCTACAACTGGAAATACTTATTTATATTTTAATTGTCAATTAGAAAATTAGAAATGTATTCTTTATAAGTTTATTACTGGAAAATAATGTTATTTGAAGAACTGCTTTTATTTACATGTAAGATAATAATTTTTCAGTGAGTGTTTTGAATCTGTTGCTGATTTTATTTACTATAAAGGATAATGTACCTGGTAAAAAATTAAATACACCAAACTGCCTTCATTACTTGGAAGAAACTGGAAGTAGATGTTGCTGACTTAGTTTTTAACTAAATAAGTTATGCATACCACATACAACCAATTAATTCACTAGTAGCAAGGATTTTGAGTTAATTCACTTTAAAAATTATTTTTTTCACACATGCATATGTTATGTTGGCAGGTTGTTACAAAGACGGCCGATATTATGGAGAAGGAACAATAATTAAAGACAACTGCAATTCCTGGTAACGTTTCAGAGAACAGCCAATTGAATTTCATTTAGCATATGTCACGAAAAGGAATTAAGGTAGTGAACATCCTTAAATTCATATTAAACATGTAATCAAATCACAGTGGCTGGAAGAGTAGTGCTGTATTAAGGTATTGTAGAACTAGATTACAGACAACTTAGAAGAATGGCAAGAGGTCAATGGGCTTTCTAATTGAGATGTGAAAATGAGAGTATTAAAATCTCCTCCTCACTGGCCTAGCTCTGTTCCTCTTCCGTCAATCTGCTGCTCTCACCTGAGTCGAAATGGTTGCAGCCTACACCTGGGCATTGACCTGAACACAGACAAGACAAATATCATTAAAGTTTAGGGGATTATTTTAGAACATCTTCCTCTGTTTCTTTGGCACGAGGGATGAGACCTCACATTATTTTGTAAAGGAAGAACTTATATATGTATATTTATATAGGAAGGGATGAACTGTTCGAACATCCCTTTCCCTGTCCTGTGACAGGAGCGGGCAGCGCAGGCAGGGGAGCTCTGCTGCCAGCCCTGGCAATCAGCTGCCTGAGCCACCTCCCTGCTTTGCCTCTCCAAAAACCAGCCCTGCACCCCCAGGCCTAGGGCAGACTGAGGGGCTGCAGCAGCACCCAAACAGGGCTGGGGCCCCCAGTGCCTTGCCTTTAGCCCAGGGTCCTTGGAGCAAGGTGTCTACGGCCTCACTGCTCCTTTTTGTGTTTCCAGAGTGAAACTTCCCCAAAACACCTCATTTACAGGACATTGCCTTTTTTCCCTGGTTTGGTCTCACAAAGGTGGAAGTAAATTTTTTCAAATACAATCTTTCCCATAAAGCTGTAAACCTTCCCACCTTGTTCCAACTAGGATTCACTAGGTAGTGAAGTAACACAATGTATGATTGTGTTTTCATAAATACTATGCGACATTTATATTTTTCATGCTTTTTTTACCTCCATCTTCCTTCTGCTATTAAAGTGCATATTTTTCCTTTGACAATTCATTTTCAGTGGTATTCTTGCCCTTTCAGCAAATGCTTCCAAAGTCTCTGGAAGTGTTCAAAAGAAGTGTGCCTTGTTCGCCAAGATTTAATTCAGCACATCAATTCTGGAGATTATGGGTGAGAACACTTTCATTTTAAGGTTTTGTTGTAAACCACTGTGTTGCTCATTGTATGTATGTGCAAGTTACAAGTTATGCAGTCCTCCCCAGCCTTTCCTTCCTCAGTTATATTACAGCATTTTGACAGTAAATGTACATCTGTGAAACTTTCCTGAATCTCTGGCAGATTATAGAGTTTCAAATGGAAAGACACTGAAAGTCTCAGGCTGGCAAGAGTTGACACTGTAAACATGTATCTAAAACGTTCTCCAAATTTATTACAATTTTTTTTTTGCTCATAAAATGCTATTTAGATAGTGTTCCCATACTCTTCACTTTATTTATTACTTGGGATAGATATTTAAAGTCATTTTTTCTCCTCCCTCAAGATCATTGTCCCAGGTAATAGGACTCTAGGTAGCGTTGGAAAAGGAGAGAATGGGCCAAATGGGCATGAAGATATCAGAATTTTGTGGGGCATTGGTATTTTTCTTGCTACCAGTTCCTGTTCCCTCTGGAGAGTGCAGAGAAACTAGGGACACCCCAGTACCAGAGCCATGCCTTGGGAGATGTAGGGGTTGCTTCCCTAGGAGGTGAGGTGCTAAATTCACCAATGAAGCCTTCCCAGATTTCAAGCTGTGACTCAGTGATGAAACATTTTGTATTTCATGGGTGTCCTGGTTTGAGGTAAAACAGAACTAACAGAGACATTCAAACCAACAGAATTAGGACGGACAATTAAGTTAGGCACCTGGAGCCCTTCACCTCTCTTGTCAGTGGTAAGCGTTGAGGTTTGCCACAGGGTGGTTAAGCCCACCTGAGATATGACTCAACTTCTGCAGGTGCTTGCACTCTTCACTGATTACAGGCAGACCAAGAGCTATGAGGATTCTCATTTAGGCAGCATGAATCCCACCTCCTTGTTCCACATACGCAAGCAATAAAGAAATGGGTAAAGAGAAGGCTCTTTCCTGTGGCTTTTCCAGTCATAGTAAAATTTCAGTGTGTTCCAAATGTGTATGGCTGCAAGGTTGATTTTTTTTTCTGTTGTGCCTATAATTTGCACGGTTAGTGCTACAATTTGAGTCTATTCTACCTGAGAGTAAGGAGAAAATAATTAAAGAGCCATGGGAAGCCCTTTCTCTCAACCTGGCTATCGGCGTAAAACTCAGGCAAGAAGGTCTCAGCTGGGCTTTTTGCTGGGTTCAAGTGTCTCACTGCTGGTACACCAGAGCTTGAAGGCTCACAATGTGAAGCTCTTGGTTCTCTGTGGGCATCTGGTCTGAAGCATAATTTGAGCATAACTTCAATACAACAGTATTTGTTCTGACTGAGCATCTTGTTTTGCAGTACTTCTCTGAAGCATTGCATGCTCAGCTTCTGCAGGCTGACACAATGCTGAGTTCAAATCACCACTTTTCATACGCTGCTGTGTTTCTCATTCCTACACTCATTTTCAGTGGAAGAGCTCATATTAAATATTTTCTCATGCATACCAAATACAAGGTTTTGAAGTGTAATTTGAAAGATTTATTTCTGTTACTGTTACTGGAGCAAGGTATTAATGAGAGTGGTATCTCTAACCTGGGTTTTGTCTGTTTTCTGTTTGTGAGGAAGATGGAAAGCAGACAACTACAGTCAGTTCTGGGGAATGACAGTGGAAGAAGGTTTCAAAAAGCGCCTGGGAACCTTCCCTCCATCTCATTCCTTGCTGAATATGAGAGAAACTCCAGTAAGTGTCATGTAATATTGTTACATTTTTTAGTAACTTTATCACATGGAAAAATAAATGTGAACAATTATAAGATTATTATTCAGGAATTTAACACTAAATGCTTCCATCTTGAATACGAAGCTCACAGAATAGTTCTCCAAGCTATAGAGTGTGTGGTCCTATTAATGGAAATGAAACAAGAAGGAGTTGTGAAACTGTGCACTAACATTAACTTATCGTTGTAGATCACTGGTGTTTGAAATCTTTGCTTCTTTAAGATGGTTCCATACTATATCCTCTCCATTTGCTAATTGTTGCACACATAGCTGTAGCCAGAAAAAAAGTAAATCTGGGCATAGTTCATTATGGCTAACAGCTGAGACTAAACAACAGTCTTTGAAAGAAGTTCTGAAAGCCCATAGGATAAAACAACGTAAAGATGTGGTAGGAGGCTGAGGTTTTGGTCAAACGGAAAGAAAAATGATGGGAAGCATGGGAAAATGAGATGATTCTCTACTACCAGCTTTCTAAACCTCTTGGTCATGGCCATTTTTATGGCAGATAAATTAAATTTCCTATCATATATTTATGTTCAAATTAGTTCTGCAGCAAAGCAAATATGCTTTAAGCTATGTAGGCAAGTTAAACAATTAAAAAAGAAGTGCATATTTATTGAATCCAGAGTAGATTTTCTAATGCTTTTGATCAGTTCCTTAGCTTCTTTCTTAGAAGACTCAAAATTATGGAAATCATAGACAGAAAAAGCTAACCACCTCACTGTAGCAAAATTAGAAAAAATTGCAAGAATCAGTAGACAGATCAAGGGTTTGCAAATGATGTTAAATATAACAGGTTTTTATCTTTGGCTTCAATATAATTCAGACAAGTGATGCCATTTGATTATCTATTTGAAGGCAGTTGCTGATGGTTGTTGTATGTGTGTATGGCAGAAGGGTTTCCACATCATGGAAGGCCTTGTGAGGACAGCAGTGCAGACCTACCACTTGACAGGGAATTTGGGAAAGAAGGGGAGGGCCATGTGCCTCTCTAACAATTTTAACAATCCTAACCCTTTTGCCTGTTGCAGACCAGTTCTTTTCCCCACATATAATCAGCTTCTTGCACCACTGTGGCGAGGCATTGGGTTGTGGCCCAGAGTGGCCAGCTTGTTCAAAATTACATTATGGAGAGTTGTCACAGCCAGAAGCTGACAGAAATTAAGCTTCGGAGCTTTGCCTCGTTTGATTTGCTAGACTACTCTTCACAGCCAAAGAAGGATACATTTCAGTTGAAGATGGCAAGTCAAAATAAGACAATGACATAAAAGAGTTGAGTGAAATACTTAGTAGATATCTACCACGAATTACAAGTGAACTGTGTTGAGACTTAAGACAGTTAGGGTTGATTTGGTTTTGTTGGCTTTTTCCTTGAGGAATACGTGATGCTTATATAGCAGAAGCAAAAAGTAGATATGTACCTGGCTCAGAGTTTGACATCTGCATTACTAGATATAATGTGCATAATGTGCAACCTATTGAATCATTGTTATTAAACTTCCTGTAGCTTCTGCAAATGCTACACTACTTACAGCCTTTGTTCCACTGATAAATTTCTCAGGCATATTTTCTCTGCTATCTTTTTTACAAAATCTGTGAGACACAACCCAAATACCTTTGGCCCTGCCAGGCATCCAAGAAGCTTCAATGAATTCTTCTCCACAAATCCAGCTTTGCACATTCGTACATTTAGCCCTCAGGAAGTCCTACATGTTGCTGGAAGCACGAGCTTTGCATAGGATTCTGAGAAATCTTTCTCTCTACTTACAAAAGCTTTGTACAGGATTCTAAGAAATCTTTCTCTCTACTTATAAAAGCTAAAAATATAAAATAATAATCTCTGTATGACTTTCTCAGCTTCTGGAGAATTCTTTGATCTTGCAAAAAATTGCTCTGAATTGTGGATGAGCCTGTCTCCTACCTATGGCATTTCTTCAGAATTATTAGAACTTTCTTGCTCTTAATCCAGTAGTTTCTGTCTTAGCTAGACTTGATGTAAAAGTGTTTTTCTCTGAAGCTTCCTGTGAATTTCCAAGTCTTCCTGATTATGTCCCCTTCTATAGTTTTCTAGAAGAACATCATAGAATCGTAGAATAGTTTAAAGGTCCTCTAGTCCATCCCGTCCTGCAATGAGCAGGAACATCTTCAACTAGATCATCTCTTTAGTGTCCTTGTTCTGCCTCGGGAAATTTCCTATCTGCCAAAGTTCAATACTTCACAAAAACATGAAAAAAAAGAAAAAGGTTTTCTTCAGTCATAGCCGCCTCCATTCCTACCATCAGTGCACGATGCAACAACTTCATACCATGGATTTGCCTTACCAGGGGTATGTCAACAGATTCTTCCAATTGGCAAACCAACTGTATCCATGGAGTTAACTTCCAGGCACTGTTTAAGTATTTTACCAGTTTTTCAGACACACTTGCCCCTGTTTTACCTTCCGTGAATAATTTTCTGTCACTGATATTTCGTGAAGCATACCGACACACTTACAAAGTCTTAAGTGATAAAACACAAGTGAGTTTTCATGACAGTGTTTCCGTTAAGGTTCTTCTGTAACTAGGTGACAGCTCAGACAAGAGTAAAAAGATATGAATCACGAAATTTAGAAATAACGACTTTTTAATGTTTTTCAGAGACATTCTCCAAACCTTAATGGCTTGACCTTTAAGTGACTTTGTTGAGTACTAATTCACCTGTGGGCTAAGGTACTCGTTACTTACTGTGGATAAATTGCAACTAATTAAATATTCACGCATTCTCTGGGATTATTACTGCTTTTTCCATTTTGCAAGTGAGAAAACTGCAAGTCATTTGCCCGAAGTCATATATTTAGTTGATAAAAATGCTACAATTAGTGTTCAGGACATTTTGGCTCTATCTTGAGCTGACCTGATTAAAACCTGGTAGCTTTACTAATGGAGAAAGAAAACCATAGCTACCCAATCATTAAATGCAACTTTTTTTTTTTTTTTTTACACTTTAAATAAAACCCATTTCTTCAGCATGCCACTAGTCTACTACTTAGGGAATAAGTGTCAGTTTCTGGTACCGAAGAGCCTGCTCTTCTGATTATTTTCTACTGCCTTTTGTGTATGCTTGAGAAAGGCATTTTTGTGTAGAAGGGGCTTCTTACTCAATTGCATGGAAGATTCAAGAATGTGAAGCCCCTCTGTGTAACTGCTTTACATCTACGGCAGAGTTGGAGTTCTCAGCACTGTTGAAAATTTTGGTTGTGGAGTAGAGTCTTTGACTGACATATTCAACTCCAAATACAGCTTCATAACATACCTTCACATTAAATGGTGTGAGAGCGCTACATTTCATCTTAGGGAAAGCACAAACTTCTTCAAGTTGCTCATAGAGCTTTTAAAAGCTCTGCTATTAACAAAATACTATACCTGCTCTATAAGGTGATGCTTAGGTCTGGATGGGTAGTTTAACATGATGGCATGTTAGAATATCTAAAAGACAATGATATGGAACAAGTACTAAATTTGAACTGAGGACCTTCTGCTGCAGAGTATGGCTAGACCTGAAGCTGGACAGACAGCTAAATACAGCACCCAAACTGTTGTGACTCCTGACAAAGCTGAAGCTCCCAATAGTGTCACGTGTGTTATCTGAGAAGCCATTGTGAATGTGTTTACTTCCTGCAGGAGATAGTGTAATCATTCTTGTAGTTCTATGTAGCATAAAAATCACTGCCACACCTTTAAAACACATTGCGATACATGTTTGGTGGTATTCTGTCAGCACATGTTCTGGCAAGAGGTACTTTGCAATGGTGGGATCTGCACCTGCTGGCAACAAGGTGCTCGCCTAAGTGCCATTTTACAAGAAAATGGAACACATGGTTTAGTAATAAGACACCATTTTGGATTAAGTATCAAAGAACTCGTAAAGACAGCCTGAAGGTATACAAAGTACACCAACTGTTCCTCTGATATACGGCTTTTCAGGGTAAAAAAGCTCAGCAGTTGTAGATCTCCCTCCTGCAAACTGAAGGTCATGCAGGCCCATTTTGTCTTCACAAAACAAGCGATGTCCAGAACCTTTTTCCTACCTTAAAAAAAAATACTGCTTTTCCTCAGGAAAACTATTTCCACATTTGCAATTTCAGTAATCTTCAGCCTTTTTCATCTGATGGGCCATCAAACTTTTCTGAAGTCACAGCTGAAGTACTAGCGTTCTTTTATATCCGCTTACCTTCCTGCTTTGGCCAGACTGCTAGCTTCACTGCAGAGAATACAGATGAAGGTCTAAAAATAGTTTGTCAGTCATTTTGCTGATTGCATTGTGCTGTCTGATGCTGGTCCATGGAGCATAGGTTGAGAAACAATTGTCTAGACTTACTATTTGTCATAGAACAGCAGTGCTTATCAATACCAGGGTAGAAATTTCTCAGACAAAAAGCTAATGTTTCTGGCTACAGGTCAGCCCTGCATTTCTAAATGGCAAGGCTGAGCGTTAATGAGGGATTTGCTCTGGGATTTACAATATGAGGCTATTAAATATATTGGCAGTAGTTTAGCAATACGTAAAGTAACACATTGTCTCAGTCCAGAGATCTATTTAGAATTTTGTTTTTCTCAGCTGTCTCATTTGTAGTATTGTAAGCGGCCATTGCCCACATAAGTGTGCTAAACAACCTTTGCCAAATTTTGCTTGTTAACTGGTTGACAGTGAGCAGTCATATCATGTAAAAGAAATGCTATTTGTCTGGGATTTTGCCTGTATGATTCATCTTCAAAGTAAATCTTGTGCTTGTGCTTGCTCATTAATAATGAACATAATGATAATTTAGCAAGAGATTCTTTAAATTAGCTGTTAAATTCTGTGTGTCATTTGAGGTTGCAAAACTTTTGAAAAAACATGCTTTTGAAATTGATTAATCAAAATATTGAGATTAATATTTTAGCAAGATTTGAAAGATTACTGGCTTGTTATGGATGGAGGCAAAACTTTCAAAAGCACTTAAGCAACTTAACAGCTTGCGGTATACTTTAATGGTATTTAAGACTCACAGTTTGCATCTAACATGGTGAACCTATAAGCATTTGAGTGTTACTGGGTCTGGGCATATGCCCAGACTGCATCAGTCTCCCTGTTGGGGCTGCATCCCAATGTAATGTCGGATACAGACATGAGGTACAAGCTTTTTTCCTTACCCACTTCTTCTCAACTGTGGGTTTCCCATGGGAAATCCAGGTGTACAAGCTGAATGGAGGCACTGCTGTTTCCCAATGTACTCAACGAAGTGATCTGAATACAGCCAAAGTGGTAAAGTTTGGTTCCCCGAAGAGTCCTAAAATAGTTTGAAAGAACTGGACTCAAATTTTAAATCATCTTAGGAAAAGGTATGTAGTCTTGTACAGAATTAGAAGACTAAGTAAATCAAAGTAAAATAAAGGAATTTGAATAGGATAGAAGCCATTGTGCTTCAGGGTATGATCCTGCATTTGGGAAAGAGGCATCAGGGAATGTGTTGCTTAGGATCAGATTATCATATTTTGTGTATTGTATTTTCGTCTGGAACAGATGTTATCACAATTGTTTGAGACAAACTGATAGACTAGATGGACTAATATTGCAATTCTGTGTTGCCATTCCTATTTCCCTGCACAGTATAGCAATGATTCCCTAAAGTTCAACAGTACAAAAAAGGGTCAATAGTTTTGATGTGTCGAACACAGAGCAGACTATTAGCTGTTGTACCAGATGGTTCTTGCATATGCAGATACATGTGCAAAGCTTGGAGGACACAAATTAAGACTGAGAGATAAAGATGCCAAAAATGGCTTTCCAAATGGCTTTAGTGAGCAGACCATGAATTATCATCAACTCAACATCAGATTGCAAAGCAGAAGGAAAATCACTGATGAGAATAAGTGCTGGAGGTTGAAAACCTCTATGTGAAAGACAAATCAATGATAGACTGTACTGATGCCTCTCCCATGGTAACTAAAATTTCCTACCTACAGCCACGTGTCAAGGAGATTGAGGTAACAGGAACCTGACTTCACTGCTATTTGTAGCAGAAGGGTTTTCTTCCAAAAATGACAGCTAGGTCATAATTGACATGTTTCATAGGGAATTGTTGTTTGAGATAAAAATCAGGGAGAAACTGGACAGGTTATTCAGGTTGGCAGCTGTGGAGCTCAGCTTTCCAGCTCAGTTAGTGGAGTACCAGACCTCCCTGCTCTCAGAGAGTCCAGAGCACCCAGACACAGGGTAAACACCCCAGGGGTGCTTGGGAAACCACAGGTGCCAATGCTTTAGTTTTCCTCAATTCAAAAATTAGGAATCTTAAAAACGAAATTAGGGTAAAATTTAAGACAAATTTAGGAACTGAAGCATCTACAGTCTCCTACATTTTGTTTTAGGCAAACTCACCTCCAGAAGAAAAATTTCCTGCATTTTTTGCAGCCACTTATGCTTGGCCTGAGTGGATTCATGATCCTCTGGATCAGCGAAACTGTGGAGCATCCTGGGCTTTTTCAACCGCAAGTAATATGATTTTTTTTTTCTCCTCCTTCAAATATCATTAATGGTAGATATGTGATGAAAATTTATAGTGATTAGTAATGAAGTAATTTCAGCTTGCCATTCACCTTTTGTCAGCAAATAGGAACATTTACAATTGCTACAGCTTTCCCTCTAAGTTGTAGCAAAGTCTTAAAAAGTTAATCTACGTGGTAGAGCTTTGTTTGCTTTTTGTAAGTTTGTATAACTTAGGGGGATTTTTTGGTGACAGGAAGTAGAAAATGAATTGACTGATGCATTTTATCATAGAGTAATGATAGTAAAAGTAGAGTAAATTTTAAAAAATCTTCATCCCTTACTTTAAAAAATCTTCATCCCCAACTACATACTTGACTTGAAAGCTTAAAATGGGTAGGCTTTATTTTTTTAATGTGTATTTATATATTTGTGCATTTGCCATTGTCCAAGCCTTGCTATTCAAGTAAATTATGTACAATCTTTTCAGTAATTTTATGAGAAGAAAACCCCGAAACTACTCAGATATTTGTGGAATGAACTATTTTCAAATTCTGTAAGCAAAAGAATGTCAGTAATGCAATTCAACATCACGTGCTGCGACCTCTGGTTTTATGAAAAATGGGCATAAGTTTTGTGTCACTTTCTCCAAAGAATCTACAGCAATCAGTTATGTTCATTGTTCTTATGCTGCAATAAATCTCAGTACATATTGGGATATATAAAAATAGAGGAAAAACTATGACCTGATCTGGCCAGTGGATCCTCATGGGTGCAGGTTTCTGCAACTGCTTCTTTAAATCACAGCAGTAAGAGAAGGAAAGAAGCATTTAGGTCAGTTAATCCCAGCTCTCTGCCAAAGCCAGACCAAACACACTCTGTTACCAATATGTCTTGTCCAGTGTAGTTTTAAAAGAGAAAATCAAGGAAGCTTCTAACAGCTCTCCTGACAGATTGCTGCAGAGATGAAGAGAGCTCACCGAGGGACTTTTAAGATTCAGTCTAAATTTTCCCTTTCATAAACCTTTTGATTTTAATTCATATAATTATTTTCAATGCTGAGTATTATGAGATGTCTTCCCATGTTGTTTTGGTGCAGCTAAAATTTTCAATCTGAATTTTCAATCCTTCATTGTAAGATTAATTGTTTCTCAATGAACAGACAAGCACTGCTGTGTCATTTTTTCATATCATGAGTAATTCCTGCAAGTATTCCAAAACTCTTCAGTAAAAACCTTTTATGCCTATGAAAATAAATTCATTACTGTGTGACACCTCACAAAAGGACAAAACACAGTTATTGTCAGCTGCCCTTAGCAGATTCACTCTGCTAGTCTTATCCAGAGTTCACTGAAGGCAAATGCAACTTTGATGGGGCTTTAGATTTCAAGGGCTAACAACAATAAGAAATTAATTTAAGCACAGTTAATGGCTGGGATTGGGGCTTAATAATCATTTCACTGTCACTTGTTAAAGAAAGGAGAAGTGGTTTAATTTCACCTACAATTTAGTTAACCTGGTCCGCCTTTAGATCAATCCATAAATATATTAGTACTTAGAATTATGACTATCTGATTGAGTTGAGATATCTAAGGTGTCTATCTCAGAAGAGGAATTTCATGTGGTAAGGGAAGGAGGACAAATGAATCCCACATTTACATATTAATATCAGCATTTCCAAATATTCTTTCCAGTAAACCCAGTCTTTAATTTTATTTTTCAGAGAACTGTTCATTTTTGCTTTTCTTTTTT
>VXBO01004455.1:206035-251453 GCA_013400135.1 Rhinoptilus africanus | reverse complement strand
CTTAAATAAGGGAAGGAAAGCTAGAAAAGAAAGAAAAGAGATTTGGAGATTCATCTGCAGAGAGGTGGGGGAGTATTTGCATCTTCTGCTGAAGTCAACCAGAGATTAATATGCATTTACAAACATGGTAGAGATTATCAGACTAGATTATGTAAATGCTTCATCTGATGTTTAAATATGAGTGACTTTATAATAACCAGTAAATCTATGGATTTAGAATATCACAGAAAATTGCTCATGATGCTTTGCAGTTTCACAATCCTCTCAAAAGTTGGTACAGATTATATCTGTTTCAATCCCTCTTTCACAATAACCAGTGTGAAGTTGTGAGTAATTATTTGTTTTTGATAATGGGAAATTTATTTCAAAACAGGTGTTGCAGCAGATAGAATAGCAATTCATTCTGAGGGTCAGATCACAGACAACCTTTCCGCTCAGAATTTGATCTCTTGTGATACCAAGAATCAACATGGATGTAACGGTGGAAGTATTGATGGTGCTTGGAGATATCTGAAAACACATGGGTAAATATTTCATCTGTCTCTTTAGATTATTTTAACTCGAACCAGTTGCTTAAGTTACAAGGTGCTTGTGTTACAATGATGATTATGGACCTTTCAAAAAGAGGCATTTAGCTCTGTCCTAGGTCAAATTAACTGTATTACTTCGTGAAGACTACCACTCACTCATTTACACCTCCTTTAAATCACCTTAATGAAGCCCAGGAACTACAAAACATTCCCAATGAAACAAGCAAAACTATTTCAAAAGAGGGGTCTCAGTCAGAAAATTCTGCAACCACCTAGCTCCCCTTTAGGCCTCATTACATCTAGATATTGTCATCAGCTGTAATACAACTGGGGAAAATGGTAGCCTCTCTAACAGCAAGACAAACAAGAAAGGATCTTTTATATAGAAGGCAATACCATAAGTGGACTCAAAGCTTCTATGGTTCTTGGGACAAAGGCTCTTAATCTTAAACAACTTGAGTAAGCAGCCAGTTGCATGAGGCAGCATTTTGAATATTCAAAAGGATCAAACATTGTCTTTCTATAAAGCAAATTGTAAGCACCTCATCCCAAGCTTGTGCCAGAATTTAACTCTGTAGGAAGGACTGTACCAAGACCCTTATTCCTTCTGGTTAGACTAAGCAAAGCTAACAGCTCTGAAACTTCACATGAGCAGCTAGAAACTTTTTAAAATGACTCATAATAATTTACAGAATCACAGAATGGTTTAGGTTGGAATGAACTTTTGGAGGTCACCTAGTCCAACATTCTGCTCAAAGCATGACTAACTGAAATTAGATCAGGCTGCTCAAGCCATGTCTCTGATCATATTTTTGAGTACCTCCAAGGATGGAGGTTCTACAGCCTTTCTTGCAGCAGGTCACTTTGTTTGATCACTCTTGTGGTCAAACATTTTTTTCTCATATCTAGTCAGCATTTTCCGCTGTACAACTTGCGACCGGTACTTTTCATTTTTCCGCTGTGCATATTCAAGAAGAATCTTGCTCTGTCTCCTCTGAGACCTCTCCTTATGTAGCTGAAGTCAGTAATTAGATCACCTTTTAGCTTTCTCTTTTCTGGGCTGAATTTCATCTGTCTCAGCCTCACCTTGCATATCACATGCTTCAGTCCCGTAAGTCCCTTCCACTGGACTTGCTCAGTTTGTCAGTGTCTTTACTGGGGACAGCAAAACTGAACGCAGTACTCCACATGTAACCTCACAAGTGACAATTTGAGGGGAATAATCACTTTTCAGAATGTCTTGTGTCTGTGTTCTTGCTAACACAGCCCAGCATTTAATGACCATGTTTGCAGAGAGGGTCCACTGCTGACCCACGTTCAACTTTCTGCTCATTGGGATCTCAGATCCTTCTCTGTGAAAGTGCTTTCTTCACAGACTGTGCCTTTCCAGTACTGCTGCAGTTGTGGCTCAGAGGCCGGATTTGGCTTCTGCCTTTAGTTGAATTTCATGAGGTTTGCTGTCAGCTCATTTCTCCAGCCTGTCAATGTTCCTCTGAACGGAAGCCCTGTATACTAACCACTCCCCACCAATTTGGCATCCTCCACAAATTTACTGAGGGTGCCTTGTGTCACACTCTCCAGATTGTTAATAGAGATGCAAAACTGTTGCTGCTGTGTTGAGTCCTGAGGAGTGCCACTAGGAAACTGACAGCGGTCAATTTGATCTGTCACCCTTTCAGCATGCCAGTCCAGTTCAGTTGCTGACCTTATAAGCACCGTACCTAGTCCAATAAACTAGAAGAACACCACAGGAGACCATTTTGAAAACATTTCTAAAGTCAAGTTAAATGATATCTACTGCTTTTCTTATTCTCCATGGAGCCTGTCATTTCATCATGGTCAGATCAACTCGTCATCTTATCATCTCATCAGTGACAAATTGCTGTGGTAAATCTATGTTGTTTTTTTCACAGTCAACTCCTTGAACTTCATGTGGAAATTGCTTCCAGGAGAATTTGAGAATTTTCGATAACCAGATTTTATATACTGTATAATTACATTCTGCTGTTTCTCACATTATCAGAAATTTTTTTGTACTTCTTGTTCCATACCAAAATCTATTTCCTCTCTCTTTCATACACTCTCATCCCTTACTCTGTCTTTGATATACCTGATACTGACAGCCAGAGAGATCTCAGGTGTGCTGTCTGTCAATTTTTAATTTTAGTTAAAAACAAAACAACCAAAGAAACCATGGAAAGAGCAAAAGGATGTCAGAGGTGATGCATTAGTCATCATAGCTGACATGGTAGCCTGGGGATC
Organism: Rhinoptilus africanus; assembly: GCA_013400135.1. Taxonomy (NCBI): domain Eukaryota; kingdom Metazoa; phylum Chordata; class Aves; order Charadriiformes; family Glareolidae; genus Rhinoptilus; species Rhinoptilus africanus. The sequence continues at coordinate 248,661 of VXBO01004455.1, read as the reverse complement.
CAGGTCAAGACCATAACACTGTCACTAACATGGACACAGTATACAAGATGATCATTCTGCTTTCTTCAAGCATACCAAACTACTTTTGATCTGACGCAGGTTTTGTATTGTCATGGGGATAGTTTGCATCGTGTGTTCCTCTGTCTTTCTTTCTCAGGGTTTAAACAAGCTAGTTTTGATCTAGGCTTTGAGTGGGAGACCCTTTAGGTGAATGATTACAGTGGGCAGTAATGGATTCCACCCAGCAAAGACCCCATAGCACCTCCTGGGGATAAAGGCAAAGGCTTCATTCAAGAAGAGATTAAAGTTATATCTTAACTTTTCAAGCAACACTTTTCTGTAACTAGAAAAACAGGCTCCTTTTAATCAGTAACTCATGCTCTTAAGAGAGTAAATACAACTCTTTCTGACTGGACTGTTTGCTTACCTACCATGTTAATGACAGGAGCACAAGAATTGCCGGTGTAGATAAGATAAAAATCAATTTTAATGAGTATTATCTCCACAACAGTTGGAGCAAGCTATTTTTAGAGGAAAATCCCCGAAAAACGAAGCAATAGGACAGCCTCCTAGTCATCTGTTCCCTCTGACTGTTATCCCTATCTGGGCATAACCACTATGAGCCCATAATGATAAGATTCTTCCTATACCAAAAAGCTGTATTTCTTTTTACCTGAAGCAGCGTGGTTAGTGATGCAGGCTGTTCTGCAGAGGCAGTTTAAGTATACAAGAATTATCTTATTTCTATAAGGAAAGCAAGGCAGGATGAAGTTGTATGAGGCTCTTCATTACCAACCTAGCTGTACCCTTACAGGAGCTCGGGCTGGTGTAAACAGAGTACTGAGAAGAGTGTTCCTGGCCGGACCACAGAGTATCCGTGGGCACGTGGTGTGCAGACCGGGCTTTCTGACTGATGTAAGGCTGGAAGGACACGGACAGGACACCTCAGCTCACCAGAGTACACCTGTGAAGTGTCCTTTTGCCTCCAAAGTCCCATGTACTTGTGTTACTGCTTGGTCACCCGGTCACCTGAGAAGGCTCATGGTATTCACCAGCCTCTTGCAGGTGACTGTCTGAGTAAAGAATCTGTAGGGCAGTTGTGAGAACCATCACAAATTTTTGGAGACTACCGAGATCTCCAATAAATCTCTGCAGTCCAAGACTATTTTCTCAGTCATTCATCCAGCTTTCTTGTCCCCATAGAGCCAGCTCCCACACGTACAACATCACTACACTCCTACAGACCTTGCCTGCTACCCGTTCTTACCCCCAATTATTGATTTGGCATCAAAGTACCACATGTGAACATGTCTCTACTTACCTATTTTTATAAACAACATTTCTAAATCCTTACTGTATTTCCTCAGATTCAAATGATATTTCACATCCTCTCCCAACAGTTCCAGACACAAATAAACACCTTAAAGAAAATATCTGTGAGGACAGATACTGCAAGAACACAATAACTGTTATGCTGGGTCTGAGCAAGGTTCTATCTAGCCCAATATTTTGTCTCTGACAGTGGCCAAGAGCAAATCATATAAAAATGTAATAATAAAAAAATAACCTTTTTGATTCACAGAAGTGATAATTGAATCATTTTGTAGCTGAAACCTCATAATCCATAACCCTTTACCTTTGACAATGAAAAAAATGGAAATTTATGACATAAAAGTCTGAAGTGTTTTTTGAATGAGCTTTTTAAATAGTGCTTGCTTCCTCACACTTCCAGGTGACTTTTATTTTATGAGCCAGTATATTGCAATCATTTCTTTCATTATCTCCATATCCTGCAAAGGGGAGAAAGCACATTGATTTTCTGTGTGGGCCTGTAAATTTTCACAGCAAGTGTTCAATGCTGTTTTAAAGCTTCTGGTTTTCTGATTTCTGAAGTGTTCTTATCTCAGATCTTTGATAGATTTTCAGGAAAATCAAGTTCTGGCCTAAACTATCCACAGTGAAGTCAATGGAAGACTTCCAGAAAGCTCAATGAGGTTAGGCCAGTGCTGAGACCTGAATTTTCAGAATCACTGAGCACCCAATTAACAGTGAAAACTGCTATAAGTAGAGCTGGATCACTGCTTAACTCTCCCTCTTTCTCTCTGTCTTCCTCCATTAACTAAAGAATAAATCTGTGTTCTATTTCAAATTATTATTAATTTTAGGCATTTCACTTACAAGTCATAATTTGGGAGGAATCAATGTGGTTTGAAAACATCTATTTTGCCTGCTAAGGAAATTAAAAGTTTATAGTCTTTAAGAATGAGGAAGAAACAATTCATTTTCGGGTAGTAAAAAAGTTACATACCTGAAAGCAAATACTGCTTTCAATCAGGACTTGATTTAATTTGGACCTCGCACTCTCAGCAGTTGCAGGGTATGGTAAAGATATTGCTATTGGTTTTGACCAACTTGCTAATAACATAATCTAATGTTTTAGATTATGTTCTCATCTCACAATTTGAACACATAAATATAATAAAACCACAAAAATTTTCAATAAATTAAACATATAAACATGATTTCAGATGAATTCCGCCAAGAATGTATGAACACAACACAGAATTTTGCTGCTTCTCCATGGACGCTGATTGTTCCTAGTAGTATATTTGTATATGTGTGTATGTGCACGTAAACTCATTCACTTTTATTTCTGTTTTTCTATGACTCTTCTGGCAAGGTTTTCTTGAAATTTTTTTAATGTTTACTGTTGTGTTGATGCTGCAGCATGTACAGACTCATGTTTCAGCAAAGACCTGTTAAATTATGTTGAGCATGACTGCAGAAATTATGCTTGGTTAAAAAATTCAAAATGACTGTTAGTTCAGAGTGAGTCACGATGTCTGGATTACCACACAGCTCCAGTGTGCCACTGCATCATTTGGTGCTTCACTTCTAACCCCACAGAAGTAAGATCTATCCATGCAGAACCTATGACAACTCCAGCGGCACAATACAACTGAAAGGAGGGCGAAAAAATTCCTACCCCACGAATGAATTTCTCCTCTTTTGTCTCCCTCTGGGGTGTTTCTAGGGACACACGAGGAATAGGTGTCATACCATTCCTTGCACTGGATTGCAATCACCTACTCCTGCCCTGCTTATGCTAGATCGGGCTCTGAGGACTGTATTTGCTCACCCAATCTGCCTTGCAGGCCTGATTGCACTCAGCAGGAATCCTTTATTTCTTCCGGAAATCTGTGATCAGTGGTGACCAGAATGATCATGTATATAGAGATGATATGTCTTATAAATGTTATATATATATATATATATATAAACACATATATAAACCAAAGGCTTCCTTCTACCCAGCAACAGAAAGAAAGCACACTAAATTTTAAAATGAATTATAATAATCCATTTGTATTTGGCCTAAATACTTACTATTCCCCATTGTATATCTGAGAATCCAGAATACCTTCAGACATTCAGAAGGGATTAAAAGGGGCTGCCAGAGAGTAGATTGAAGACCTAAGCAATTAAGTAGATTGAAGACCTAAGGCCTAACAACCTTAGACAGACAATCCTTAGATGGGCAATCTCCTTCTCTGGTGATATTCAAAACCCACCTGGATGCTTTCTTGTTCAACCTGTTCTAGGTGAACCTGCTTTGGCAGGAGAGTTAGACTAGATGATCTCTGAAGGTCCCTTCCAACACCTACCATTCTGTGATTTTTTGATTCTGTGAATCCCTTTTCACACAGCAGAATTATTACTTTTCCAGCTCCTGGGTGTGTTGGTCCAATTGGGGCAGAAAGAATTTGGTAAGCAAAAAGACATTCTCCTCCGGGTCAGTTTTTCTACCACCAAATGCTAATGGGAAAATGCTATGTCATATTCAAATTAGCTGAAGCAAAAATTTTCTTGCAAAAATCCTGACAACTATGTATATGCAGGCAAACATAATTATCCTCCATATTGCATGGAAATANTTACCACACAGCTCCAGTGTGCCACTGCATCATTTGGTGCTTCACTTCTAACCCCACAGAAGTAAGATCTATCCATGCAGAACCTATGACAACTCCAGCGGCACAATTCAACTGAAAGGAGGGCGAAAAAATCCCTACCCCATGAATGAATTTCTCCTCTCTTGTCTCCCTCTGGGGTGTTTCTAGGGACACACGAGGAATAGGTGTCATACCATTCCTTGCACTGGATTGCAATCACCTACTCCTGCCCTGCTTATGCTAGATCGGGCTCTGAGGACTGTATTTGCTCACCCAATCTGCCTTGCAGGCCTGATTGCACTCAGCAGGAATCCTTTATTTCTTCCGGAAATCTGTGATCAGTGGTGACCAGAATGATCATGTATATAGAGATGATATGTCTTATAAATGTTATATATATATATATATATATAAACACATATATAAACCAAAGGCTTCCTTCTACCCAGCAACAGAAAGAAAGCACACTAAATTTTAAAATGAATTATAATAATCCATTTGTATTTGGCCTAAATACTTACTATTCCCCATTGTATATCTGAGAATCCAGAATACCTTCAGACATTCAGAAGGGATTAAAAGGGGCTGCCAGAGAGTAGATTGAAGACCTAAGCAATTAAGTAGATTGAAGACCTAAGGCCTAACAACCTTAGACAGACAATCCTTAGATGGGCAATCTCCTTCTCTGGTGATATTCAAAACCCACCTGGATGCTTTCTTGTTCAACCTGTTCTAGGTGAACCTGCTTTGGCAGGAGAGTTAGACTAGATGATCTCTGAAGGTCCCTTCCAACACCTACCATTCTGTGATTTTTTGATTCTGTGAATCCCTTTTCACACAGCAGAATTATTACTTTTCCAGCTCCTGGGTGTGTTGGTCCAATTGGGGCAGAAAGAATTTGGTAAGCAAAAAGACATTCTCCTCCGGGTCAGTTTTTCTACCACCAAATGCTAATGGGAAAATGCTATGTCATATTCAAATTAGCTGAAGCAAAAATTTTCTTGCAAAAATCCTGACAACTATGTATATGCAGGCAAACATAATTATCCTCCATATTGCATGGAAATACAGTTTTCAGTTCTCCAGGTGCAGGAAGTTCCGTATAAATGTCCCCTTTTTTATAGGGCTGCTTATTTTAAAATATTCTGCTTCAGTGAACTATTTAATTATGATCTTTTAAAGCAACTTTGTCATAGGCCTCCATGGTATTATCACAGAAATGTGTATATTGTTTTAGAAACATCTAGCAATATAGTGTAGAAAACTAGGAGGTCCCAATGTCTCCTAAAAAGGATAAAATAGTAAGTGAAAGATTGGTGTGCCTTTATTTGAGTATTTCAGATTGTTAGTAAGTGCAGTTTAAATATATGCTTTGTTTCTTTAACTTTATTGAAGCAAAAAGGATGTTCAGGTAGTCAAACAGTCAAAATGGCTGAAGAATAAGGCACCTGAAAGAAACAAATTTACTGTAAGGGCCAGCAGTTCATTTGATGTATTGCGAAGGTAAAGAATTAAAACCCCTCCTTACCTTTCCTTGAAACCACCTCTTATTTTCATTGCCCCTCTCCATTCTTGCATGCAATAAGGGCTCTTAATCTGTGCTTCAAAGCTCATTTGATCTAGCACTTTGGAGATTTTCAAAACTAAAATTAGCATGGGTTTAAGTCTCAGATGAGTTATCACAGCTCCTCCACAATCACTCCTCTGACAATATGAGCGTTAACTACCTTCAGGTCTTTGAAGCCTGCAACCCAAAACGTGTCAGACAGATGAAATTTTCCTTGTTATTCCAAGTTTATCTTTGTTTCATTAAAAAAAAATATTCACATATTTGCTATTGCACTTTCCCCCCATTATTCTTTTCATAAATAGATTTTTGTGGTTTTGAAATCTTTGTTGGAATAGAAACTGCCCAGTTATCATTGGACTTAATATTTTTAAATTAACATCTCTGTGGAATATAGAATTTCATTTTAAAGTGTTAAAAATGAGTCATATTTCCTATAGATGAACTCTAAAAACTTGAAATCGAAAGCTTTAATGCAAATTTATAATAAGTGGTAGGAAAAATTTAACTGCCATATGTGTTAGCAAAAACTCTCTCAGCATTTAAAAAACATTTTGAGATAAATGCCTTTCTAAGAAATAGCCATGATGATTTCAGGAGCTGTAGAGACCAGACACATACACCTGTGATATCATGGCACAATCTGTCATTTTACTTTCCTTGAGAAGCTTTTTGCTGTCAATAATCAGTAAACAACAGAAGGAGCCCTGTGGCCTGAGCCCCCCAGGATAGTCCCCAGCCTTTTGTGGACACTGGGTGCCACATGTTTATAAGTCACAAAGTTTACTTCTGTTTGTCCTTTGGTCCACATGCACTTCCAGGCACAAACCTATTTTACCATTAAGGAAGGAATAGTCTAAATGTTACTGCAAAACAGCAAAACTGTAAAATTGCAGTAAGTCCCACCTCTCTGATACTTCCCCAGTCTCACCTGTTGTACGTCATATACTCTGTCACTGGTTCACCTGAGCCAAGTCTGTCCTGACAACATCCCTGCATATAATATATTATTTTTATTTCCCCCCGTGAATCAAAGTAGAGGAACAGAGTCACCAGCTCCTGTCCAAATGGTTCCTCTCGTACTGCTCTACGGTTGGATTGTTCATTAGCTTACCAGAAGCTCAGGGCTTAACATTTTCCAAGTCTGTTCTCACTTGTACTTATCTCCCACGTATTTCTAGTAGCAAAGGTTCACTTCTTTTTTAAGGAGGTACACTCCCTCCACAGGTTTGTTGTCAGTATCATTTAAGCTATTGGTATTAATCACTGAAGGTTATACCTCTCTTGGGAAGAAGCACCACACTTACTCATAAGCTAACAGGACACCAATTATTTGTATGTAAACTTTTAAAAAATGAATATAAGACTTTTTATCCCAACAAATGTTCAGAAAAATGGTCCTTTTATATTGTCAGAAAAATGGAAGGTCAGAGACTTTTTAACTAAAAGAAGTAAAAATACCTGTAACTTTTTACCAGCATTCCTGTAGAAAATGCAGATAAAACTAGAAAAATATTTATTTCCCTTAAAAATTTTCTGCTGCAAATATACCCATTTCACAAGCCATTTTTGCTAAATGGATCCTGTTGACAACATTGGTAATTTATTGATCTTATTCAGTGTGAAATTTTCATGCATCATTAATGAGATTAATATACTAGATGACAAGTGCTGAAACACATTTTCTACCCTACCTGTCTTTGGAGAAGACTGTAGAGACAACTGATGCAGCTGAAACTTAATCATAAACATCATACATATGAACTGAAGCAAATGCCTTCCAGTTGAAGATGAGACACCGATAGTTTTGAAAAATGAGAGACGCCATGAATTTACTTTAAATATGACAGTTGTAAAATAGTTAAAAGCTTGAAATAAAACTGCAAAATTGCTTAAGCAAGCTTCTTAACAACTTTTTTTTTTTCTCTTTTTGATATCTGAATAGGGTTGTATCCTATGCTTGTTATCCATCATTTTGGAATGATCACCTGGAACCGTCAGGTGAAAATCACTGTTATGTGTCAAGTGAAATTGGAAAAAACTACACAAATGGGCCATGTCCCAATGCTTTAGAAGAATCCAATCGGTTATACCGGTGTGCCTCTCACTACAGGGTCTCCTCAAAAGTAAGTTCTTGTTGTTCACCCACCGTCTCACCCATTTTTCTCCTTTGGGGCATGGAAATTATCTGGCATATGGAAATGTGTTCACTTTACTTGAAGACTAGAGCTGTGAATTTTCCTTTATATTGCCCTTGTATTTTCAGAAAAGTTCAAATTCTTTAGAGCTTCTCAGTTTTACATCACGTCTTTAAAGCTGCTGCTTTGTGTCCCTATAGAAATTAAAGATAAAAAAGAAAGTATGCATTCATAACTTTGCACTAGTGTTTCCTAAACGTGTTTCTGATTTTTGTTCATTTGGTAAACCAATTCTCTAGCAGAAATACAAGTACAATGGCACATTTATACCATATGTATATATATACACAATGATAAATTAGTATGAGTTATAATTTTATTTAATAGAATGTTTTATCTTTCATTGTCCTCCCTGCTGCTGCTCTCACCTCCCCTTAGGAAACTGATATAATGAAAGAAATCATGGACAAAGGACCAGTGCAAGGTATGGTAAGTTTGGAAGACGATAATATTTTTATTGATGAAATAACTAAAGTGTCCAATGTCCTTGTATCAAAATATTAGAAAACACAAATTGCATTCCACAGTGGATAAAACAGACATACGCACTGTAGTTCATCCAGGCACGATTGCTGGACAAGCAGTGTCCCCAAAGGCAGCTCTACTAAGTCTATAATGAGTAAAATGACCTGGAGCTGGATTTGTTGAAAATTTGCGCAATATCTGTATGCTGGAAATGTACTTTTTTCCCCACGACAGTTCAGTGCTCATTGCTGAAATAGGAATTTGGGGCTGTGCAGGAGGACTTAAATGTTAGCAAAGCACTGCTTTCTAGGGCTGGGGTTGGTTCCCTCACTGGCTGAGGCCAACCCACCAAGCCTGCTCTCCTCTGAAGGCAACATTACAGTTTATGGGCCCTCCAGCAAATCATTTAGTGCTGGAATACTCCCAGAATTTCCCCTTTTGATTTTTTTCTGATGAACCCTGCAACGAAGATCCCTGACCTTTTAGAGAAATAGAGACTTCAGCGGGGAGTGAGGGACTGCAAAATAGTTGTTCAGGCTGAATACTATCTGATTGCAGCCATGGATGCTGCTGGCAGCACCTGGAATGGAAATGCATGTTGCTGCTCATACCCCAGGCCAGTGTAACTGGAGAGGTTGGGGGACGTGGGGTTTGGGGTGATGGGGAAAGGTCATAGTGCGGGATGTCCACCCCTCTTGGATGAATGGCTGATGAAAAAACAAAGCATTTTACTTCAGGGTACTTCTGCATTTCCACTGTCCCCAGCTATATAATGAATTATCATAACCTCCAATTTATTATTGAAATGGTCTTGATTATTAGATTTAATTCATTTCAGTGCATGGTGGAGTTAAAATTACTTCTTAAAGCTCTTTATGTGGGCAGTTGCAATTAATGTGAATCTCAGACTTAACAAGATCAATATTATCAGTCTTTTTTGTACTGCCCAAGTTTGTTTGCTCAAGGAAATTATTCTTTCCTATGCTACATTTGATCCTTAAGTGAACAGAGTAATTTCCACTGGTTTTAAGAAAACGAAAAAATTAGGATCCTCAAGATAAAATTTCAGGCCTCTCTCTAATATTGTATTCATAATCCATGTATACGCAGCTTGCTGAATTAATCCGTCAGGACTAAATCTTCCACATAAAACAGTCTATATTCAGCCATTTGTTAGGTTATAACCACTCAATAATTCATACAATTTTTTGAAATGTAAATACTTTTTTTCAGAGAAAATGTCTGTATCTGGTTAAGGTAATGCTCTATGTGGAAAAATCAAGATCTGAAGAAGAGTATATAACCAAGAATGTGTATTACTGAGTGAAATCACATTCCATTTTTCTTTTTGCTGTAATGAGATTTTTAAATGAGCCACAGTTATGACCTAATAATTTGTCACTGATTCTCTCTTCTATCTTCCTGTATTACAAATGCAATCAGGGCATAATTCTAATTTAAAAATTGTATCATGCTTTATTTTTTTGAAAACATCCTGCAAATGATCTTCAGCTACTGAAAGAGATTTTTCCATTAGTCATTCACTTGTCAGTCCTCAAAAACTTACAAAGTGCTTATGACCTTTCTTATCTAATGTACTAATTAATGTTCAATAGCTGGAAAACATTCAAGATCCTGTCAAAATTATGATGTAGAAAGTCATCCTGTTTGATGATCAATGTACTTGGATTTTGGGGCATATTAAAAGTTAAGAAAAATATTTTTTTTAACAATTGTGAAACAGTAGGTGTAGGGATGTAATGGAAAACTCTGTTATATAGCTTTCATGTTTGAATGACAGTTTCTTTCTGAGATACATCATTGTATTATATGGTGCAGGAACTGAGCAATGAGCACTTTCAGAGGCAAATGATGCAACACAAGTTTTTTAAATATCTATTTTCAAATAAGCATGGTGAAGTTTCATTGACGCTTTGAAAACTTTCAAATGGATAATCTAATATTGCCCTTTTTTTTTTTTATAGACTTTAGGAAATACTTTGATAGTTACAGTACTGAAGTAATAAAAATAATCCTTTCTGTCACATTAGTCACAAGAAAAGCTAATATATTTCTGTCAACACATCAAAGTTTTGACCCTACAAGACTTATAATTTCTGCTATCATAATCTTGGGGGGGGGGGGAAAGGGAATATTTAATTTCTAACACAAGAGAAAGATCTGGAGAAAATGCCAGGCTACATTAATGTACAGTGCTACACTTCAGTTCCTTTTGTAGCAACTTGTTTTAATTTTTTGTACCTTCTTATGTCTTAGAGACACAAATTCCTACTTAAGACATTTATTCAGAGGAATCCATAGTGGAATGAATGTTATAATCTGCTGCATTTATATGCATAAGTCTTAGCTTAGCAAGACTGAGGTAGCTCATGCACGAGCTACAGTCAACCTTATGAAAATTGTTACCTCTTCTGATTCATTAATAATTAATCCGTTCATTTTGGAAAATGCAAAGTCTCTTCTATGTGAGAGGGAAAAAAGTTGACTGGTGGACTGTGATCATCTCATCCTGTTCAAGTCACGGTCAAAAGTCACTGAATAAATAAATGTATCTCAGTGCCTGATTTTGAATTATCATCTCTCTGTCCACCCTACACTTCATGTATACACCCTACTTAACTCCAAAGACTGTACCATTATTTAGGTCCTGATCGCAGAGTAAGTACAGATAGATATGCATATACATATATATTGACATATACATACATACATATATGCACACACACAGAATGTAGATATAAAGTGTAATCATGGAAAAAAATTCTCTCACATAGACTCGAGTTATTCTGGAAACACACTTCAAAATTTTCTATTTCATTTCAGTGGGAATATTTTAGGTATGATGTTTCTTCACAGAGCCAAGAATATGTGTTTGATTTAGAGTTGCTGATAAAGAATAAATAGTTTTCTGAAACTGAACATACAGACCTTGATTTCAAAGAAAAATGTGATTTAGAAATGAAACTACATTCTCTTGTCTCAGCCTGACAAGAGATGAGATCTTCTAGCCTCAGAGTTCCCGTGGGAGAATTGCATTTTCACAGTCCTTGCACTCACTCCTGTTTCTTACCTTTGGCCAAGGTATCAAAACAAGATCCAGTGAAGCCTCTACAGTAATTTTTTGAATGACTCATCCCCTTCATTTCTCCACTGACACCCTCACCTGGACTAAGGCCAGCGGGAGTCTTCTTCCCCCTTTCTGTCCCTTTGTACCTCTTTAAAGCTTTTCCTCCATAGGCTCCTCTGCTGCTCAGAAACCTCAACAGCTCATGTTTTACATAGTGGGACAGGGGAACCTGCAGGAGTTAAACTCCTAGCTCCATACGCTGGTGAGACAGGGGGAAGAGGAAAAGGGGAAATCCTGAGCTTGCAGCTAGAAACCAAGAATAAAGTTTGAGCTATTTTCTACTTGGTCCACTGCTGTCAATACATGTAAGCTCTGGTTCTGCAGGCAGCTCATCAGAAGCTGTAATATTATTCATTAAAAACATTTAACTTTTTTTCTGATATAACTGATATAACTCTCCCCCAGACTTGCCACCTAGGTAGCGTCATGGCTGCTTATTCCCCATCTATTGCTATCGACACATATTTTTTATGTGAGCAACCTCATTAGCAAAGTATATTTTTAGCCAGGTTTCCTGGGCAAATGGCCTGTTCTCTTTCATTCTCTAAAATTTGTGAATGTTTTCTGTTTTCCCTCAAGTATTATAGAGGCCAAGAGGTTATAAAGACAGTTAATTTCCTTTAAGTTTATGAAAATATTCAGGTAGGAAAAAGAAACTTGAAAACGTGCCAGACAGAAAAAAACTGCAGCAAGAGCTCGCCGTATTGGGTACCACAGATCTATACCAGGCACATAGGTTATAAATGCTCCAACCACATAAAACCGGTCAATGAAACTTGTACTCTGTGGGATGCCCAAGGTTCAAGACTTTAGGAAACTGATTCTCGTGTTCCAAGCTGTGTGTCATCTAAGACTGTTAAAACCATAAGCTAAAAGAAAAATTGGAGTTAAGATTCTGGTTCACTGGAATCTAAATGTAATGTAGACCTGGAAAATATTTTCATTTCTCTGGATCTGGTAGCCCACCATATAGCAAAGCAAATGGTACTAAGTTGGCATAACAAATATGGAAAAGAAACACAAAATATTTTTCTTAAAAACAGTGAACAATATCCCGAGGAAATAATGAATAGACATAAAATGCAAATTTTAATCTTCATTCTCTTGCACAAAATTTTCAGTTCATCAGCTCTTTGGCCTTACATTTTTGTGGACACAAAGGTGTTTTTTCCCCCCACTTTTAGCTGAAAGTCAGGATGAATATATATACAGATAATCTAGTTTTCCATAAGGAGATTGCTGTGTACTTTATGAACTCTACCTGAGTTTTAGAAAAAGGTATATATATCATTCCACCATATTTCACATTTCATTGTCTGTTAAATACTTTTCTTGAATATGCCGATGCTTTTCAGAACTAAGGATTTTAGACATGAACATTGAGGATATTTTTTTTTACTGAATTGGACTTCACTGGAATTGAGAAAACTCATATAAGCCTACACTAGGCAACACATCTTCTTACGGTATTGGAATAAGTCCATGATAGTGAGTTTCCATGACAGGGAAACCCAATTAACTTGACAAGAGACTTTTGAGAGAACTTTGTTGGAATATTTCCCTTGGTTCACTCACAGTAGGGAACTTCTGGGCAATTAGTGAATTTAGTATAATTACAAAGTACACTTATGCTGTCCAACACACAACAAAAATCTCACTGGTAAAGGAGCAAACAAGAATAGAAGCAATATTTTCTGCCTGTGCTGATTTTGCCTGTTGTTTTTTAGCTATAATGAAAGTGTATGAAGATTTTTTCCTTTACAAAGAGGGAATCTATAGACACTCTCAGAAAGCAGGATCTAAATGGAAAACTCATTCAGTCAAACTCCTTGGGTGAGTACAACATCTTCTTTTACCCTTTTTCTCTGCCAGTCATGAATGTAGTAAAATGTCAATGACCAGTTTGGAACCCAAAAGTTTAGGTCAGAGGTGTCAGAAGTGGAGCACTGTCAGCTCTCAACATAAGATTGTTGTTGTTTCGTTTTTGCATTTTTGAGAATTTTAGAGAGCATTGGAAAGAGCTATACAACCATCATCTTTTAATCTACTCTAACATTTGCTCTAAAACTTCAAATATACTAGTTTATAGAATTAGATGTTTTGCTAAGTTTTCTCAAATATTCTGTGCACACATCAAGTTGTGAACAAAACCAAGATATTTTCCTCCAAACATGCTACCTAGCGGAATGCAAATGGAAACATAAAATTGCCAGTGGCCTCCAAATTAACAGGCACAGCTTACTGGCACAGCAGTCGGGGCTCTCTACACCCCAAACAGAAATCTCCTGCTGCTGGGATGCTGCTGATTTTATTTGAGATGCACAAGGAATACATACTCAGGACTGCAACTGCTGCAGAAGAGTGTTTATAATGCACTAGTGGATTTCCTCTCAAATCTAGTCCAGTGCCCCTGTATTAAGATGATAAGTATCTAATAATGCATACACTCGAATTACAGAACACACCAGCATTCTTTGACACAGAGGAAACATGCAAGGATGAATTTATTAAATCCCGGTGTGAGTAGTTACACAGAGAAATGACTGGCGAGTCTCACAAATATTTCATAGGTAATCTAAAATATCCAATAAATAATGATTCAGGCCTGTGCTAGGAAGATTCCTGAGAGTATCTTCAACATGTAGTTCAAGAAAACAAAGTTGCGAAATAAAGTGCCTTTTGTGTTCGTGATCTTAGTGAAAGTATCCTTGTAAAGGACATGGAAATGCCTAAGACTGGGGAAACTGCTGGCTGTGAATTACAAGAATGTGCCAGATCGTGGCACAGCAGCAAAGAGAAGCAGCAGGCTTATGCAAGATCGTATATTGTTGCAAAAAGTCTTGACTCAGACTAGTAGAGGAAAAGCTCCTGAAGTATGCTAAAAGTGAATGTTATGAAGCAATGAAAGAAAGAAACTGGAATTTAATGTGGAAAAATGGAGGATTGAATTGGGAAAATGTGTTTATGAAGGACGGCCGGTATGTATCAATTTATGTGTATGTCTGTAAGGTATATCTGAGGGCCATGAGAAATCAATAAAATTAGACAGTAAAATTTTCAATGCAATTTGAATACCGCAGTTCAGGGATGAGCCGCTGTGGGACTGCGGGTGCAGGTGTTGGGAGGGCTATGAAGCATGCTTGGGGTAAGTGTAAGGTGGTAACAGCTATTCCCTCAGACATGCTGCTCCAAATATATGCTGAATATCCTACCAAAGTGAGTGATTAATCCAGAATGGCACGGGGGTACAAAGTGATGGCTGAGGAGGGAGAGAGGAGGAGGAGGGCTTTTAATGTGCTGAAGTGGATGCTGACTGAAATGGGAACTGATAGGCTGTGCGAGGAAAAGTTAGTAGCCCTTAGCTAAGGAGCCGTTCACAAAGAAAGTGCTTTGATTGAGACCATCAGCTCCCTGCAGAGGATCATGTTGAATGGTCAGTGCAAACCACTAGTAAGAGGAAAGCCAAGTGGTCTGATATACTGAAGAAGGGCATGAGAAGTGGAGGAAAAAGATGAAAACTGAAGGTGATGATATTTGAAAAACATCTGTCTGGTTTGGCATTTAGTAGGTTTGAAATGCATTTACTTACTAACTTTCATTGAACATTGCTGAAGCATCCAATGGATCCAACAATATATAGAATTATGCATCCTTTCATTGTCTGATGCATAAGTGTTCTGACCTCCAGGATTAAGCCATATAAAAATATTTGCAGAGGTGTTTAACTGTAAAAAATGAATTCAAGTTTGACAAGTTGGAGGCTGTTTGAGCCCAAGGCTAGGTGTACTCGCGTTTCCAGCAATGATAAATCCAGTCATAAAATGTGAATCTGCACCATGAAAACACTCTTTTGTATAGATTTTAATGTCTTCAGGATTAAGCTATCACTTTTTCATATAATTCATTAAT
Source organism: Rhinoptilus africanus (assembly GCA_013400135.1). Lineage (NCBI taxonomy): Eukaryota > Metazoa > Chordata > Aves > Charadriiformes > Glareolidae > Rhinoptilus > Rhinoptilus africanus. The sequence goes on along the minus strand of VXBO01004455.1, from coordinate 233,421 downwards.
TTGAATTGATTTGAATGTAAAATATGTGGCCTGAGTATAAGTTCTTTGCCACTCACATATGGCTTGGGTAGATTTTTTTTTTGAGCCAAGCATAATGCAAACTCCTTGACCTAAATAAAAAACTCAAGAGAATCTCCTTAAAGTTGGACTTCAAATAAAAATATTGATGATAATTTGCATTCTGCTTAGCTGAGGTTCCTGGAGAGAGAAAAATGAGCTGGCATGCTGACACATAGGAAAAAAATGCAATTTTATGTGGGCTGATGTTTATTGTAGCCTGGCTTTTTATTTATAACCCTTTCTGTAAAAGAGATTCAGTATTTCCAAAAGGCAGACATAATAATGAATGACCATATTGAATTGATATTTGTAATCTCTCAGAAACATTTTTGAGAATGCCTTAAACTGCCCATCAATCGTACAACATAAAAGGTGATGGATCATAAAATGGAATAAATTTTGGTGAAGCTTGCAAGAACTATTTGTACAAAAATAGAAATGCACATATATGTAACTGCCTGATTGGTCTTTGGATAGTAAGGTTTGTAAATGCATTGACTGGCTTCCCTTCTTCTGCAAATTCCTAGTTGTTTTCTGTCGTTTGAAGGCTTTTTTTTTTAATAAAATCAGCTCTGATAGGACTGTAAGTCTATCTCCAGTGAGGTACTGTGTGACCTCAGGCTCAAGGGGAGAATGGGGAAAGACAGAACAGCATGGAAGCAGGAGAGGAAGACGTGGAACAGCCAGGCAGAGAGCGTTGCAGGCAGCAGACCATTTGATCATAGTCTCTTTGGGCAGTGAAATTGGGCTTTCAGTAACCTGAAGGCAGGATGGGCTGACCCCACTGACGTTTAGAGAGAGTAGGATCTCTCAAGCAGTTTCTGTGTCTGTATTCCAGAGATGGGTAAGCAGAAAAAGTGAGTAGCGGAGACTGAGATTCATAACAGCTAAGTTTTGATGTGTAAAAGTTAGATTCCTATATCTCTGCTAGGCAGCCATAGTTCCCTTTATCTTCCATGACTATTCATCTGCTCTGTCCTCAGTATCTATCTTAAGGTGAGTTGAATTGCTTTGTTGGATTTTATTTCTCTTTGCTGACTATAAAAAGAACCTGTGGGGTAACATCAGACTTGCACAGCTAGCGTTAAAATATCTGGGTTAGACTAGAGGAATCCCACTTGTATGGCATCATAAAGTAGCTTAAAACCAAAAGGACTATCTGACTGGTACATAATATTTATAGTAAGGTGGTATCTTCAGAATGTCTTGCGCATATATGTTTGTGTATATTTGCACACACTCATACATGGATCTATGTGTATATACACATACTATTACAACTCTTAATCACACCAGAATGAAAAGAAGCTGAAGAGGCACAATGAAACTGCAAATGGTAAATGTGACTAAAGAAGATGAATTGGTCAAAGTTTGGTAATTTTTACTTTTTCAGCTGCACTCTTATTTTAAGAAGACTAATGACTGAAAAATTACATGTGAAACTGTCATCTTTATCTCAAGATCTCTCAATAATAAAAGTAGATTGAATTCACATCAAAGATGAACTTCGTAGCAGATTTCTCTCTCAGATCTTTACATTTAAGCTAGAGTTGCTGAACAAACCCGTCCAGCCTATTCTATATCAGATTCTCTGCAAAATTGGTGCATTTTTAAAAAAATCTTTTACTTATATCCCTCTGAATTCCTTAGTTCCGCCTAGGAAAAGACAATAGAAGAGAAATGTAGTATCCATAGGGAAAGAAAACATGAGGCAGATTTGTTGATGACGTCAAGATGCCAAAGACTATTCAGTGTAGAGGAAGTACGTTGGCTTAAATAGCTACGGTTCTAGTTCAAATATATCTTTTCAAAGTTTGGCATAATGAAGTAATGTATCCATCATTAATGTTTATGGCCTGGTCAGACAAATCTTCTCTTAGCCACTTTCCTCTGCATCACTTCAGTATCAGGTCCAAGCTACAATATATGATCCATAGCTTCACTTAAAAAGCTGTATCTGCTGATCCCCTGACACTGAAAAATCCAGGAAGGTCTCAAAATCCTTACGGCTTGGAGGGGACAATAATAATTTTATTAAAAGCCTTAGATACATTTTTATCAACAAGATAGATTTTCAGAGTTTTGGAAGGTGCTCAGAATGACAAAGGACTTTCATAAGAGGATGCTGAGAGATGTACATTAACTGGAAAAACATTTCCCCGCTATTTTTATCAATGATTCACTGGAAGCTCTGAATTCAATAGTGCAGCAGATTAAATGGCATTGAAACATCTGTGCCCTGAAAAAACATTGGTTGAATGTTTCCCAACACAAAAAGCCAGACTAATGGAGATAAAATTGACACATGAGGCAAAACCTTGTGGTTTTGTGTTAAGAGGATAGACAAACAGAGCAACATCATGCTAAAACTTAATACACAATTAAATGATTCACCTGTGCAAAGTCCAAAGGCTTAAAAAAGATACCAGTGAATGCTGTTAGTGACATCTCAGGTTTTGGCTTTGAAGACAATTGTTTTCTCTTCATTTTCTGTGTGATTCTTTGATTTTCCTCTTCATTTGTCCTCACTCAAGGTTTGACTCAGAATAACACCAAAAAAGCAACATCTAAAAGTCATGACCCAAATTATTTTCTTCCTGACTAAAAAAGCTTTGGATTGTATTTCCATTTTCTTTCATGGGGGAAAAAAATCTACTTTATTATTGTTATACAATCAACATCAGATATTACAGTTCAAAAATTAAATGACAACACCCAAAAATAATTTACAGCAAAGAGAAATACATTAGAACATCATGGGGAAAAGGTACACAGTATCTGTTGATTCATGCATTTAAATCCATTAAACCATCTCTAATATAATTCAATAGGGTAGATTTATGGGAATGATTTAACTATTGGCTTACTGATATTTTGACTCCACTCTCATGCTGAAAAGTCCAGTCAAGACCATAGTTTCAAATTCCAGCAAACATTTTTTAAGAAGTTTTTTCTCACGGAGTGCTCTCGTGAGTGACTCTAACCACCTTCTTATTAATAAAAGATTAAGAACTAAACTTTTTTCTAATTGAGTAGATCAAAATCCTAGTATTTGAAAGGTACTAGGGCTTTGTGTTACAGCACTAAGCATAGGACATAACCTGCAATAGTTGTACCTTTTTTGTCTGGTAGCATTATGACAGCTATATGACCAAGTGCAGGAAAGAAAGTGAGAGGGGAAGTTTTAGACTGCATGTATTTCTGTCACACTCTATTTTTGTCTAGACAAGGAGGTTTTGGGAGCTTTTTATGGAAGCAGAACTTTGGTATTAAAATAAACCAGGTCAAGATGAGAGGAACCAAGTAAACTTTGTCCCCTGTTGCGGTATATATATAGTCTATGGGAAGACAGTATTTTTGCCTAAAAGTTTTTATCATTTGTCCAGTGTGGTGACAGCAAATTTGCAATGCCTACATAGAAAACATAGTATTAGAGAGACAAATGAGTCCAGTTTGTTAGTGCTGATTGTGATCAGCACCTAGGTGAGATGAATTATCTTCAGGAGCTATCCCTTTCTCTTGATAGTAGAGTGGTACTTTTTCTAATCCAAACATTCCCTAAATTTTAAATGGATGCATTTGGACTTCACCAAGTCTTGTTTGATCACTAGCATTTTTTTTTTTTTCAGAGGTGGAAAGGGTCAGAAATATCTCATTAAATATATAACTATGGAAATCCCATGGTTTATATGCCCTGGCAGTCAAGAGGGCAAACCGCATCCTGGTGTGCTTCAAACACAGTGTAATCAGCGAGTTGAAAGAGAGGGTTGTCCTGCTGTGTTCAGCATTGGTGTGGCCTCACGTTAAACACTATGTGCAGTTCTGGCCCCACAATTTAAGAAGGATGTGAAGGTCCTTCAATACATCCAGAGGAGGGCAACAAAGCTGGTGAAAAGGCTGGAAGGCATGCCCTGTGAGGAGCAGCTAAGGACTTGGAGTTTGTCTAGTTTGGAAAAAGGAGGCTGAGAGGCGACCTCATCACTCTACATCTTCCTGAGGAGGGCAAGTGGAGAGGGAGGTGCCGATCTCTTCTCCCTGGTATCCAATGATAGGATGCACAGGAATGGTTCAACCAAGGGAGGTTTCGACTGGACATCAGGAAGCATTTCTTTACCAAGGAGGTGGTCAAACACTGCACCAGGCTTCCTAGAGAGGTGGTCAATGCCCCAAGCCTGTCAGTATATAAGAGGCATTTGGGCAATGACCTTAACAATATTCATCAGCTTTTGGTCAGCCCTGAATTGGTCAGGCAGTTGGACTAGGTGATCATTGTAGGTCCCTTCAAACTGAAATATTCTATTCTAAGTTTATACTGTGACAGTATTGGAGATTACGTAAGGTTTTCTAGTTGGCTTATTTGACCTAAGATCCTTGTGAATGCAAAAGTATGAAAATATTTCAAAAAACAAGAGAATTAGGAAAAAACTGAGTGAGTTATAACCTTAAAAAAAGAATACGTTTCCTTTATACGTTCTCTATGTATATGCTTTTTTAACAAATTCATTGCTTCTGTCTGTGAAGATAGGATGTGACACAATCCTGTCTTCAATGTACTCCCACTCTAGAAAGACAGGGAGGAGCCATTGCAAACAAACAAAATGAACAAACAAACAAACAAACCAGAGGCAAATCTTAACTTTATTCCTGTAAATCTGTGAGTTTTGCCAGTGGTGTCAGCGAAGCCAGTATTTGACGTACAAATTGTAAAACTTGGAAACTGCAACTGTGAGTGGAAGTGGTTGAAAAAAAAATTGCAGGAGTGATTTAGAATTATATTTTGCTGTTTGTGTGGTTTTTATTGGTAGATGGGGACTGTCAGTATGTGAGAAGAATCTTCTCCACACAAATTGTCGAATGGCAGAAGTTAGAAAGATGATGCAGAATGCTGATTCCTAGAGCACTGGTGTTCAGTAAACTGTTTACCTCCTAGGTTAGCGCAAAGCACTGACTCCCACTAATATGGACAGATCTGCAGGAATTAATAGCTTGAGATCTGAGACCTGTCATTCTTCTTTACCCTTAGGGCCTTATTTCTTTTTAGTTGACATCTCCCGTCTTAAGGAGTCCATTTGTACAACATTATTTATCACACTCTTAAATTATCTTTGCTGTATTTATTGTTAAAAGCCTTTTACCTAAAAAGCTAAATGTAAGCATGCTAGAATCTAGTTTCTGTTCTCCTACAAAACACCTCAGTTTTGAAGCCATTGCTGATAACCCCTTTTGTTCTGTTGGGTTATATTTCTAGCTTTTTTACTGTTCTATTCAATGATCTTTAATTATCGACTACTATGGTTTTTTCTTTTATTTGTACTTCTTTTGTGAAGTCCACCTTCACTGTAGTGATACAGTTTCTTGAAAAAGAAACGAGAAAAGGTTTAAACAAAACCAATTTCCATTCTGTGGGAGAATACTGAAGCAGCCTCCATATTCTAGATTTTTAACTGTCAGGAAGTGCTGTGCATTCAGGGCCTACTCTTACAGAGATAATATTAAGGGAAAGTTATTACTGAAAAGGACAGCTAAGGTCCCTCTAGTATATAAAACTGGACACAAAATTCTGAAAAACCTTTTAGGTAAGCACACAAGTACTCATCCTTTTATCTGAAAGAGGGCCAGAGTTCTCTTTGCAGAGTCAGTTGGAGCTGGTTTCCCTTGAGTAAATGGAAATACCTTGCTTACTTTTTCTCCTGAAGGGGACTGAATGCAGTTTTGTGAAATTACTTCTTTTTATTCAAGGTTATTTTTGATTGAAGATCATGATGATTTCTTTTAGAGAAGCTAAGTATTTTATTACTTACAGGATATTTTTGCCAGATGGAAGAAAACTCCCTTTTATAAGTAATTTTTGGTAATTGATAGGTAGTTCTTCTCCTTAATGATTCCTTAAAATCTCTTCTTTTTAATAAAAATGGAAATTTTGGAGGAGGTAAGGTTGAAAGCTTTTCCTAAAAATACCAAAGGTGAGGAGATTAGTGGTCTAAAGCTTTGTAAAAATAACCCTAAAAGATTCCCTGTCTCTGTGAGTAATGAGCTCCAGTTTCTGTTTGCTTTTGAAATGCCATTCATTTGGAGTAAATATCAAGCTGGAATAATCACAAAAAAACAAGAGACAAAAAAGTGCTGTTAGATTATTTTTGTCATCTTCCAGAAACTGTAATATTGTTCTCTAATGGAAGTTGTCCAAGAATGTGTCAACTCGCTTTTAACTGTTTGCCATTTCCACTTGGGGACTAATTCCACTGGCAGTTAAATTGCTTCATTGTTGGGATAATTTTAATTCATGTTTTCTTTCCTGGACTTCTTCCCCCTGTTCTGCCTATAGACTAATATATGACAATTTTGTCTTTCTGCTTGGTTTTTCAGCCCTACTCACATCTAGGTTGTTAGTGTCTACATATTTTGACTTATTCTTTTCTCAATTTGTCACACAAATACCTGTTACTGTTGCTCATTTTATTCCTGTTATTTAGTCCTGTTACATAATTAAGATTCCAAGGCAGAGCTGTTTCACAAGAATAGTTAACTAAAATGTCATTTTTCCATTCCAATCTGTTGGTCCCTAAACCAACTCTCGCTCCAAGTCATAAGAGAACACAAAAAGCAGCCCAGATTGGTTTAACAACCTTTTTAGTACAATACATTCCTGGTTTAATTTTGTTCAACCAAACTGTAGCATGTATGATTTTGTGCTATGGTGTGAAAAACTATCAGAACTGTAATTTCCATGATGTTTGTTATGTTAATTTTACCCACTTCTCTAAAATCTTTGATTTTATCCCTGGTGGTTTAAGATGGACAGAATCCCAGTCTTTCAGTTTGTAATGTTTTAATTGTCCTCCTCATTTATCCTGAAATCATGTGTAGTTCTGGAAGCTGATAAAATGGGAAGCTGATTCCCATTCTAACACTTTATTCACTGTTTATTTCCTAATAATTTCTGGTCTTCTCCTTTGCTCGTCTCATGCTTCAGTAGGCAATTAATTATGTCAGGGTTCAATTTGAGATTCAGGCAGGTGTGATGTGCTAGGTATCCAAATTTTCATTACAAAGACAGTGATCTAGTCAACAAAATCAGTGGACCCTGGAATGCAACTCAGCTACAATTGCTTATGGGTCCATTAGTTGCCCCCACACAAAGATTTGGCACTATCAGAAGGGGAAAGAGCTTCCCACCTGGCTGTGGCTCCAAAAGGACATGGATGTCTCATAGGTCCTCTGTCACATCTGCCAGAAACATGTGGATCTCTCAGGCACCTTAAGGCATCACAAATAGATGTAGACACCTGCATTTAGGCAAGTGAATGAATCTCAATATCTTCTGCTGTCTTCTGTGGGACACATACATTTAGATATCTTAATCTTGAACTAAATCCTACAGTATTTTACTATCAGGAAAAAGACAAATTCTAATTCCAGTTCTGATATTAACATTCACTTTAGGGATAATAATGCCCATGTACTGCTTAAATCTCAGAAGAGACCAGTAAAAAAATAGTACACTGTATTTACCACATTTTTAAAAATATTGTTAAAGAAACTATTATGTACTCTATTTTTCCGCAGTATGCCCAAAGCAAAAATGTTCATTGATTAATAATATCCCTGTAGTACTGGTGCCTTTCATAATCTGTACAGACCTTTTACTTTTCTGGGACAGAAGTGGGATGGTATGGGTTTCACGTTTAAACCTCAACGCCTTATTTAGTTCCTTTTGGATTATACTTCTAGTTACCTAATTTAGGTTTAGAAGATTTTGTGGGACCAATCAACAGTTTCTGTGAACTGCTATTCTCCAGGGAAAATGATCTGGAATGTTATCGCTTTCCACAGTTGCTATCAATTATATACCAGGTTACTTTTTATTCCCATAGTGTCTTCCACAAGAGCTCCTTTTTAATTTACTAATGAATAAACTTTTGTAACTAATGTATATTTTTAAATATGAAATAAATAAAGAATTCAAATCTCAAAGATTATCCAGATTTAGGACATAAGATACTTGTACAGAGTCCTGTGTATTTAGGAAAATGTACAGGATGTGAACTCCATCGAAAAAAGACCATTTTCTGAAGTGTTGAAATAAGATGCCATCTAGTTTATTCAAATGCTATCAGCATAGTGCATGGCTAAGAGTTTTAAAAGGTTAACATTTCCTCTGAATTTATTTACAAATTACTAAATATTATCTGATCATTGTAACAAATTCCTCTCAGTCAATCTTTGTTCATATTTCAAGGAGTAGTACTTAGAGCAGCAAGTAAAACAGTAGTTAAAATTCAAGTTAAATTTAATATTATTTATTTATATCATATGTTTCTTTATAATTCAGGAAATTCACCCTGAGATGCCTGGCTTAGCAACAGAAAGGATATTTAGAGATTTGTTTTCTCTGAGGAATCTAAACTTAAGTTAAGCTTAAAGTGGAAACTGCGCTTGGATGCTGTAATATATTTGATAGGTGCAACTAAGGCATACAGTGCAGAATTAATTTATTCCACCAGTAAGGCTGAAATCATGAAAACTACTGAAGTATAACTTTATAGGCAGGAAAAGGGAAAAAGTAAAATTGCAAATATCAATTGCAATATGCTGAGAAATCTACTTTAGAAAATTGAGAAATCTATTTTAGAAAATATGTCCTCCTTTCCTAAAGATACTACTTCAGAAACACTTTCCACCTAGGCGTCTTTTGAAAGAATTGCTTCCTCTTTAGAAGTTATATTAGTATGAATGAGCCAAGAAATCCTCAGAAATGCTCTTGATGAAGCTGGCATTCATTCTTAGAGGCAAGATGTCAAATCAAACTGGCATGTGGCTAGAAACACTGCATCGCTGAACAATATATAGAGAGAGCGTGATTCACAAAACAGCATCTGTTTCCGTTACAGCTGAACACTTTTTCAGACTTAGAGAAGGGCATTAGCCAATGAGAACTAGTGAGTCCCAGACAGTGTTTGCAACAAGCCTGAACAAACCGTGCCAAGTTTTAGGAAAGTCTTAGTAAACAGGCCTAGGACCTCATACCACAGCTGCTGCCAGAAAGGTCATCTATGAATATGACACTCCGTTCCACATTTCCTGCTAAGTCCTGCTCCTGATTCATGCACTAAACCCAAGACTGATTTTGATCAGTAAACAGTAAATCAACCTTATTATCTGCTCTTTAGACTGCAGTCATTAAAAAAAAAAAGGCACAATAACTTGCCCCATCACAATCTATTAGTATAATTAGTTATTTAACCGTTACACAAACTCTATACATTGAATACAAAATTTGATAATTCATGGAATTGTAGACAAACTGAGGCTGGAAGGTGTTTGGTCCAACTCTCTGTGCCCTAAATTGGCAGTGTCATTTAAATCAAGTTTCTCAGATCATTAAATACATTAGATTAGCAGGGATCTCTGAAGGTCATCTAATTTAATCCCTCAGCTCAAAGCAGAGCCACCTTCACAGTAAAGGTTCATGGGGCTTCTCAGGTTGTGTTTTGTGTATCTCAGGACAGATATTGCACAACCTCTCACTTCAGTAGTGCCTAATCACACTTGTAAAATACTTTTTTTCCTTATATCCAATTGCAATTTCCATTGCTGAAAAAAGTGACTGTCATCTTCTGACCATTGGCTGCGCATGTATCAGAAGAGTCTGCTCTGTCTTCTCTATAATTGCCCTTTGTAAAGCATAAGACAAGAAATAAATCTCCCCTGAGCCACCTCTCCTGAGACCTGAAAAAAGACACCTCCCTCAGCCTCTCCTTGTGCATCATGTGCTCCAGATCCCAAATATCTCAGTGGACTCCTGCTGGTCTTGTTCCAGCCTGCCAATGTCTTCTCTCTATAGGGGAGCCCAAAACTAGGCACAATGATCCGGACACAGAATGGCAGGTCCTGAATAACAGGGATTAGTTACTTGTCTTGACCTGCTGGCTGCACTCTTGTATACTTTAATTTAATGTGTTTTAATTTAGAGTATCTGGATGAATGCCCAGAGGCATGGATTACTGAGTAAGCAGCTCTTCTTCTAAACTGTAAGATAAAATGCAAATACGTCAAGTACCTCTGTTTGTAACTGACTACGAAGGACCAAAACCTAGGAAATTAAACTCATGGCTATGTTATAGACAAGGATTAGAAAAGATCCTTTTCCATTTTGGTTTCTAAGTTTTCTTCCATTTAGAAACATTTCTGAGAATGAATAAATTCCTATCAGTGTATGAAACGAGAAATTGACTTTTTTTTTTAGAAAATAGCAAATGTTACAAAAATATTTAATCGTGGAAATGTGAGTCTATGGAACTGGTCATCATCCTGCTGAAACAAGTGGGAGAGATCATGGGTAGTACCGAATGCAGAAATACATGAGTGTAAATTCAAGGCAATTTTCCTCTGTCTTTAAGTCTGATGTAAATATTGGACTTTCACACTGCATCTGATGTAATTTGTTTTAGTAAAATGGTCATGATGAAAAAAGTTAATATGAATCTGATATGAAATCAGATAGTCTATTTTATTTTTTTATTTTTTTTTTTTTTAATTTGTGACCATGACAGACTGTATCTGGAATACATTCGGCAAAGAAATGGCAAAGATTATCAACGATCCTTGAACTTTCATGTGGTAATTCAAAGAAAAAGCATCATGTGGCCTTTTAAAAAAACAATTATATTCAATGGTCATTATGACCAACATTGTTTTTATGATTCCTTGCATTTAATGAGCAGTAGCTACCATTTGTGCTTACAACTGTAATCCAGACTTCACCTCTGCTAGTCACTGATTCGTCTTAATTTTTTTTCCCTTTGGCTGGAAATGCAGGTGTTCCATATACATTAGGGCTCATGAGTTAGTAACGGAGACCTGATGCCATCGTGGCTGTTTAAATTTTTTTACAAAGATGACACAAAATTCATATTTTCCTAATTCACAGTGTGGGATTTCTCATATTTTTGCTGCTTGCCTTTCAAAGTGAATGGAGCACTGCAAATACAGCTCAAACACATGGCATTGGAGGGATATAAACTCATAAACACCCTGTCAGTGGCACTCTGTATATTCTAGTATTAACTTTATAGTGTGGAAAAATCCTTATAGTTTCACATCATTGGTTTTCTGCTTATTTGTGCCCTTTTATAAGCACCCAGGCATCATGACCTGTGAATAGTAACTAGACAAGCATTTATAGTCTAAAAGCAAAACAAGACAGAGCTCTTTAAGCAATCAGTAGACATACCATATAGACCTAACTACCTACGGTGTGTAGTGCAGCTTTTGCTCATTGAACTACATCCAGATAACGGCCTTGAAACGTCTTCTGCTTAACAACTCAGAGTACCGTGCAGCTCAGCTATAACACAATTATGAAAGTCCTATCACCTGTCAGGTGAAGACAATCTCTTGTGTGGTTTCATGGATATTGCCACAACATTTAGCATGTCCTCAAAGATGTCAACGAAACATCACATAAGCTTACAAGTCATCCCCCACACTGTGCAGTAAAACAGATCAAGTTGTCAACAAGTTAATTTGAGATGAGAAAAGCTGGGGACATTTTCAGTCCCAACTCACCAGCTATTTTTGTAAAGGTGTTGGATGAGATCTTTAACGAAAGTGTTCCTAGGGATCTTCAGCAGAATTGAAGAAATGTGTTCATATAAATATCAATACTCCTACACAGTTCAGTTCAGTTCAGCTGGCAAGCTCTCCAGAGGAGAGATTCTGTCAATGAAAACAGGTTTTTGCAATGACAAACTAAAACTACATTTGTGTTAAGTTTTTGTAATCCCTACTGGCAATTTGTTTTGTGGCTAGTAAGATACTTATCTTCATTTTCGTCATCAGCAGAGTTATTTAAACATGGAAGCATCTATCAGTCATGCTTTATTCTGATACTGGTATTAGGACAACTAAGACAAGCTTTTTTTTTCTGGTTGCTTGTTTAAAACTACAAAATGTGAGCATGCCCATCAAAGATCTTACTAGTACCATCTCTTGTAACAGGTGGGGAGCACTAGCTGACAAAAACGGGCAGAAACAGAAGTTCTGGGTAAGTGAATTCTTAGCACCGTGTTTTGAGGCAGAAGAAAAAATCTCTACAACACAGATTATCTAAAACCAACTTCTTTTCTTTCATTCATTTTCTCTGTGCCTGTTTTTTTTTTCCTTCACCAGACAGTGTCTTGCCCTTTCTGGCAACTTTTATCATGCTGACCCTTGAACTATAGCATCATCAACCTCAATTTCAAAGCCTGTTTCATCCGATCTCCCATCTATATCTGTGGTTTTTCCTACACTGTCTTTTCTGTCTCGAATCTTATTCAAATTCTCAAATGTTATTCAAATTTCACATGAAGACTCAGTTCTTTTTGATGCCTGCAAATAAGACTCAATAAAAGTAATCAATATTATTTGCTAAAACATTCGGAAAAGCAAGCCATCTATTTAAACAATGTTAGCATATGCTATCAAGCTATCAGAGAAAAAATTAAACATTGGCTTTCAGACACTTAGAGTAAGTCAGATTTGTTGCTTTGATTATGATTAACAGCTCATCTCATTCCCGTGTTCAGCAGAAGGTAATTTGGAGTTTACATAGCTGATGGCAGGGTTTATGGTAGGTAGTTTCACTGACAGCTAGGGCAAAACTTCCGCCAACTTCATTAGAAGTAATTTTAATCATTGCATTTTAAAATACTGCTTTAAAATTAAAAACTGATATTTTTTCCTCTTTGTTTTTCTGTAGATTGCTGCAAATTCATGGGGAAAATATTGGGGAGAAAAAGGTTATTTTAGGATTCTGCGTGGACAAAATGAGTGTGATATTGAGAAGCTGATTTTAGCTACTTTGGGACAGCCATAGTCTTCTACTCTAATTGTATTGTACCGTACTCTGCTTTTATGTATCTATTCTTTCCATTGTTGCATATTGAGTCTTTCTAGAGAAATAAAAATGCCTTCTCTGTAAGTTACCTTTCTTTCTGTTATGGCTTATTAAGTCTTCCTGAGTCGAACACGCCGCAGCCATCACAAGACTCAGATCTTACCTGGTACAAACATTCCTTTATACTAATAGCAAGTCGTCCCCAGGACTACTGAAAACCTTGGTGTCACAGAGCAGGAAGTTCCCTCCTCTGTTATTTACATCTCACTACTATTTTGTTATATTGCTTATGGTTGATTCAACAGTGCCTGAAATAAATGGAGTTACGTTGTTTGCATTAATCTCTTCACAGTACATACACTGGTCACAAATCACTTTAGAAATATTATGCACTCTTCCGCACAGAATTGTCTTGGACAGCTCATGGTCATACCGGATAAAAAGTTCCAAAGAAGTGTAAAGACCTGATCCTGTTGCAGAATAATTATTTCCTATCCTAGCTTAGCTAAATTGTATCTATGTATCATTATCTCTACCAGGAAACTAATATTTTACTAGTAGATTTCATGAATTTTATGCACTTAGAGTAATACAACAATTACTCACAGTGAAACAGCATATTCCTGTTCCCGCAATCACAATTAAAAATGTACAATTTTAATAATTTGTTTAATTAAAGGAAAACAAAGAAGAAAATGTAATTTCTCCTCAATTAAGTCTAGACTACACTAATTCCTGAACTGCTTGCCTTCCACTCACTGTTTAACCCAGGAACAGCTATGTGTCACCATTCCCAAAAGCCATTTTCCAATGGATAAAGATGGAAAAAACATTCTGTTGTTTGTCTCCACTGATATATCTGCAATCCAGGCAGAGTTCCTGGTGTTGGCCTGAAGGGTCTTTAGTGCAGAGAAGACACCCACAGTCCCTTTCACTTCTAACGCTCCCGTAGCTGCTTCTGTCTGAAGTAAAAAGAGGCACGTTAAAGAGGTGGGGAAAAAAGCTGCCATGAAATTCCAGTGAGCAAAGAATTTCCAGTGACACCTTCAGTGTCTTTAGTGCTGTCTTCTATGCTTCATTCTTTCTAGAAAATTAAGAACTTGATTTCTAATATCATGAGCAAAGGAATAACAGCATTTCTTTCCAGAACTTTTCATCATGGTGGTATACAACAGATGTCCTTGTCGCTGAAATAATGTCTCTTAAACTAAACTTGGGCCAAAATTTATGTTGCATCACTGCTGAAAGAGCTATTATTAAAATGTCAGTTTCATACTGCTGTACAATATGCTTTTCTGTGGCCTCTAGTGTCATACAATAAACTGAATTTAGACAGAAAACCCTTTACCACTTGAAATTTATATCAAATCGTAACACAAACAATCTTAGAAGAGCTAAGTGCTCCGAGAGAAGAAGTAACTTTTCTAGGCTTAGTGAGCTAAACCAGTACTTGAGAGTAAAGTGTACTGAGACATCTACACAGCTACTTCCCAACCTCTTGGTTTGTATTGATTCTATCAACCTGAAGATTTCAAAAGAGTAGAATTTAGCTCTGAAGTGAATGAAAAAAAACATATCCCATCAACTCAGGGGTTTTTTATTTTGTTCAAGTTGGTTTGCACTGCTGCAGCTCTTACTTTTGTCAGTGGTTGTTACTACTCTTGATTTGCTTGTGAGATCTTTATGGGGTCTGGGCTGTCATGTTAAGTTTCTTCAGTGATGAGAAATCTCAAAACCACTCTTCTAGATCTTTACCTGACCAAACGGTAATCTTGGCTTGAACAAAACACCATATGCAAGTGAAACAAATCCAATCATCTCAAAACTATTTAATGGTTTGCAAAGTGATGCTGCTTTCTTCACCTTTGGTTAACCTTTGGTCCTCTGAGTGGTGTGTGTGCTCAGCACCATCTCCATACTCCCTCAGTGTCGTAAAGCTGCTGTCTGTGGAAATGCTACAGTACCTGAAATTTAACAGGAAGGCAAATGTATCTGCACCTGGAAGCAAATTTACTGTTTGAAAACAACCTTAATGCTGAGACAGGTCTTCTGCTGCTATTCAGAGCACAAGTAAAGAGTTTATAAAAACAGGAAAGTAACATTTTTATGGCAAGTAAAAGAAGTAATTCCCACTCAGATTACAGCTTACAGTATTTCTTGTTAACAACATGCTATATGAAGTTTTGATTAGCTGTCAGTCTAACTGTGAAACTTTAAAACAGGGTAAAGAAATAGCTACAATAATATATGTCTTGGGACCTGGTACTTGACACAATTCATAACTAATGGAAAAATCCCTGTCTAAATTTCTGTATATTTAGAAACTGCTTCCGACAGAACTCTGAACAGGAATACCTATGAACTTTGGGAGAGTTTGAATCTTCCTAATATTAACTGAGCAGAATTGGCTCCTGTTGCAATTTATATTAATCATCCTTCAGGGCTTACCCACTATCCGATCCTAAATGTTACTGACAGTATTAATAGATGAACACCGTTAATGCCCTTTGAGATGGCTTTAAGTGGAAATTCATTTTAAAATTACAGTGGCTAACAAGCCAATAAAGGGACGCAGTTATTTTCATATTATTTTTACCCTTTTTTACATCCTATTGTTATAGAAACATCACACATCTGCTAAATAATAGCAAATCATACGTTGAAGATTGTCTTCTTATTCAATGGAAAGCGCTGTCAAGCCTGCTAATATTCTAAGAGTGAATAGTTTTGTTTGCATAGGGGTGCCCCAAGCATTGAATTCCTGAAGGCAATTGCTCCTCTGAGGGATCTGAATCACACACAGACACAGGAGTCCCAGGAAGATGCCTCTACATCTAGCTCCGCTCTGAGATTTTAGTGGGGCTGAGAGGCACAGAAAGCTCCTTTCTTACCTCACTACCAATCACTGCACACAACTTGGCAAGACCAGGTTTCCCCAGCTCTGGAGTTTGCTCATCATCATTAGGAAGTCTTAAAAATTGATGCACTTGCCATAATAGGGATTTTCATTTCATGTTACTATTTCAGAATCATGCATGATGAAGATGATTTTACAGTTATACAATAGTATTAAAGCATGGTAAGTGCATAGTCCTGCTAAAATTAATTGAGAAAAGAGAACTGTTTGAACGTCTCACCTAATGAGCACAATTGCTTGGGAACAAAAAGCTGAAGGCAGCCAGGCAGCAAAATGAGGTTGGAGCAAAGGGAAGGGTTTTGCCAGTATGGTAATTAAAAGCAAATTATGGGAGAAGTAGGGCATATGGACAGCCTCCTGAATGCCATCTTCAGAGAACTGAGATGCCCCTGTACCAGCACTGTGTTGTTGCTACCTTGCCTTTAGCTGCTGGATGTACTATGTGGCTTGGATTTTGCTTGTCTGCTGTTTACTAACTATACCTTTCCTTTAGGAGGCTGTAATTAGGCAAAAAAGCAGGTTTTTTTAGAGTGGTTGCTTTGCTGTGGACAGCCAGAGTGAGGTCCCTCTAGGAGGGCTTCCCTTGGTCTTCCTGAGCTTAGGGAGGCTTCTGGGCTTCAAGCTGTCAACCAGCACTGGGACTTAAAGCTGGACAGCTTTATGTGTAGCTTAATACAACTAATTACATGTTTTGTGGGAATGCAACCTAAAAAAAAGCGGAAAGGGAAATCCAAGGGAGATGAGGAACTTGCACCTGGAGCAGGGACTAGACAAGCCCTGAGAGGAATGGCAAGGGGACTATTTTTCTGCAGTTCCAGAGATTAAGGAAAGCTGCTAGACTGAAGGCGAGCCTGAAGGAGCTACATTTCTAGGAACCAGAGATATAGGGAGATTTGCTTGTAAATCTTTTCGGCTTAATGTTTTACTGGAGATGTGACAGGAGCTTGCACCTGGGCACTTAATGCCACACCTACCATTTGGTTCCTATAGGAACAACCAGCTTTCATCTTTGCACCCATTCTTCATGGCAAGGATTAAGCCTTTAGCAGGATGGAGACTCTGTCTTTGCCTGTGTTAACAGCAAACAGTGAGTAACGTTGCTTTATTCTGAAGTACCCCTATGTCCCTTCAACCAAGATATACCCATATCTAGTTACCATGTTTATTTCCAGACAGATTCAATGTGGGGGCTCCCAGCTGCTGAAGTTTTCTTGGTCTTTGACTCCTGGTCCCGTGTGGTGTTCAGCAGTCACTCAGAGCCAGGGAGGCTTGCAGAGGTCAGCGAGTGAGGGCTGTGTAGCGGGAACCTCTGCTTCGTATAGCAGCAACTTGTTGTTAGGGCATATTAAAGGCAGAATGAATGCAATGAAAGGAATCAATTTTTGCTTTTCTTTATACCAGGGTAGCTGTCAAATGCGCACACCGTATTACTTATGTCAGTGAATGTTATTACTTCATCTATCACACTTTATCGCAGTGTCTGGAAATCTTGATTGTGGAGCGGCACCATGCAAAGCTGTTCCCGGAGAAGGCAGCCGAGGGAGAAGCCCGAGGCAGGAGGTCAGACTCTGTTCGTCACTGAAATCCTCAATGCTTTAAAGTTTTTTGGGGCGCTTGAAGCCATGGATTGCCTCAGGCTGTGTATGAAACAATTTAGGGTTATCTGGAGTTTTCACTCAGCTGTGCCAACAGTGACAGCCACATAAACACAGAGATGGGAACTCATGAATTTAAACTACTGCCTTAATCTAAACATAACCACATTTCCCTTGCAATCCTCTTTTCTTTTTCTCTGCAGCAACCAGCATAAACCCACCAATTTAGTGCGTTGCATCTATCAAATCATGATACACAGGCATAATGTTTTATTGAAGAAAAATTTCCAGAAAACTTCTGTATAAAAGAGAAATATTTAGCCTTAGTGTGCTGTACTGGCAGAGTGTGAAGGGCTCAGCTGATGATCCAAATTCGTTGGCAATATTACTACTGAATGCAATGGTAATACTGTTCTCACTGAGATGGCATAAATTAGCCAACAGGGCTTCTCTTTGTCAAGAAAAATGCAAGCAGTAAAACTGGGCAATGAAGGTTTTAGAAGCTGCATAAGTCTTCTTCTTTACTCCACACAAGCAGTTTTTAAAAAGTACTCTGTACCCAGTAGCTAACATGAGCCACAGCCTGTGGAAAACGTATTGAAAGTGTGCGACCACAATTGAAGCCAAATTGCTGAAGTTTGTGGAAGTCTTGACACTTGGATAAAGGCAAAAAGGGTAGAAGGAGAGAGAAGGGGAGAAGTGATTTAGTAATTATTTCCATTTTCTACCAGGTCTGGAAGCAAAACCTAATTGTACTTTTGTCTTGGAAACAAAACTCAGCAAGTTTTGCTGGGTTTCAGCTCACTCTAAAGCAAAAATTAAGGCCATACTTACAGATTTTTTAGCAAGTCTGGGCTAACCTTTGAGAAAGCCCAAAGCAAGAGTATGTTTCTACTGGGAGGTGTATTACACATCATCTTGTAGTGGTCCTGCTCCTCCCAGTCTGGTTTGGAACTCACCCCCATTTCACTCTGATTTCCTTCTTGGGAAACTGTCCCAAACCAAAATGAACTGTGATAGGAGATTAACATAGCTGCACTGAAGGATGGCTCCAGTGAATAGATCCTGCCATTTTTCATCCAATGCTGCTACAGACAAAAATGCTAGAGCATCATGGGGGAGGCTGCCCTAGTGGCATTTTCAAGGTAAATAATTGCATAATGGTTCATCCAATAAAAAATGCCAGATAGAGAGGAAAAAATTACAACTAATCACTCATTTTTCCTCACCCTGAAGAATTAATTATTCCATTTCACAGGAAAACTTTCCAATTTTAGTGAAGTTGGGATGAACAGATGGCATATCCTTAATTGGCTAGTTTTAATGTGGATTTTCGTTCACTGTTCTGATGCTTCTCTGCCTCCTCATGGTGTGTTGCCTCTTAATGTGTTTGCATTTCTGTATTACCTTTGTCATTACTGATGTGCTCATGTTTGGGACAGCGAAGCTGCTATTTAAATAAGGTAGCAGGCAAGCCATCTGTGTATGTTTGAAATATTGTGCTCCCGTAAGTTTCCATGGCATTTCAGAAAGGCTGCTGGAATTTACTTCAGGAAAGCAGAAGAACAAGAAATTTAATATAATTTCTGGGTGCCAAATTTTCTCAATGGATAGACCACCCAAGTGGCACTAGCAGAATGGGAAAGAATGCAAAGGGGCATAACAGCAGTTTTGGTATCACCTATCACTCTGATGCTGTTCCACTCGTCTTTCAGCCTGAGTCTCTTCCAGCTTCCCTTCTACGCATGACAATCCATGCTCAAGTCCTCACTGGAGTACACTGCTCACTCAATATATAGCTCCAAGAGAGGAGGGTTTTTTCCGGCAGGGGCTCACCCTGAAAAAGAGGTAAACTGTTAGTCATTGGAAGATAAAATTTTGAGAACTTGGGCACACTTAGGTAAATTTGGTTAGAAAAGCCTTCGGTTTAAGCCTGAAAGTCTGTGCTGATGTTGGGAAAGCAAGATCCTTGAATAGTTCAGATTGACGCTCCAGGACAGAATGGTGCATGAGTGGCTTTTAAGGCTATTTACAATTTCCTCTTCGTGAGACACCCTGAGTTTTTCACATGCATAAGCGCAGCTCCAGGGAGAGCTAAAGGCACATGCCTGGGACATGTGTGCTGCAGAGAATAAACAGCGACCACACTAATGAGCATGACAATGGCTACAGTACTTGTATGCACCTGTGGATGCATGGATCTGTGTGTCTGGATAAACACAGTGAGAATTTTTTCACCATAGCACTGGCTTGGGTCTAGAGTTATTCTGAAGGAGAGCTAAATCCCAATGACAAGTAATTCAGGTAGTCAGTGTGTTCAGAACTGGACAAATCTCAGGGAAGAGAAAAAAATTTTCATTCTAAAGGCAGGTTGCTCAGTTAGTCTAAAGACCATGAAGGTAGCTGTAGAGAACAGGTGAATTTGCTTTGCTGAGAACACTGACTAGACAAGATAGGACAGTATAATCACTTCTTCCTGTAATATCTTTTTTTTTAAAAAAAGATTCATTACACTTGAACTAATCTGTAGCCAGAGGCCAAGAACTTTATGTTTTCTTACCGCAGGGACAGCTATGCAAAAGTATCATACCCTTCAGTATTGGTGGTGATGCTCTCTTTCACACAGGAGGAAAATAGGGGGGAAAGGGGAAGAAAATCACACGTATACTCTTTGTTCATGTGTGTTCTTGAATACAAAGATCTGCTCTCTTGTCATGGTGTAATGGGAGAGATTTGCACTGGTTTATTTTATTCACCAGCGTCCTTCCCCCTCTGCAGATGAGGGCAGAAACCAGAGGAGCAGTGTTTGCATACTGAGTGTGCACAAAGATTATTCTCTGCTTAGGTTTTAATGAGACTGATGGCCTGACTGCAGACTTTGTTGAACTGGGGGAAAGAATTGCTTTTTCTTGTTGTGTGTTTTGAAAGTCTCCCTTCTTTCTTCAAGCCCTTGAAACCCTTTTGCTCCGTGCTGCTCAGGGCTCACGTTGTTCTGAAAGGATTCAGTTGTATTGCCCGTGGAAGCATTCAAGATGCTGTCAAGATGTGGCCTTAGAGCAGTGCCAGTCTGGGCAATAGTTATTGTCTTTATTCAGCAGGGTCAAAGTCCGTATCAGAACCACATGTAACAACCTCTGCAGGCCTGTGTATATTTACACAGGTGAAAGCTATCTCCAGGGGAATGCTGTGAAGATGTGTATAAGTGTTTATATGATCAAGGAAGTTAATGCCTTTGTTTATGCCTTTTTGAGGGAAAAAAAATTCTTTACCTTTGTGTTTATTCCCAATAGAGCAGAATATAGCAAATTTCTATATGTGTGTACTATTTTTCAATTATGATGCAACTCCTAAGAAAGCACAGTACCACTACAACAGTATGGCACAAGTAATGCCAAATTGTAATTGCTGAAAAATAAAACTGTTCCTGACTCATCACTGAACAAATTTCCTTTAAGGTTTGCTTAGCCTTGCAGTTTTGCTGATCAGAGGTTATTTGTATGTAAGAAATGTACGATCTTTGCATAAGGTCGTTACTGAATGTGTTTCTTACTGGTAGCAGGTAGAAAAAAATTGTAAAGAGTACTACTTTTGCCCGTGGAAAGAGCCTGAAGACCTGGATATAGTGTCTGTTAAATGACTTTTAAAGAAATCCTCCCTTCCCAAGTAAATACTGTCCCACTGCAGACAACGTGTTTTTTTCCCCTTCTTTAAGCGAAATAGGTTTCTCTGGGTATCAGTCTGCTTCCCTTGGGCTGACTTGCCCATCTGGAATCTGCTCCCTTCCCTCCCAGGAGTAGGTAACTGGACAGAATTGCCAGAGATGGAGTAAAACTTTGGAGCATTCAAAGCGTGACGTTAGCAAGGAATCAGCAGTTTCTTTCTGTTAATTTAATTTCCAGGTCTGACCTTCATGCAGAGTAGGATGGAGCGCTGCCTTTGCTCAGGACCCAAGCAAGGATGACCTGGCCCTGGCCAAGTGTCCCTTTGAAGTGTAAGTGCTGGTGCCCCAATTCACATGTTTTGCATCTAGGCTCCCAATCCATTAGGTTAAAGCACCTTTTGGAGTCTGAGGGTTGGTCCATCTGAGCGTGTAGACAGAGCTAACAGACCCAGAAGCATCCCAAGCCATGTATCACACCGAAGTTCGCTATTTATTCAAATATGCTTTCAGACCATCTGCTTTCAACACAGAGAAATGTTCTGTGAGTTATTATCTTTTTTTTTTTTCAGTGTTGTTTCTATTGCTGCTGTATTCAGAAACATACGGGCTGTCTGTAGAATAACTTAGTCATCATTGGTACATTCAATACCAGACTTGCAGGTAAGGTTTTCTGAAAGCGCGTGAGAGTACTGCGAGTCAAGTTCTATTGATGCACAGGGAAGTTGGGTGAATTATTTCTGGGTGCTTATGAAAAGACCACTTATGGGTATTAGAAAACTGATTTATGTTCATAGAACTCCACTCTTTGCAGACACAATGTGACTTAAAAGAGCATCTTAATGGAGTCTAGCTAGAACCTAAAATCAATACTTAATTTCTCTTAAAGATAGCCTTTGCTTTCTAAAAGGCACAAAAAATAGTGCCTAGAATAAGGAAGTAAGAGATTCTGCCTGATAAGGTCATGCAATCCTTCATCCACTACCATTCTTTTTCTTCACTTTGCACTTTACACTGTGCTTTCTTTTGATATGAACAAATTGATATATGATTTCCAGCTCATAACTAAGAACCTGATGTAAAGTTAGAGGTACACAATTTCATGTATGAATTTACATACAGGTTCTTGTATTAACAGTGGGAATTTACACAGGGTTGCTCCAAGGTCAGCCAGATGAGTTCACCTCTTGGATCTCCTGTGATCCACCAGAACAAGGGTCTTCTGCTGCAGAAGATGGCGGGTCATTGTATGCTGTGTTTTCACGTGCAGAGCTGTATGCAGGACTGGTTAAAATGAAGAATAGCAAAGGAAATGTGACTTAAATTTTGAACAGTATTATGCACTGAAAAAAAATGTAGGCATTTACAGGGCCCTTTGTGGGTTATATATCATCCCTGTTTACCAGCACACACAGAGCACACGGTTTTTGTTTATTCCCACTTTGACTTTGCTGGACATAGTTAATTGGTACGCTTTATGTTCCTCCACCTCTTTACTAGTGCTCTTTACTTGCCAGATACATACTTCTTAGAAGCATGATTGTGCCTGATATTACAGATTCTCATCCTCAGAAGGACTTGGATTGATTTCAACACACATGTAGGGATAGCGTATGCTCCTTCAAAAGGTGTGAGGCTGAGACAGAAGATGAACACGTATGCAGAATCCATAGCAATTCATTAGGTCCTGATTGTGATCTAAGAGGTTGGAATCATTCATTATAAGAGACTGAAGCAAAAATAAATTGTTTAAGTTTATAACCACTCAGAAAAAAAATCTTTTCATGAAGGATTTCCTTTTCCTGTTGAAATGAAACTTCCCACAAAATGAATTGTATGGAATAAGTTAAAAAAAAATAAAAAGAAGAGCAATGTTTTCTGAGTCTAGTGTAGCAATTTGTTCCCTTTGCAGTTTCTTGCATTAAATCCCACACATGCAATTCCCACAATGGTAACAGGACACAGGGATTTAACTTCTTACTTCTTTTTTTCAACAGATAAAGCTCCTTATCACAGGGAGGTATAGAGAGTCCTTCAAAAGGGCTTATATAGGCTTATTGAATATCAGCAAACACTGTAATTCAGTAATGTTTTTCCAGAAATTACTTATAGCTACACATTTCCATTCTCTTTAGATTCCATAGAGGCACAGGCATTAGATTCAAGCTGGGATTTCTATTTTTAAAAAGGCAGTTAAGTTTCATTAGCAGTTTCTCCAGACTGGCTGTAATTCTGTCTGAGCTGAATGGAACTGAAAGAATGAAGTCATTTCATTCATTAGCTTCTTCAGATGTGCATCATTAAAATGGCACTGGTTTGCTGGGCTTTATTTAGATGATTGTAGCTTTCACTCAATCTGGCTGTATTGGGAAGACAATAATCAATGTCATGTTTCAAAGCAAAAGTAGCATTCACCCATTGCATTCTTTAGCAGAAATGTCTTGCTAAATCCTACAGTTAAATAATCGTAGATCAGACCTCAAAGAATCAAGAGATTGGTGTAAATCATAAATAAATTAAAAAGGGTTTTATTTGGTCTTTTTTTTTTTTGTCAGTTTACATACAAACTACATACTTCAAGCCCTTTTTCTGTAGCTATGTGAGCTCTGTAATCCCTTTAAAAATGGTAAAATTAATCTGAAACTCTCTCATGTTCACTTGATATCCGGAACATAAAATACTTGCTATGCCTCCAGGATGTGAAATTAAAATTTTTTAAAAATATATCACTTTGTACCTAATAATGAGGACTACATTTATTATATGTCTATTTATTCCTTAGATTCAGTAAAGATAGTATTCTGAATGTTAGTGAATTTGGCATATTCATTAGGAAAGACTGGAGTATGTTGCGGCAATTCTAAGTTCACTGCTATCAATAGTTATTGGCATTTCCGCATTTTCTAGTATTAAAAGATTGAATAAACAATTGATAAGATTTAATTTATTTTTTATGTGCTTCCTTCTTTTGAGTGGTGTCACATCACCCTTTCTCTAAGACCAATTAAAGGTGACACATCACTCTTAGGAGTTCTTATATGCTTGTACTTAGTGGAAGACTTCTGAGTGGTGTAGAAAAGGTCTTTTTTAATCACCATGATCTTATCTGGTTCACATAAAAATATGGTTCCTATAAAAATATAATAATCACTTTGAGTTGGGAGTTTCAATCCCATCTCATTTTAATAAAATTATCCTGTGACAGATGACTTTAGATGGCAAGATGAGTTACATTTTAATTTAGAAGCTAAATATATAGTCCAGTTATCAACCTGAACATCTTGGAGTTCATCTTTGACAGTGCTGTTCCTATTACCCTGAGGAAGTTTCTGCATTTTTCTGCACAATGGTTTCCCATGTATAGAAGGAAATCATTATTCTTCTACCTTGTGGTGCTCAAATGCATTCCAGGTTATAATCCTTTCTCACAATAACAGTCCTGGTTTATCTGATAGCAGTAATACTATGATACTAGTCTGAATGATCCTGCTGCCATCCAACTGAGCATAATTTTTCTCAATATTCTCAGTTTGAACAGTAACCTGTATAAATCCAACAGGTTTGTCTTCTAATAAAAAGAGGCGTTCCTTGTTTAATATATATTTTAGTATTAAATATCGGAAACTTGTTTATCTTACATCAAGCTCTTACAATCCATTTTCAACATAATTAATGAAACAAGGGACCATCAAAAGTGACTAATTGACTCATTAAGATGTATGACCTTTAACTTTCAAAATTCTTAGGAACATAAATTGAAAGTACCGAAACATGAGAACGTGTTTCATGAGAGCAGCTATACTGGGTCAGATAGATTTTGTCTCTGATAATGGCAACATTATGTGCCTGGGAGGGATATATCGATATACATTTTTTAGGTATATATATTTTTAAGAATTTATTGACATATATTTTTGGATGTAGGGTTGACTATCTAAATATTCAATAATCAGAAGTAGATTTTTTCATTCTGGCTAACTAAATGTGACGAAATATCAAATGCCAATTTTATAACATTCAGAATACCTTGAAGGTATTTAAAATTATTGATTAATTAATCTTCATAAAGCACAGAAACATTAATGTTATTTTAAAAATGGAGGAAAAAGTGAAGAAAAGTGACTCATGTCCTGTCACGCAGAAGTTTTGTAGAAAACAGATTGTTCTGTTGTATTGATACGGGAGAGTACACTGTCTGCAGAACACCCCTGCCTTTGATCTGACAATTATAAGGAAAATAGTCAGACCTTATCATGGATCTTTGATCTTTATCATTATTAGTGTTGTGTTTTCTTAAATATTTATTTGTCTCCCTGCTAGCGTTGAAGCACCCTTTATTGCACAATGGATAAGACACACTTGGAGTAAACTATTGAAAATGCCTCAAGATCTTTCACTGAGCATTTGCTGGACCTCATGAATACTTTAAGAACAAGATATTTTAGCCCCCTCCTAAAAAAAATCCAAAGAAATCAAATGTCCTTAATTCTGTTGTTCACACCTAGTCCACCTGCACAGATATTTTTGCAAGTTTCTGAAGGAGGAGCATGTGGCTAAGACACAGCTCACTGAGGTGCTACCTGGCATGCTAGCATTTGCATTTAAATAATAAATCACGGTGTAGTAATTCAGGGGACAGAAGCCTGTTGCTGGGCTAAGCCAAATCATCTGCCTTGTTCCCTCTCATTATACTGTTTCAATCACTTCTCATCCTACCAGTCAGGCATTTGCAAAAAACCCGCTAGGGCTGTTTTAGTAACCTGAGCAGTTATGTTCAGTAGTCTTCTCTCAAATGTCATTTGCTCTTTCAAGCCATGCACAGCTTCAGTCACAGTGTCCCTCTTGAAAGCTCTGTTAATCCATTTCCATATAGTTACTCTTCTTGCTGGATTTTTTCCCCAGCCTTCCTTAGTTCAGAATTCACCATGTAGCCGCCGATCATTCTTTGCTAAGAAAGTCCAATTGTGCAGTAAAAAAGTGCACCACTGAATTGAGCTGCTGATTGCACTGTGAGCAGTAGTATTTACTAAGGTTCATGCCATTGTTACAATCATTAATTTAGTCAGGCAGTTTCTAGGTGAGTAACATCATGTGCTGCTCATGCCATGAGCTGTTTCCCCACCTTTCTTCTATGAGGAAGTGCTGATAACGACTGTTCAGGTGTGGAGGTGTGAGGTTTCCAAATTGTATAAGGCAGGCGTGTGTTTCTATGTGGCCACTGGTCAATGCACCAGCTGGTACACTTATTAGTGGGCATCAACAAGGCTGCTGCTGCTTCCTAAACAATTTCCTCAGATCTGTGAAAATTATTTGCATTTAGTTTTTCCCAGTTTTTCTGGCACCTGAACAGTGGTTAGAGCTGTACCACATGAGCTTACTTCTACAGGCGTCTCTATTCCAGTCTATATCTGGAAGAAACTTTGAGGGTATTTCAGAAGCATTTGTTTTTTCTCACAGACACGACCAAGTGACATTTCTAGTGACTTCATTTCCTTCTTTCTTGTTTAGTGAAGTTTGACTTGTGCTGTTGCATCTGTTGCAAATTTCCTAGGGCCCCCAAACATTCAAGTGTCCATCCCTCTCTTGCTGTGTGCCAAGGAGCTTTCCAGGCTAGTGACAGTGAGCAGAATATTCTTCTTTTACACAGCATCTTACTGCAAAGAGCTCCTAAGATAACTTGAGCATCCTGACACACCTTGGCTGCCTTGGAGAGTACTACTGGGTAATGTGAGAACATTCCTCTTTTGATTACCTCAAAATCAGTGTCCTGCAAGAGAGTTTATGGCAAGTATAAAGGGTGCAGTTGCAAAAATTAAATTTAGGCAGCTGCCAGGAGTGCGTGAGAGATGGCAGCACTTTCCAGTGATGGTCCCAAGCGTCTTTTCCAACCTGAATGATGCTATGATTCTATGATTCTTTCCTCCACTTATCTGCTGTCTCCCCTTCCTGAGGCAGGGAGAAGTCAGGCTGCTGCCTGCTCTGAAGGCATGCTCTGTGTGCCCCGCCAGGCTGGGCAGCCCTGCTCTGCCCACCTCCAGAAAGAGCGAAGGGCAGTCTCTGTCCAGCCAGCCAGCTACACGACTAAATGCTGTCCTCATCAGGAGTTGACCAGACGGCCAAGGGCTGAACACCTCTAATTGTATTAAAAGCATAATAAAAATAAGCTTTTGCACTTTCTGCTCTTATACTGGAGAACATGGCTTTGATGCAGGTGATCTTCCTTCCCTTTCCAGTAATGAGTAATAGATAACTGTTTTCATGGGGGCATCTTCCCCC